>VZQC01011247.1:1270115-1572721 GCA_009823505.1 Rhizomys pruinosus
TTTTTATTGATGCTTTGTGTATTTCATACATCATTTTCCAAATCAGTTTAGGCATATTTCCCTTTCTCCCCCCCCCACCCCACCCCATCCCAGATCATGCATTCTGCCATAACTGTCCTGCATCTTTCTCTCAGTTTTTTTTTTTTCATTTTTAGCTATAAGTGATAATCCATGAGTACAAGCATCCTTCATGCAAAACCTATCTGCAGGCTGTTGTGCCCAAACACCTACAGCCCCACCATCCAGTGGGGGGTGACAGGTTGTTTGTTCAATCAAGTTGATCAAATGAGTGTCCAGACTACATTGCTGTAGTTTCACCATTCACCCCAATCGCAGCCCTTACATTCTACCACGCCCCCTCTTCCGCAGGTTGTTCCCTAGGCTTAGAAAAGGGGCACAGGTGGATGAGAGGTAAAACAGTCCACTCTCTCTGGAGCTGTTGACTTGGACTCTGGTCAATTCTGGCTGTTTCCTTTCATGGGCTGACAGTTTGTCCAGGAATAACCTTTCGATCCTGGCCTGGCGCGTTATGGCGTCTCCCCCTGTATCTTGATTTTTATTTTCTGTCTTTGCCTACCTACCTGACAGCTTCCTGACCCTATATTTGGGCTTACTACTATTGAATATCACATTGCTGAAGGGTTTAAGTTTTCTGAGTTTTATAAAGAAATGTAATATAAATTCAATATGGACATCAGTTATAAACAAATATAATATAAACTTATCTTTCTGTAGTAAATGAAATGATAGGCCATAAAGATATATGATTGCAGTTTTATTCTTATTTGGAGGCCCTATAGACCACTTCCAAGGGATTAGATTATCCATAAATACATGTTCTATGTGAACTACCAGTCTGCAGTGATTTATTAAATATTGTCAAAACATACGATGCATGCAAATGAATTAAGAGTGAAAAATAAATACAAGACAACTTCAATCACTCTCTAACTGATTTAAAGGGAAGAAAATTCTTCAAACAATAGAAAAACCAAAGTGACAAATTTATTGTTAGCTATATCAGGAGATATCTATAGAAGGAAGGGGGTAAAGGAGTTTCTGCAGAGTGTGGTGTCTAATATGTATTTGTATTATCTAGAAAGAAAATACATGGTTTCTAGATTAATTAGAGATTCTGTTTTCCAGATCATATTATACCATCTAAGGCAAAGCCATAAGAAAACCTTGGCTTTGAATTTGTTGACAAAAGAATATATACTATAGGAAAAGAATTCCAAAGTGATGATATTTGACATTTTAACAGGTCTGGTATATGCCATCTGTCATCTTCCTTTCTTTACAGGGAAAGGAAAGCCTTTGCTTCTCCAGGGCTTTAGAATTTTTAATGTGATGCATATACAATTGGGTATATAAGTGGATGGATCCCAGGCTTTAGATCCCTTTGAAGTAGGCATGCCATTGCAGAGAGACATCTCTATTTATGTGGTTGAAGACTACCATCTGTCCAATCACCTTCTAACTTTAAAGCACATTCTTTCAACCCAAAGTCCTCTTTTTTTGCCTTCCAAAAGACTTTCTTTATATGACCATTCAGTGGATAAAGGGCTTGCTTATGGTGATGACATGTGAGCCTATTCTATTTGTGATGTGGAAATTTGTTATACAAAGGAAAAAGCTTTTCTGGCAGAGGAAGCAGAACTATGGGGGTAAGTAAAAGGTGCTAGAACTCGTCATGTCGACTGTTCCTACTTACTACTTTTCCTCTGAATTCTCAGAACTTTTTCAGTTTTATATCATGGTCTAAAGATATGTCACATATTAGCACATTCTTGTGAAAAAGTTGAGAATGCACACATTTGCCTGGACATATTGATTACTGTGCTAGTATAATGTTCATGACCATGTAAACAAGGCAAATCCAATGATGACTAGTAATCGTTATGGCTGCTGAGAAGTTTGAGAATAAGCTGGCCAATAAATGCAACAAACCAAAAATCACTGCTTCTTTCACCAAAACTGAAAGCCAAGTTGGAAGGTGAGGATAATTAAGTAAAACAATCATGGTTTGACTTTCTTCTCAACTTGTATACTGTTTATACTTGTGTCATTGTATTATTTCCCAGCTGAGATAAATAAAAAGGTACGATTTTGATCAGTAGTAATTTTTACAAGTTAAAACACTTAAATCTACTGAAAACTACCTTTTAGATATAGTTATTGAATGACTTGGCTGGCAGTAAACAGAAGTTATAGTCAGAACACAGCAGGCTGAGTATTTTCAGGTCACAGTAGGGAACTTAGATCACTCTTACAATCTCCAGTCAATAAGAAAATAAAGGAGATTATGAAAATTTCAGGAATTGTGCTTTTACAGATAGAGAGCAACATTACCATAGTTATAGGTGTATAAGAGCTTTGAGAATCAGGACAGAGATGAAAAAGCAGCTTTGAGGGCATCTCCAAGCAAGGTGATAGGATTTAAAAGGTGAGAGAAACCAGGTCAGTCTCCTCAGATGCTAGTACTGTTAGCTCATTTGCTTACTACTGATCAGAGTGAAAGTAACGCAAAGGGAGAAGAGAACGAGGCACCTTTACTAATGACTTCAGATCTACGTTATATCCAGACTTAAGGTCTTAACAGAATCACCTCTACATGTTTTTTTTTTTTTTTTTTTTTTTTTTTTTGAATCTTCTTTGAGACCAAAAGAGGCTATCGTTATCCTGTCACACGGTGTGAAATGTGCCTGGAACTAGGCAATATAGTCAGACACCAGGGTAGGCAGACCTTGACTCAACAGAGGATGAGGCCTGCCCTCTGCGGTCCCAAAGGGCTGGGGATTCAACAGGCGATTGCGAAGGACAACACACCCAGCTTCACCTCTACACTTTTAACAATTTGATTGTATTTTGCTATTCTATAACAATCCTAAATCTTAGTTTATCCCTCGTCCCCATCAGGCCCTCCTCCCATTAGAACCTCTCGCCCCATTAAACTGGATTTCATGTAGTGCTGACATATTATGATTATGGCCTACCGTAACGAGTTAATCCCCCCAGTGTCCCTCTGGCAAGTTCATTCTCGTAGAAGTCTGTCAGCTATCGTCCACAGTCACTCCCTTTAAAGGATCATCTCCTTTTATTCCAGGCACAGTAAACCGTTCCATATTTTCTTGCTACATTTGGGGATTGCTACCATACCACTTCATTACTGGGATTATGTGCTGCTTGAGTTCTACACTAAGGTGTTGTTTGCAATGCTGACATCATTGTGCTGTATGGTAGATATTGAGCAAGTTTACCAGGTGCAGTAACGATCAAGTATCACACCTATATGGGTTGCCAGCTGGTGCGTCATGGCCTCTTCCTGCACGCCCGCCCGTCCACTGTTTCCCTGTTCGCCTCGTGTGACAGTTAATGAACAGCATCCTTGATGTCCCACCCCCACTTTTGAGCACTGTAAATACAGTATGTGTTTGCACAAGCCAACTCAATTGGCTTGGCCATGGGTGCACATAGCCTTAAATCCAGCACTGGATGAGGGAGCAGCGGGATACTTTTGGGTCAAGGCCAGCCCGTGGTTCTACAAGGAAGTAAGTTCCAAATAACAGCGGGGCTACAGGAGACACGTGTCCCCCGAAAAGATAGAACAAAAATAAAAAAAAAAAAAACGCAAATCAATTGCGCGAGGCTATGATGTGCTAGACGTTGAATTCTGAGTTTCCCTCTTGCCACAATTCAAGCCTAAAAAAAGCAAATATGTGATAACTGGTAGCATCTATTATCTTTATATCTCAAGAGCTGATATCGTACATTATAAAAACTGACATCACGGCTCTGTATATTGGCTGAAGGAAAAAATGTTATATAAAACAGTATATGAAATGTAGCTGACCATAGAGAACTCCTCGTTTTCTCGTGCTTACTCGTTTCCTTCCCTCCTCCCTTTTCACTTCCTTACTTTCCCTCATTTGCTTCTTATTCTTCTCTCTTCGCCCTGCCATCATATTCCTTCTGTCCTCCGTTTGCCTCCTCTAGCCCCTCACTCTACCGATTCTCCCCCTGTTTTTTTCCCTCCATTCTTCTCTCCCTTCCTTACTCATCCCCTCACTTCCGCCTTTCTCCAAACCATCCTCCCTCATTTCCTTTCTCACTTTCTCTGTTCCTCCTCCCTTCCTTCTCTCCCTCTCTTCTTCCTTCTCTCCATCCCTTGCATTTCACAAATCCCCCTTCTTTACAATTAGTCTTAAATAAATATATTATTTCTGCTTTCAATTATAATGTAAACTTTTCAAAAATCTATTATGGCAATCTCAGTTTAGAACTCTAACTACATTATATTTCTAAAAACATGAATTTTTCATGAAATTCACCAAATACATTGTGTAGTAATTAAAACGCTAAGCTACCTTTAAAGTCTCACTTCCCATAGTTATTTGATTAAAAGCTACATTTTTATATGGCATTGTACAAAATGATTTTCCCATTTAATAAGCTTGGAAAAATGTTTTATTATAAGAAGAAGCCATTCAGCTAAGTTTTAAGCTTTTGTTTTTTTTTTTTTTTTTATTTATTTCTGTATGTGTATCAATGTACTGTCTGCATGCAGGTCTGTGCACCCGTGTCGTGCAATGCCGCGGAGTTCAGAAGAGGGTCTCGGATTCCCCTGGAGCTGGAGTTCTCCTGGAATTGGAGTTTCAGACGGCTCTCGGCCGCCATGTGGGTGCTGGGGATCGAACCCGGGTCCTCTGCAAGAGCAGTCGGCGCTCTTAACCGCTAGGCCATCTCTCCAGCCCCAGTTTTAAGCTTTTAATGAAGAATTTAAGAATATTTATCCAATTTTGAACTGTTTTATTCAAATATCATTTGATATATTGTTAACTTATATAATTATGAATCTTTAAATTAAATTAATTTTGGTCCACTTTTAATCAATAATTTCAAGGCATCCAGATTCTCGCTGCTTTCTGGAGTTATTTTAAGATTTTATCTCTATTGTTTAGCTATGTTTTCCTTCCTTCATAAGTACATGCTAATAAGATATTTTAAAGAAACTCTTTTGGATGTGGTTTAAGTTCTAAATGAGTGCCAAATGTGCTTTGGTCAGAAATGAGTAACTGGTATACAAAAAAAAAAAAAAAAAAAAAAAAAAAAAAAGAAAGAAAGAAAACCACAAAAAGGAAACTTGCCTTTGCCTAATTAGCTCTCTGGAGTTTAAGTACAGTGAATATGGAATGTCAGTATTTCCTAAGAAGAAATCTGGTATGTTTTCTTTATGTTAATTTAGTTGAATGAGATAATTATGTCTTTTTCTCTTCATGTTTCTACTCCTGATATTTTGGTAGGCTTCAGTTATCTATCTTTATTCAAAATTGAAGTCATACTTTTTAAAGTATGTGCCTTTTTAAAAGAAATTGGCTTGCTTCTCAATTACATCTTAAAGAAGTCCTCTTCCATTATAGGCCATGATGTCTGGGATGTAACATAAAAGAAACATTGACAGGGTGGATTCTCTAATAGATTAATTATGAAGTGGCAGATTTAAAGTGAAAATGATTTCTTTCTAGAAATTTATTTTTATTATCATTCCTTGGAAAATATTGGTCAAAACCGTGAAAGGTCTTTTCCAATATGTATGGCATGAAGAAAAAACGAAAAGATAAGAGTGGAGAAGGCAGTCACCATGTACTGAGGAAGCACTGTTCATTACTGTTGTGATTTCATTATTTCCACAATAAGTTTGCAATTTAAAGTTAAAAGTCCTAGAATTCAGAAAATATAAAAACGTGTACTTGAGAAAACTATGAAAAATATGTATTGAAGTGTAAAGAAATATAATAGTTTGCTTTAAAAATGACGTTTTAACTCAGTTTTCTTTTTTGATAGCACAGAACAACCTTGTGAAAAAAATTTCAACACACTTCATAATTAAGAAAGAAATTTTGCCTATGAGCTGTTTATACCTGTTTATGCCTGTTTAGGTTAGTAACTGGATCAGCAGTGACAATAACAAGATTTCTCTGTGAGTGACATGCTGGGAGAAAGAGAGAGAGATGAGGTCTTTGCTCTAATAGGTAATTTTAAAGAGCATGAAAAGGTATAATTAATCAGCTCAAACATAGGATTATATATTTTTCACTTAAAAGTAATGCTAATAACAATTACCTTGAACTTATGGAACAAGAAACCCATTATTTTTTCATTCTTCGTGTGTGTGTGTGTGTGTGTGTGTGTGTGTGTGTGTGTGTGTGTTTGTGTTCTCATTACCACATATCTGGAGATGAGAGGATGATCTATGGGAACTGTTTTTCTCTGACAGACTCCATGTCCAGCATTTTTCCCTCTGAGCTGTCTCACTGTCCATGTAGCAAATGTTGAAGTTAGTTAGAACTGAAGAGACAGGGTAAATAGATTCCATTTTTAAAATATATTTTATTGAATTCTTGTGAATTTCATACTCCCACTCCCTATCTGTACTCTCCGGCATGTTCCCTTAGGGAGGTCATCACAGACGGAAACCAAGCCTGCTCTCTTAAAGATTAACATTACCTCATCCAGCAGTGTTAGCTGCCAATAGTCCCTCACCAAAGCTGTGGCCTGCTACTCATTTCCTCAGTTCTGCGCTGTGTGTTTTATCGGACTGGCTTTGCATGGGTCTTGTGCATGCTGTCACCAGTGCTGTACATTCATATGAGCCAAGTCCCAGGAGGCTGTAAGTTTCTGATTCCTTTTGGTCATGCACCTCTTCCCCTGGGTCATGGAATATAGTAGAACAATGCGTAGAGAGATTACAAATGATTTCTCAATTCTCATCAGTGAAACTTCCTGTTGCAACAGAAGGTGATGGACAACAAATCCACAATCAACCAAAATATAGAGAAATAGGCACTGTAAAGTGTGAGTCTCTGGACGGTTTCTGTTTTTAATGTTAATTTTTTTGTGTAAGTTTTCATTCTCAGAGATCAAGCTCTGGTATCCTTTCTCAGGAGTTGTTCAGTTTTACTTTTTGAGACAGGGTTTCTCCATAGGAACTGAGGCTCAGACATTAGACTAGGCTTACTGACCAGCAAGCCATAGTTTCTCATTTCCCCAGATCCCTACATGGAGATTACAAGCACAGTTACCATGCTTGTTTTCTTCAAATGAGTGCTAGGGTTATCATGTAAGACAAGCACTTTACTAAGAGGTCCATCTCTCTATCCCCTAACTTTGCTTCTATTGACCCCCTTCCTCATTTATTTCTACCGCCCAACTGCCCCCTCCTGCTGATCTCCTCCTTCCCCCCAATAACCCCTTTCTTTCATAGTACATGTAGGTATTACCCTCTCTCTCTCTTCAACTTTCCTGTAAGACTTCTTTTACCTTCTGACTTATGGTCCTCTTTCTAGTTTCTAAACCTATAACCACCCCCTTACTCTTACACATAAACAAACGTGCACATAAAATTAAAGTTGTGTCCTTGCTGATTCCATTCTGACAGACACAATTTTAAGTTCAATACATAGCACATGGCATCAGTTTGAACCTCCTTGTTCTAGTTTCAGCAAAAGTCCCTTCAGACGGCAGGAAACTTTAAAGAACACAAGACAGCCGCAGACTAACAGTGTCTAAGGAGGCCCTCAATTTAGGTGTTAGAGAGTAGCTCTACTATACACTCAGCATATTGCAGATTTACATAATGAGAGCTAGATTTAAGTAGAGTATAACCGTTAGCAAAATAATGCACAATTATATTGCAAAAGGTACTGACTTTGGAATGTTTTAAAGTGTGTATATTTAGTATAAATGTATCTATACACACATATGTGCAAGTACCACATTATGTATATGTACATCAGAGGCAAACTTGCAAGAATCTGTTCTCTCTTTCCACCATGTGGGTTCTGGGGATCAAATCTTTCATTTAGTTACAAGTGCTTTTACCTGCTGAGATACTTCACTAGCCAGATTTCTGAATGGTTTAAGTAAATGTTTTTAATTTACCAAATCAGAATAGATACAATATAAAGGGGTTTATCCCTACATTTTGCTCTATTCTTTTTCAGTATCCATCAAATGTGTGGTAGTCAAATAAACAGAATAGAAACCCCTCAATCTATAAGCCTTAATGTGCAAGAGGTGGTTTCAAGCACACAAACATCATTTCTTTCATTTTGATACCAGCCCTGAAAAAAATGTGAAGCTTATCATCTGTTTATTTTCATTGACAGGATACAGTGTTCCTTTGTCTTAAACAAGGATTAGGAATATAATGGACTTTACAATCTATAATTAATCAGAGAGAGGCAGCCTTTTGCCTCTCCTATCTAATAAATGATTAAATATTCAGACCCAGTTTTAGCCTTCCCACAGGATCTGATTTGAATCTCTGGCAAACACCTTGCTGAAATTCTATTTTAGAAATTACTGGGGGGGGGGGAGGATGTCTCCAAAGTTAAGATGCTAGTGTTCTTGCAGAACATGTGGTTGCCAATACTCTTGTCAGATGGCTCAAATATCCCCATACGACTCCAAAATTTGACACCCTCTTCTGAACTCTGCAAGCATCTGCAGTAGCATGCACATCCCCAAACAACTTATACACATAATTAAAATAATAAAACCAAATCATTTTAAAAGTTATTCATCTGCCAGGTAGCTTGCATAAGCTTTTAGAAACACTACCAACAGAAAAATAAAATTGAAGAAAAAAGCCTTTGCATGTGTATCATTATAATACATATTCACTAAATCTCAACCACTTGATCTTATTCTAGAAGAATGAGAAGAAGAAACGAAGCCTTGAGGACTGGTCTACTCTGGGTCAGTCTAGCTCAGTAGCACAGGTAGTGCAGTAATTGACATCTGCTGTAACACTTCCTCTGCCTCCTATTGTACCACTTTAAACCTGAGAAATTTTGAAACGGGCTTTTGGCCCAGGGCGTATATGTGAGGATGTCAGAAGTGTGTTGCAGAAAGCATCTGGTGTTGTGTTGTGCATAGTAATAAACTACTGAAAACCAGAGCCACTAGAACCAAGGAAATCAAATCTGTAATTATTGGGATATGTGGGAATCACTCTAAGAATATTTTGCCATTTTTAATCCAATTTTCTTTCTTTATGACCCTTAACAAAAAGATCTTACAGAGAGCTCAGCCCACTATTTGACTAGATGCTGGAGAAAAAGAAACAGATATATAATTGAAAGATATTATAATCTTCATATATCTTATATAATATATGATAAAGGATACATAGATCTTCAGAATTCTCTCTTTAAAAGAGTTTTGAAGTTGGCTTTGAAGTCTGCAAATAAATATTTTTGTATTTTGAAAGGTTCATTTTAAGGATATTTATCAGAATTTTCTTATAGAAGGCTTCAATATAATCTTAAAATAGTGGTAGAATTCATGATAGTTGAATTATGTTTTTTTCTATATTTTTATTCTGATTTGGCCATAGTGTTTCATGTGAGATTTGAATTAAGAAATGTTCTTGATATCCAAATGGTGGTACACCTCTTTAATCCCAGCACTCGGGATGCAGCAGCAGATAGATCTCTGTAAGACAGGCCTGGTCTACATACTGTGTTCCAGGCCAGCTGGAGCTACAGAGACCCTGTCTCAAGATAAAAAGAATTATTCTTGATTTATTTAATTATACCTGTGAATTAACAACATGCATGCATCAATGACATTCATTCAGACAGTTCTGCTTTCAATACTGTTGCTGCACAGTAATAAGAACATGAGTTTGGATTTCCAGTCACAGGTATAAGCACTGGTGCCTTGCCTTGCAGCAGTGCATACACCTGTAACTAGAAGTGGTGTGGGAGACATACAAGAAGGGTCCTTCAGATTGCTTGCTATCCAGCCTTGCTGAAATGGTGAGTTCCAAGTTCAGTGAGAGTCCTTTACTCAGAACATTATGAATACAATAGAAGATGCCTTATTGAATTCTGGGCCTCCACAGTTAAGCCTGTGTACACACAAATGCATATACCCCATACACATTCAAACACTCAAAAGAAAACTGCAGCTTAGATAAGGCTAGATTAACATTACACTTGTCAGAGAATAAGCAATCATGAAATGTACCAAAAAAAAAAAAAAAGAAGTAAAATTAACAAATGAATACATTGCCCACTCTGTGCTTTCAAACAACAAGCAAATTGGTTGTTTACCTAGCAGACTGAGCCTTGTCTACAAGCCACGGATGACCACTGAAGAAGAAGCAGCTGAGCATTATGTAGAGTCTGTTTTCACTTCTGACCGCCATGATTGTGCTCAGACGTTGCATGTGCTTCAATCTGTGGATGGGGAATCTGTAAGTTGTTTAATGGCCTGGCCAACATTAAGATCTATACCACTCTAACTGACCAAAGGAAATCATTTTGAGAAACTAACATCCTCCACTGATAAGCCAGGTGTACTCACATGAAAATGTAAGAGTGTTAGACTATAGTTTATTTAAGGAAGTTATACATTGAAATCACTACCACTCTTAATTGTATATACCTATTTTCTGTATGCATTGATCATATATCTATATGAGTATAGCCAAGGAGAATGTTGTTTAGCTTAATATGATTACTATGCAATTATTTTGTTTTCATTCTTAACTCTATAAATATTTCATAAAGACTAACTCCACCATTTTTTTCATGAATACTAGCTTGTATAAATTCAGACTGTGGCCCTAACAGTAGTTGAAAGCAAAATAAATATGAGTGTTAGGTACCTGTATCATTGAACAACAGCTTCATTTGGTGCTATAGCTAGATGAGTAAACGAAATATGTGGATTTTTACCTAAAACAATGAAAGATTACCAAAGGGAAGAGCAATTAGAGTTCCTGAACCCATGAACCAAATCTAAAGGAGATTTTTAAAAAGGCTCTCTAATAGTACAATCAGAGAAACCAAAAGTAAAGCCTTCTGAACTAAACAGCTGTACTTTCTTATGTAGGATTTGTCTTAGAAGGTAATACAAAGGATAGCATAATCATTTTTAATTTCTGCCAAATGATTTCAAATTTTAATTTTCCTAGATTGTCACAATTAGTAACAAGGCTGCTAGTTTCCATCAATCTTTCTTTCTGATTTTTAGAATATTTAAACTTATGAAAGCATAAAATTGTCCAAGGCAGGACACCTAGCTCTTCCTTTAATTAGCATTACATAATCAACCCAAACTGGAAGGTTGTTGACTACTCCCTAAAGCAATGATCACCAAAACAATCTTTTTTTTTTTATTGATGCTTTGTGTATTTCATACAACATTTTCCAATTCAGTTCAGGCATATATCCCCTTCCCTTCCCCCCACCCCACCCCTACCCATCCCAGATCATGCATTCTGCCGTAACTCTTCTGCATCTTTCTCTGCTTTTTTGTTTTGTTTTTTCATTTTTTTTAACAATAAGTGATAATTTGTGAGTACAAGCATCCTTCATGTAAAACCAATTTGCAAGCAGTTGTGCCCAAACCCACACAGCTCATGGGTCCCACCATCCACCAGGGGGGTGCTTGTATGTTCAATCAAGTTGATCAAATGAGTGTCCAGTCTATATTGTTGTAGTTGCACCATTAACCCCAATCGAAGCCCTTACATTCTTTAGAAAGGTCTACAGCACACATGATTATCTATATAACTTTATTTGGAAGCGTTAAATGACAATAGTTCTGTATTAAAGGAACATGGTATTTGTCTAATTGATACAATGAACACATAAAGTTTGAGAGTTATTTTACTCCGGTGATTACTACCCTCTATTTTAGCATTATAAAACATAGAACATATTATATACAGCTAATTCAGCAAATCAGGACTGTAATCATTCATCTGATAACTTTTACCCTTCCAACAATTTAACCTAAACCTTGGTAGTTAGGATAGCCATGGCCCCACCATTTCTTTCTTTCTTTTTTTTTTAACATTTTTTTTATTGATGCTTTGTGCATTTCATACATCATTTTCCAATTTAGTTCAGGCATATCTCCCCTTCCCTTCCCCCCCACCCCCACCCCAACCAAGATCATGCATTCTGCCATGACTGTCCTGCATATCTCTCTCAGTTTTTTTTTTCTTTTTCCCTTTTTTTTAGCTATAACTGATAATCCATGAGTACAAGCATCCTTCATTTAAAACCAATTTGCAGGCTGTTGTGCCCAAACCCCCACAGCCCCACCTTCCAGCGGGGAGTGAAGGGTTGTATGTTCAATCAGGTTAATCAAATGAGGGTCCAGACTACATTGCTGTAGTTTCACCATTCACCCCAATCGCAGCCCTTACATTCTACCACGCCCCCTCTTCCGCAGATTATTCCCTGGGTTTAGAAAAGGGGCACAGGTGGATGAGAAGCAGAACAACCCACTCTCTCTGTAGCTGTTGTCTTGGATTCTGGTCAATTCTGGCTGTTTCCTTTCATGGGCTGACAGTCTGTCCAGGAATAACCTTTCGATCCTACTAATGAAGCACAAGTAATTAGATATATAGGTACTTAAACAGCATTAATAGTTATGGTAGGTTACTTTGGTATAGACACATATGTTTAGATGATATGTTGATCCACGAACTACATTTTTTCCTGTTAAATATGACAGGGTCTTACTGTGGCTTATGATATCTCCTAACCTGTAGAGGATGTAAGCTTGTGGCATCAGCCATGGGTCATTCCTCCAAGGAGAGAGCCAATAGCCAATTAGATTTTTATGTGTGTGAGTGTATTGTCTGCATGTATTTAGGTGCACCCATTCCATGCAATGACCACAGAAGTCAGAAGTGGGAGTCAGATTACCCTGGAACTGGAGTTACTGATTGTTGTTATCCAGTATGGGATACTGTGAATTGAACCTAGGTCTTCTGCAAGATCAGCCAGTGCTTCTAACTACTGAGCCATCACTCCAGCCCCATCACTTGTTTCTTTTGATATTAGTACTTTAATAGATCCCCTAAATAACTATAACTATACTTCTTTACTTGAAAGACATAAGTCGTTTTCTGAATTTACCATCTTTGAATAATTTCCTCAAGAGAAGCCGGTAAAGAAAAGGCTTACAAATCTCAGCAGCTCCAGTCTGAAAGTCATTAAATTAAGAAAGCCTGCTGATTATAAATAGTCACAGCTCATTAGAAACATGGGTCTGAGGAGCTCTAATTATTCAGGAAGTAGAACAAAAATGTTCCCTTTGAGGCTGTAATTTGTGAGTGTGATGCTTTTTCACAGATAGAGGCATTAAGGCTTTATATTACTGCTAGAGGGAGAAATGCCCAGTGGAGTATGCATGCCCCTGCTGGACAAAGGTCAAATAAGAATGACTTATTCACCTCAAAACTGAAAACCGCTGCCTATAACATTTTAGTCATTTTTATTTAAAAACCATATTTCTATTGGTAAGAGCTGTGCTAATGAGGCAAAATACAATGAATACTCAGAGCAACACAGATGTTCAAGAAGTATGAACAGATTTTCCAGGTATTGGTTACTTTATTATTATTATTATCTAGCATTACATTAAATGTATTGGGGTTGTGTGTGTGTGTGTGTGTGTGTGTGTGTGTGTGTATTATCTAATGCATTCCTTGCGTGTAGCACACTAGGAATTTAACTGTTAAGTTTAGAGACAGAAAATTGAGGTAGGAGTTAATTTTTACATAGCCGCCTCAATTTTTTCTTAGCCCTTGTAAGTACATACTCAGAAACAGTGAATGTTAAACCATATAGAAAATAGTAATTCATCCTGACAGATAGGCCACATACAGAAAGCAATTGAACCTGTGTATTTGGTTGTCCCACCCCAGTGGTCCAGTTATCATAATATATTGATATTTATACTTTATCTGTTTTAACATATACATTGTTATAATTTTAATGGGTCTCCTCTTTTTATTATTATTATAATACTATTAATCTACTATTATCTTAGTAGATTAATATCAGTATTCTTAAAAGTAAAATCTAAATTAAAGATAGCATAATCATCAACACTGTAGTTCACATAAATTTTGCAAGAAACTACCAATAAAATGTGAATGTTGTATGAGAATATATCTGTTAAAATGCAACTTGAATTAATTCTGTAAGCAAGAGTTTAGCAGATAGCAAACTGGGGCATTGTAAAACATGCGTAATTGTCTCCAGTTTCCAATTCTAATATTCAAATTTTAAAACCTCAATATGATACTATTATAGAAAGCTTTTCATAGAGAAGAAGATGTCGACATTTGAGCCCTATACAGAGGATTAGCACCCAGGTAGAAATTTCAGGGACCACGGACATAGTTTAATACAAAAATTCTTATACTTACATAAACAAAATATCTGAACTCCTTCCCCAGAATCCATTTAAAATATGTAGATTAAATGGTGGAACATAAGACTCTCTTAAAAAAAACAGATGGACAACATCTGAAGAATGATACCTGAGATCGTCTTGTATAAGAATGCACACATAAGATGCACACTTATGGGGCTGGAGAGATGGTCTAGCTGTTAAGAGCACCGAGTGCTCTTGCAGAGGACATGGGTTCGATCCCCAGCACCTACATGGTGGCTAAGAACCGTCTTTAACTCCAGCTCCAGGGGAATCCTACACCCTCTTCTGACCTCCAAGGCATTGCATGACACTGGTGCACAAACATACATGTAGACAGTACATTCATACACATACAAAATAAATTTTAAAAAATTAAAAAAAGATGCACACTTATGCATACATGTGTACCTATGATCACATACACAGGCAGAGAGAGAGAGAGAGAGAGAGAGAGAGAGAGAGAGAGAGAGAGAGAGAGAAACTTGAGAGTTCTCACACCCTTAGCCAAGAAGACAGAGAACCATAACTGTGAGGAAGAAAGTTGTATCTTATGCTGTCTTGAAAATGTGCTATAATAGCCTGATTAAACTAACTGAATACTAAACAAATATTTTCTTTGATATTTTTAATAAAGGGAAATGAGAAATGATGTTTATCATTCATCAAGGGTCAATGGAGAAAAAATGAGAAAGGCTTCTGTCTCAGTTGTATGAGAACAACTGATTTCAGAGGGACATATTATCCAAAGGGAAACATACAATAAAAAGAAGGCATGTAATAAAACTGGGTAGATTTTTACATACTCAACTTTTTCCATAGTTAGGAGCAAAGGGAAACAGTATAGTAATTTTATCACTTATTTTGTAGAAAAGGCTATGGAGTTTGTTAGTATAAAAGGCAATTCCTGTTTAGAGTGCAAGTTTTCTTACTGACAAAGAATGTGTTTAATAATTTCATTCTTGAAAGTAAATCTGAAGAGAATGTTCCGCTGTCTTTTAAAACAGCTTGCTACTGAGGTCAAATAAGAACAGGGCACTATGATTTACAGTGCATATCATTGAAGAAGTTAGATGTCCTCCAGATTTCTGAGTGCAATAATCCAGCTCTGATGATATATCAATTACTTACTAAATTTTTTTGGTTCACTATGCAACAAAAATATTCTAAAGGGTGTTATCAAAATTGTAGTGTGCCAAACAGCCCTCCATATTTATATACACACCTATAAATGTATAAATCTTTTTTTTTTTGTCTTTTTAAGACAGGGTCTCCCTGTAGCCCCTCTGTCCTGGAACTCACTCTGTAGACCAGGCTGGCCTTGAACTCATAAAGATCTGCCTGCCTCTGCCTCCCAAGTGCTAGGATTAAAGGTTTGCGCCACCACACCAGGCCTAATGTATAAATCTTAAAAGAGCTCAAATCACTCATAGTAAGTCAAGATACTTATTTACAATTAACCTGGAAAGCGCCATAAGGCACCAATTCTCAACTTTAGTAATCAGTGCAAATTCCCAAGTTTACTTAGTTTCCGAACTCATAAATTAAAAAAAAAATCTGTAATTTCAGCAATCTTATAGGAAATCATCATCATTGAGCTGGGCATGGTGGCACGCACCTTTAATTCCAGCACTCAGGAGGCAGAGGAGGGCAGATCTATGTAAGAGCAAGGCCAACCAGGTCTACATAGAGAGTTCTACGCCAGCTGGGGGTATATATAGATCATGTGTCAAAACAAAATGAAACAACCAAACAAACAAAAACAAGTAACAACCATCATGTTTTCAAAAGTTTTCTGATGTGTACATAAAATACATCTCTTAACTTTTGATGTATTCATATTGTATCACCTGAGTGTCTGTGATAATAAAAATAAGCACGCTTCTATTTGTCTTTCATCTACTGTTTATCATTATCACTAAGCAGTAACTATCTGATGAGTCGTTTCCATCTTTATTTCATTAATTTGATCCTCCGACACAAGGGACTGTCACTGTGATCTGTTTCCAGTCAGAAATGTTTCTTCTTCATTCCTCCAGTTCTTCAGACAGTGCCTCTGAGGATTCCTGCGATATTTACTCACTTGTTTTATTTTGCTTTACCTTGCCTGACCTGATTCTGCTGTGCTTCTCATCTGTCATCTTGAAAGCTTCACTTCTCCATCAGATGCGACTATTTAGAGTTTTTTGCTGATATAAACTTCAAATGCAGATTTCAGTTTTAAAGAAATTACAGCTGAAGTTTATCATTTCTGAAAATGCACAGCTGTTTCTGCACATTTCTTCCTTTTATTGTGAAGATCATAAAGCAGGATGCTAGAAGCAGGCTGTTTTCATTTCAGCCATGCGAACAATCCACAAAAACCAGGCTTTGATCTTTGGGAAGAGTTGAGACACCACCATGTGTGATAAAATGTCTTTTGTGGTTTATGCTACAAGAAACTTGCAATTGTGCTCCAGAATGAGGCTACCAAGGAGCAGAGAAGGTGTCAGAAATCATTCTGTTGTCATCCATGAAGAAAGCTAGTTCAAGTGATTGGAAGAGTGAGCACTTAGGAGGGAGTTCTGTGATTTTGAATGTAATACATCTGAATCATCATTTCTGTATTTGTTCCATAGAAATCTGAAGCAAGGAAGGAGTGAAACAATTTGAAGTAGGATGGAGACCTCATACAGAAAGGGTTTTGTTTTTTTTTTCAATTAGGAAGAACACGTTCATTGTTATTTCAATCAATCACAGTAGATGTTGAAGGGGATGACTATGGTTCTTGGGGAGAAATGACATATTAGGAAGCTCCTGCAGTTCCTGACTGTAATTCATGAAAGAATGAAGAGATAGTAGATAGACATCATGTCATTAACAAGAAGCAGGATTGGGTTACAGCACTGTTAAAGAAGTAGAGAGATGGCACATACTGATTATTTGGATGTTGTTCATAGAAGAGGATGAAAAGATCCAAAATTGAGTGTTGGTTTCATAGATTCTATAAGAAACTATTTTTACCAGTTAATCATGCAGTTTACCAGCATTTCCTCCTGTGTTCCTGTTGTGCAGTTTGGAACCATCTGGTGAGGGTGGCTCATCTCTGTTTCATGTGGCATATGCTGTAGCTGGAATTTTCACAGTGCTATCTACCCTGTCCTGAGTTTCACCTGAGATAACTGTCATGTAGGGGCTGGCTGGGAAACTCACTCTGTGTTTTCTTTTCAGCTTTAGCTTCTTTCTGAGATGTTGGTCTCATAGAAGTCCAGTTATTTTTTTAATCCACTTCATCCTATTTTCCTTATAGGAAATTGGCCACAGAGAGTACGAAAGTCAGCTCATTTCTGCTCCTTTGGAGGAGGGTCCAGTTTTCACTGGGGATGCTTTTCTGTGGTTCTTGACTGCATCTTCCATATGATCTTTCTTTTCCAATAGCAGTATTTTGTTTCTTAATAGGCTTTTCAGTCTCTTCTGAATGCTGCCCATTTCTGCAGTTCCATGTTTGTTTGTTTGTTTGTTTGTTTGTTTTCTGGTTGAGCTTGCATGGGTCTTGTCCATGCTGACACAAATGTTGCAGGCTTATATCAGCAGGGTCCCAGGAGCTTGTAGGATTCTATTTACATATGCATTGCATCACCTTCCTGACTCTAACAATCTTTGCAATGATTCCTGAGCCCTGGGTGAGTGAAGCTAAATATAGGAGACCTGTACATAGACCCAAGCTCTGTAGATACCTAATCTCAACTGTTTGGCCGTTGCCTTTTGAGGTCCTTCCCCCTGTTCCATGAGGAAGCTTTCAAATCAGAGTTAAGAGGTTAATTTGTGTCCTCTTGTTCACTTGTTCTATGCTGTGTGAACCTTGGTTATAGAGATTTCACTGCAGATGTGCTGCTTAGGCTTGGGTAATTCACAGGCACTGTCTGTGTATCCAGATGTTGTCCTCTGTAATAGTCTTCATTTGTTGAAAGAGGGTTATTGTCTATTCAGAACAAAATATAATACTAAAGTCTCTTTAAGTGGTGCATATAAGCAAAATATATTAATACAAGAGAGCACTGATAGCAGCAATGGATTATTCTGCCTAGGAGATGTTAGCCAGGGGACCCAAGCCCCCCCCCCAAAAAAAAAGGTAAAGGCTTATTGCCTGTAAACTGGGATATCTGCAAGAAAAGAGGTGGTAAGGCCCGCCCTGCTGTCAATGACCTGATGTAACCATGGGAGGATTGTATCGAGAAAGAGAAGGTTTTTTATTGAGAGGTTGTTGATATATTTGCCTGTTAATATAAAGATAGCTGTTTTACACTTAGTAAAAAGTTATCTTAGCCTAGGGATATTACAACCTTGGTATTTCATCTAAGATCTATGCCCTCTCCAGCCATATGTATCCAGCTATGTTTACAGTAGCACACATGAGTTTCCTCCTATTGAGTGGGCTTTAAGTCCAATTAGTTAACAATTGATTGCCCCCAAGATAGAAGTGCCACAACTACACCAATTTCATATGCTGTTCTGGACATTGATGTGGATACTTGGTCTTAAAGCTGATGTTGACTATCAATTGCTGTTCTTACATAGTAGCTCTCCAAAGCTCTGAGAGCTAGCCTTCAGGGAAGGTGGCTTACAGGTCAGTTCCAGCTACAAAATGCTCTAATTCCAGTGTCAGAAGTATGTCCTGTATTCAAGAACAGGGTCTTACCTTCAAGTTCTGGGAAGCAATCAAGGGCTGGAGCAATAGCCTTCATAATTTTGGGTGTCTCTTAGACCACCCTGGCCAATGACTTAAAGGAAGTTTTCTCCAGTATGGCATTGTTTCTTGTTATGTAGCCTTCAGCTATGAACATAGATTCCTGTAGATATAAGTATAATTTGTCAATAAGGTGTTAGATTAATATGATTCCTTCAGGTTTTTGACCTAGCTAGGCATTATTTATCTGTCCTCTCTCCCACTCCCTAACTAGTCCTCCCTCTATGTCTCCGTGTGTGATCTTTCATATGTGTGCATGTAGTGTGTGTAGTATCTTACTCAATTACTCTCTACTTTATTGAGGCAGTTCACTCAGTTGATCCCAGAGCTCCACAATCTGATAATTTAGCACTCCAATGTACTCTAGGGATCCATATTCTCTTCCTCCTGAGAGCTTGGAGTATAGGCATTAACCAAACTTGCCTGGATTTTTACATGGGTTCTGAGAATCCAAAATCTGGTCCTCTTCCTTGTGTGGCAAACACTTTAGCCACCGAGCTACTTCTTTAGCCCAAAGGCCTCAGTATTTAATTAAAAATGCCTTTCACAAAATCAATCCGTGGCTCTTAACACATTTACAGAACTGTGCCACTATTACCATAACTTGGTACAGAAGGAAACTTGTTAGTACTGAGCACTCATTACCCATTGCATCTAGTTATGTCTTGCAGCTGTCTCCTGGAAAACAATGCTCTATAAACTGTTCAATGATTTGTCTAGTCCAAACACTCATACAAATGAAAACATCCCATATATGATCTGATGTAAATGATTTCTTTTTCTAGAATAGGCAGGTGGATTAACCTGTATAGCATTTATATATACTTAGTTACTTTTTAATATTTAATTGTATTCCATATTTTATTAGGGAACACTGCTTCTAATCCCACATACTAGAGTTAGATGATGGTTAAATTTAAAGCAAAAATAAATATGTTTGACTCAATACATTTTTCTTAATCCCAGAATTTGCCTTTTTTTATGTGTATGAGTGTACTGTCTGCATATAGGTTGGTGCAGCCATGTAATGCAATACCGTGGAGGTAAGAAGAGGGCGTTGGATTCCCCTAGAACTGGAGTTAAAGATGGTTCTTAGCCGCCATGTGGGTGCTGGGAATTGAACCCAGGTCCTCTGCAAAAGCAGTCAGTGTTCTTAACTACTGAGCCATCTCTCCAGCCCCCCAAATTTGCCTTTTTAATGAAAAATGTAATCTCTATTTGATTTATTCTTTTTAAAGTATTTAGCTTGTAAACATACATTTATGGATTTTTAAAAATTTATTATAATTTTATTGATGTTTTGTGTATTTCATACATCATTTTTTCAGTTCAATTTAGACATATTCCCCTTTCCCTTCCCCCCACCGCACCCCAGTTCATACATTCTGCCATATATGTCCTGCAACTTTCTCTCAGTCTTTTTAAAGTTTTTTGCTTTGGGCAGAGCTTAACTGTATCAACCCATTCTTTGACCCAGTCCTTATGTTGTTCTTCCCTCCTATTTGTATTTCTCCAAAATATGACGCNCTAGGCCATCTCTCCAGCCCTATCAGTCCATTCTTTAACCCAGTCCTTATGTTGTTGTTCCCTCCCATTTGTATTGCTCAAAAATATGCCTATATTAATGTTATATATGTACCAGAATTGTGTCCTCTGGGAATAAACTGTATGTTAACTCCAAAATATGTTTAGGAATTCGTATTTTTCACTTTAATTTTATATTACTCTAAAATATGATTATATATCTTCCACCCATATATGTTAATTACTATTTCAGAAAATAAGTGGTCAGTTAATTCTAGGGCCCATTAAGAGATACACATTATAACAGCACAGTTGCTTTCAGATAGAAACGAATATAACAATAGCACTGCTCAGCTTGCCTTTCAAATGGGAATTTGGTGCTAGCATCCACAAATGAGGGAAACCATTCCCTGTTAATTAGGGGGGTCTTTTGGGGGGAGAGGGTGGACTGTGTTACTTTACTTAGCATAATGGCTTCAAGTTCCATCCATTTACCTGTAAAGTTCATGATGTCATCTTTCTTTACTACTACATAAATCTCTGTGGTGTGGATATACCAGATTTTTGTTATCCACTCATCAGTTGAGGGATGTTTGGGTTGGTTCCAGCTCTTTGCTATTGTGAAGAGAGCTGCAATAACATAGCTGTGCATGTATCTTTGTGGTAGGATGTGTCTTGTGGGTGTATACCCAAGAGTGGTATGACTGGGTCAGGTGGTAGGCTCATTTTGAGTTTCTTTTAATGTGTATGAATGTACTGTCTGCATGTAGGTTTGGGCACCCCTGTTGTGCAAGGCCTCTGAGGTCAGAAAAGGGTGTTGGATTCCCCTGGAACTGGAGTTAAAAGACGGTTCCAGTCCCTCATTTTGAGTCTTTTAAGGGTTCTCCACACTGCTTTCCACAGTGGTTGTAAAAGAGTTTACATTCCTGGGCTGGAGAGATGGCCTAGCAGTTAACAGCACCAACTGCTCTTGCAGAGGACCCAGGTTCGATCCCCAGCACCCACATGGTGGCTGAAAACCGTCTTTAACTCCAGTTCTAGGGGAATCTGACACCCTCTTCTGACCTCTGCAGCATTGCACGACACGGGTGCACAAACCTACATGCAGACTGTACATTCATACACATACGAAAATAAATAAAAATTTTTTTAAAAGTTTACATTCCCACCAGCAGTGGATGAGTGTTCCCCTTTCCCCACAACCTTTTCAGCAGTTGGTGTCTTTTATTGTCTTGATCTTAGCCAGTTTTATGAAAGTGAGACAATACCTTACAGTGGTTTTAATTTGCATTTCCTTAATTATTAGTGATGCTGAGCACTTTTTAAGATGTTCCTTAGCCATCTTTACTTCCTCACTGGTGAAATCTCTATTCAGCTCTTTACTCCATCTTTTGAGTGAGTCATTTTTTTTTCTTACATCTTTGGTTGTTGAGTAGTTTATATATTCTTGACATTAATGCTCTGTCAGAAGAATCACTGGTGTAGGTTCCCTCCCACTCTGTGAGTTTTCTCTTCACTTCCTTGATTGTTTCTTTCACTGTCCAAAAACTTTTGAGTTTGCTGAGGTCCCACTTGTTAGCTGTTGACCTTATTTCCTATGTGGCTGCTTTTTGATTTAGAAAGTCTTTTCTTCTGGGCATGGTGATGCATGCCTTTAATCCTAGCACGTGGGAGGCAGAGGCAGGTGGATCTCTGTGAGTTCAAAGTGAACCTGGTCTACAGAGTGAGTTCCAGGACAGCTGGGGCTACAGGGAAACCCTTTCTCAAAAAGTCTTTTCCTACTCCTATGTCTTGTAGAGCTTATTTTAATATAAAATGTTATGAATGGTTGTTTAATGACAGCGGTTCTCTCAGAAGGCCCTTGCATATAAGAAACATTTCTTTCTTTCCCATCCAGAAGTAAAATCAGAAATCTCATGTAGTATCTTTTTTCACATTGTCCACTCTTCTCGGTACTGCCACATTGATGAGACAATTGATGCCTGGTAGTTGAGGCTTCTTTTAGTCATAAGACTATCAAGATTCCCTTGCAAATAAACTATATATTCCCAGCTTTTGTAGATGAGATGGAAGGCCTTGAATGAGGAGCTCTTTCTAGATTGTCCAGGCAGGTGCACTCTATATAAACACAAATGGTTCTCATAAGGGAAGAGTAGAGGAGATGGGCTAGACACAACCAGAATGTGACTCAACCACAGAGGTTGGAGAGACTTGGCCACAAATCAAAGACTGTCAAAGCCTCAGGAACCAGAAGCAAGGATGGATTTCTCCAGAGACCCTCTGGAGGAAGTACATCTCTGCTGAGAGTGCATTTCAATCCAGTGATGCCTACCTGCGCACACTTTGGACCTACAGAACAGTGAGAAAATACATGTATGTCACTCTAAACACCAGGTATATACTACTCTACTACAGCAGCCATGGGAAATACAATGTCTGGGAACTCTGTCCAAATTTCTGTCTGTGTTGAACTGACTGACACAAGCATTTATTGACTTTTCTTTATTCTGATCCCCAACACTCAATGTGAAATCAGGTTCCATTAATTCTGCTCAATCAATCACTCTCCAAATGATTTCTTCCCCATACTTATGAACATTGTTCTTGCTGAGGCATAAATGATGTTTAATCTAGTATTTGGAAAATTGCCACTGTTCCAAACTTATCTTAATCCTTGTAAGTTTTAGGATTTCTGATTCTTTTAACAAATACTGTGGACTTTCATGTGGAGGAGAAGGAAATGGCTCTAAGTTAGCTCTTAGAATTTTCTATATTCTGCTAAAAACAAAAGCAGTCACTAGATCAGTATCAGCCATATGCATGACACCTGATTAGGAAGAATCTCATTATATTTCCTGTATATTTCTGGAGTCTCCCCACACTCATCTGTCAGGCACTCTTCTGAGAATCAGTCCTGAGGTAAAGTCATGACATCCTTGTTTTCAGAGAAGCTATAGTTCCAATTTACTATATGGTACTTTACCATTCCATAGAGTAAGAGAGAATATTCTCCTTAAGCAGAGGAATATAAACCTCAGCAGAAATCTAGACCCAGAGCACTGTGAAAGTACACTAAAAGTAGTAACTTCCTGGATTGTCCATTTCCCATTCCATTTTCACAGAAAAGAAATGAGACTTATGTAATCTTCTTAATAGCAATACATCTCTAATATCCTTCATTCTTCCAATGAATAGTAATGCCTAACATCCTATAACTAATGCTAATTAATGAAAATTGCTATCGATTAGGGGAAACACGAATTACTTAGAAAGCTACCTCTGGAATGTGTGTCTATAGTGGGTTCATCTATCTGTGTGCAATACATCCTTCTATGTTCATAAAAAATGGATATCATGGAAAAATGCATCAATCTGTTCTTCCTGAATTAATTAATGCAAATTCCCTCAGAGGTTGTTTAAATAGTCTCTGAGCACTTGTTTTTTTTTTTCTCTCTCCTCCTTTCTATTCTTCCCGCAGTTTCCAGACAATCATATGTCTGTCACCCAGTAACAGGTACCACTTATGGCCTTCACAATGAGTGTTCCTCTCTGTCAACCTGTCCATTCTCATTTTGCTTGTAATATCTGTTCATTTCCAGAAATATTTCTGTGACATTTTTTCAGAAAAATCTCAGGTAATCATCTGTGTGTGTTGTTGAATTTTTGCTTGCTGCAACTTTTTGTTCATTCTTCAAATATGATCTTCGAAAAAGCATCTCCTATGAAATTTTCCTATTCTTCTCCATAATTCATAGTCCCTTTTCTCACTGTTTCAAAACATGAGTTTATAATCTTATAATTTTTGACACTCATTTAAGCTTGCACAAGTCTCTTACATGGAAAATTTTTTAAACATTGTGACAAAGATTTCAGTATGTTTTTCATATAGCAACATATCACAAGCTCTTTAAAAATATCTGACAATTAGGGACTGGAGTGATGTCTCATCAGTTAAGAGCACTGACTGCTTTTGAAGTGGAGCTAGGTTTTGTTCTCAGCACACACATGGTGACTAACTAACATGCATCTTTAACTTCAGTTCCAGGTTTTCCAATGTCTTCCTCTGGCCTCCTTGGCCTTTGCATAACACAGGTGCACTTGCATACATGCACACAAAGCAATCATACACATAAAATAAAATGATACAGTATAAAATTAAAAAAAATCCGACCAATAAAGGCTTGAGGGACTGAATATAAGAAGTCAGAGCTAATGGAAATTTTTGTTAGTTCACAGGCAAAGAGATGTCTCTTGCAGCTACATAAAATGTGCTACTGGGGACTGGAGAAATGTCTCAGCAGTTAAGAGCACTGACTGCTCTTGCAGAGGAGCAGTTAAGAGCACTGACTGTTCTTGCAGAGGACTTGGATTTGAATCCCAGCACCCACATGGCAGCTAAGAGGAGTCTTTAGTGCTGTGCTGGGCATGGTGGCACATACCTTCAATCCCAGCACTTGGGAGGCAGAGGCAGGCAGGTCTGTGTGAGTTCAAGGCCAGCTTGGTCTACAGACTGAGTTCCAGGCCAGCTGGGGCGATAGGGAGACAGAAAGACAAAAAAACTGAGCTATTGTATTTTTGAGGTACTTTGTTTTGGGAGACAGAAAGATGTTATTCAGATATGAGCTACTGTAAAATAAATAAATTATTTATTATTAGAACATATGAGTAGAACAAACATTATCAATGATTGTCATTACACTTTTTTTAAAGGGATCTTAACAGAATTCCTAGGGCTGGAGAGATGGCTTAGCAATTAAGAGCACTGACTGCTCTAGTAGAGAACCTGGGTTCAATTCCCAGCACCCACATGACAGCTAAGAACCATCTTTAACTCCAGTTCCAGGGGAATTCGATGCCCTCTTCTGACCTCCACAACATTGCAGGACATGGGTGCACCTACCTATATGCAGGCAGTACACTCATACACATAAGAAGTAAAAAAACAAAACAAAACAAAACAAAACAGAATTTCTATTAAAAGTTTAGTAATTTGTATCAATTTTACTGGAATACTTTATAGAAATGAGAGGGAAAATAACATGTGTAGTCCAAAGTATAACTTTGGAAATATGATTTTTGCAACAAAAATTCTCAGATTCTACACATCAATATCATGTACTTGAATTCAAGAAGGACCCCCCTTTTTGTCTGTCGCACATAGTTTAACAATATGATATGAGTTAGTACTTTACCATTCTGTATAGTAACTGAATCTTGTTGTATTTTCTTTCTTTTATGTATATGAATGTACTGTCTGCATGCAGGTTTGTGCACCCGTGTCATGCAATGCCGTGGAGGTCAGAAGAGGGTGTCACATTCCCCTGGAACTGGAGTTAAAGATGGTCCTCAGCTGCCATGTGGGTGCAGGGGATCAAACCCGGGTCCTCTGCAAGAGCAGTCAGTGCTCTTAACTGCTAGGCCATCACTCCAGCTCATACTTTCTTATTTATACTAATTATAGTGCTTGGATGATATATAGTAGAATTGTTTTACCTCATTTCCTGTTTCACACAGAAGATATAAAGGAGTGCTTCTTCTCTCAGCATGAGTATGGTCTGAGTAAGTGATCATCCTTACTTGTATCTAAAACCTCATTACATTGAGTATGTTTTTAATGTCAAGGTTAAAACTTGAAAGATTATCAAAACTGAATATTAATTTTCTTGAATGTTGCATATGTCACATAGCCACATTTCAAAATTCTAAAATGCTATTTTTTTAATATAGAGGAAGCTGATGAACATGTCTATATTTGTGATATTTTACCTGCTAGGCATAAAAAATAAGTGGAGTTATAGCATGTGGGTTAAGTACTTCATGTGTACACTGCCTACAAAAGCCAGGGAATTCTTTAGCTCCTCTGGAACTGGGGTCATAGATGGTTATTAGCAGCCACGTGACTGCTAGAAACAAAAGCTGTGGCCTCATCATGTGCAGCCAGTGTTTTTAACCAGTGTGGCATCTCCAGACCTCATTTCATTTTTCATTATCTCGCTCATTTCTTTTAATCTGTGTGCTTCCATTTATGATTTATTTATTCAACAAATACTTATTGAGCCCTAATATGTCTTAGACACTGCTGTGCTGGGAATAAAACCTGAAGTATACAGTATCTACTGCTGGAGAAACATTCAAAACAAACATGGCTACATCTATGTGCCTGTTTTTCTGCCCAGGAAGGATATATTACAAAATATCAACACACGGGTCTTTCTTATGGAACAGTGGATAATTTTAAGGATTATATTCACTGTGTACTTGTGTGTTTGCACCTTCTGATCCCTTACTAGCATAGTAATTATGTTTCATCATCCCACTTATTGTTCCAAGAATGGAGTCATTTCATTTTTTAGGAGAGAAGCAAATGTTTGGTTTATGATTAAAATAAAAGTATATGAAAAAAGTATATTAAACTTCCAGAATATTAGCCTA
Source organism: Rhizomys pruinosus (assembly GCA_009823505.1). NCBI lineage: Eukaryota > Metazoa > Chordata > Mammalia > Rodentia > Spalacidae > Rhizomys > Rhizomys pruinosus. The sequence goes on from VZQC01011247.1 coordinate 1,297,048, forward strand.
TTTCTTTTCCTAATAATCTTTTTCTAAGTTTCTGTTTTCTAAATTGTTATAACATTAGAAACAATGGCCATTTAAGGTAGGCCTTGTCAACCTTGTTGATTCATTTGTTTGGAACATTACTAAATCATTAAATTGAGGTCTTTCTATGCTGTAAGTGTGTAGGTTTTATTCAAACTGTCAATTTTATGAAGCAGTTTCCAGTAGGAAGCGAGATCCTAGAAATTCATATATTTCAATTATGTTCCCCCAGAGGCCAGTAATTATTGGAAAAACAGTTAACCGGTTTTATAGTGAACCTTTGTCTAGAAGCTGGTCCCTGCAACCTACAGTCTAATCCGTCTGTTTTAAATTCCACAAGGTGAACCGAAGTGGAAACTCACTGGGAAAGTAGCTCAAATTCCTTTATTTGCTCCCCTCAAATGTGCCAAAGGGCATTCGGCTAATAAAAAAATCACTCATTTCCTTTTTAGCACCTTTTTGGCTTGTAGAATAACATTTCTGTTCTCTTTCCTTTAACCTTCCTTTACCCTGCACCATCTTTCTTCTTTCCTCTTCATGGTAGCTATACTGCTCTTGTCACTTTTGACAAGCGATTCAGTGGTTATTTGGCTATGATCAATGATCTCAGCCCTAAAATACTGAAATCATAGCATTCTTCTGCAGAGATTTTCTTATTACTTCATTCATTGTACAAAGATATTTTCACTTGCAATTTAGTAAACTGAGCACTATCGATGGATACTGACTCTAATCCTGTAAGAACTGAGTTTTTCTGTATACATGAATAAAAAGCACACACCAATATTTTCTAATTATTTTCAATTAGAGCCAAACTTTATCCACTGTGGTTAATTCAAATCATCCTGTCAACCTAGGGTAGCTAAGTTTCATTATTCTAATATTTTTGTAGATGTCATATAAATAAGCCATAAAACAGCAAAACAATATAAGGATTTAAATATTTGTTCACATTAATATTTATTTTCAATTATCAAATTTATACATAAGCATTCTAAATGTAAAATTTTTTAATTATTCTATTAGTACTCTCTTGAGAAGCTTATAGCCTATAGTTTTTGTTTGTTTTTTAAAACAGGTATCCCTGTTAGTCCTAGGTGGCCTGAAACTCCCTATGTAGCCTTGATATCACAGAGATCCACCTGCCTCTACCTCTCCAGTGCTGCAATAAAGACATATGCCACCATGCTTGGCTATAAGCTACTATATGGCTTGTATTTTATTTTAGTTTGAGTTTTTTTTTAATTTTATTTATTTTTGAATGTGTATGAATGTACTGTCTGCGTGTAGGTTTGAGCATCCGTGTCGTACAATGCCACGGAGGTCAGAAGAGGGTCTCAGATTCCCCTGGAACTGGAGTACCCCTGGAATTGGAGTTTCAAACTGTTCTCAGCCGCCATGTGGGAGCTGGGGATCGAACCCGGGTCCTCTGCAAGAGCGGTCGGTGCCCTTAACCTCTAGGCTATCTCTCCAGCCCCATTAGTTAGGGTTTATAAAACGAATCTTGTCAAGTGCGAAGGTTCGTCTTTGCCATATATCACTATTATCCTTTCTTTCCTCTAGCATCTCCTCCCATATCTTTTTAACTTATCTTTACTCTAAACTCTCATTCAGCCTGTCTTCTGCCCACTTTATTACACCTAAGAGACAGATACCACATTTTGGCCTTGAGAGCTACCTGAATTGCATTGTAATAGCATAGAAATATACTAAGAATGTTCAAATGATTTTATTAAATTATAATTGTGGCTATTTTAACCATCACAATATTCGCATTTAGGTTTCTCATATTTAACTTTTAGTTTTAATATGTCCATGTTTTGGGGCTCTGTGTTGGATGGATTTAGTTGTCAACTTGTCACACCTTGGAAAAATAATCCTCAATTGGGGAGTTTCCTATGTCAGATAATCCTGCAGGCATGTCTGTGAGTCAACGTCTTCATTGTTGAATGATGTAGGAAGACCTAGTCCATTTTGATTGATAACTCCCCTGGGCAGATAGTCCTGGAATATAAAAGAAAGCAGATAGATCACCATCTAGAGGAAGGAGCCGGTATCATCATTCCTCCATGGTATCTGATTTAGATCCTGACTCTAGTTCCTGCCTTGAGTTCCTGTTCTAACTTCCCTTGAAAATGTTCTGTGAGTTAGAATTGTACTATGAAATAAAACCTTGTCTCCCCTAGTTGCTGTTGGTCAGTGTTTTATCACAGTAATAAGAAACAAAATAAGACACATGTTTAGTTTAAGAGAAGTCTCCTTAACTCATAATGCCAAAAATACATTAAGATAAAGACCATAAATTCTGTCATGCAATATCTAGAAATGCTATAATTTAAACTACAGCAGAAGAAAGGAAGTTGAGGATGGACCCTGTGAGGATGCATGTCCATACAAGGACTGGAAAGGGGCTGACTGACAATCTTACAAATCCATAAACTTGTGAAAAACTTTTTTGAGACAAGGTCTCACTGTAAAATTCTGACTGGCCTATAACTCATTGTTGACCAGGCTGCCCTGGAACTCAGAAATCTGCCTGCCTCTGCTGCCAGAGTGCTGGCATAAACAATGTGAACTACCACACATAGAGCCCAAGCCTCTATTTTTAATATTACTTACAGTATCAACTGATGCTTTTGACTTTTTATTGGTTGTTCTTGCGTGTTTCACTACACAGAAATAATTAAATTGTACATATGATAGAGGGAAGAAGAAAATAAAGGGGAAAGGAAAGGTATTCATGAGTGAGGAAGTGCTCTGCTGGTGGTGCGCACTCCTTGGCAGTCATGAGATGATCTGGACACAGATCATGGAGATGGACCGGAAACATAATTTAGTACAAAGATTTTAGTTCTGAACCTATGACCAGTGAATATTATTTGATTTTTTCTAATATGATGGGCAGGTGTGAAGTTTATGATGAGTTTAATGCACACAGCTGGAGTTTCATACCAGATCATTAATACTCTCTGCTTATTTGCTTTATTGTCCTGAATTACTTACTTCCTACCACACTGATGATGTTGTAATTGAGTGAAGAGAATAAGGTTGCCAGGGAACAGGGAGCATATTTTGACTCATGCTTTCATTCCTGTTGCTGTGTCAAAAGTACCTGGACAAAATCTATCTTAGGAGAGAACAGGTTTTGTTGTGTGGTATCTGTCCCACAGTGGAACAGACCATGGAGAAAGCACACACGCCATGTGGAAGCCCAGCATGAGGACGCATGGAAGGGTGCAATTCCAAGTAAAAATGCTGCTTTATTCAAATGCAACATGTCATTATATAGGCAGTGTGGCATCACCTCCTAGCAGGCAAACCCAGACCCTTTGTATCACCATGTTATTCCAACTCATGTGCATGCACAGAGAGGTCCTGTGACCCTCATTTGTGCTTCTGGAACATGATGGTTGGACCCTTAGCCCTCACACCTAAGCTCAGATAAGACATACCCATAGGGTTTATTTAGCTCACAGTTCCAGGTGATATTCCATCATTGTGGAACATGAGACATTGTCACATGAAACCCACAGTTAAATAAACCCTGTACCCTAAGTTGCTTTTGTCTCACAACAGAAATGGAAGTAAAACAATTATCTACTGAATTATAACTTATGAGGAATTACCCAGAAAAACCCATTTTGTAAGGAGAATAGAGATAGTTGTGGCTTTGGGAGTGGTTATCAAACACAAATTACTCATCTAAATGTGAAAAATGATGTTCTCTAAACATTGGTCATCTGTGGGCCTGGAGAGAAGGCTCGGTTTTTAGGAGCACTGGCTGCTCATATAGAGGACTGGGTTTGATTCCCAGCACGCACGTGGTGGCTAACAACCATCCATCCATAACTGCAGTTCTAGAGAAGTCCGATGTCCTCTTCTGACCTCCACATCATGGCAAGGCATGGCAGCCCTGGCATGCATGTAGGCAATACACTCAGACCCATAAAATAATAAATAAAATTTGTTTAAATGTATTTTATCCAGGATATTTGTTCTACCAAGAGAGACAATTAAATTAAATTAAATTAAATTAACAATTGCCAGAGTCTCAAGAGCCTGCATTTGTAAACAAGTAAGGCAATTCACATGAGCTGTATATATAGTGATCTAATATAAATCCCTAAAAATATATTTTACACATTTTCGATTAAATGTTAGGATCGAATTCACCAAATAACAATTTCTCAAGAGTAGTTCCTTAAATAATTAACCTACTGATTTTGTCAAATGTATTAATTTAGTAGCAACAAATATATATATATATATATATATATATATATATATATATTTGTTGTCTGTATGTATGTATCACAGAGCACACATGCTGTGATCTGCATATTTGTAAAGCTGTTTGAAGATTTTGGTTAAAGCTTTTACATAGCAACATCAAAACACATTATTCTGATGAGTCTTCCTCTGGCAAACTCTTCCCTTAGTGAAATTTCCAGAAAATTGATTTTCCTGTCACACAGGACTCTAGTTTTGATCATGGAGCACAGCCCTGCAGGTTCCTGAAGGGACAAGATACTGTGGCAGCATTAACACTTCTGTAAATGTGTGCTTCAGGGACACTTTTCCCTACTGTGACATTTTACAATAAGTAAATTTGCCAGGTAGTTAGGGATGGCAACTTGACACCCACAAGTGACACTAGAACATCTTGATGAAGACTCATATTCATGGTATCCCTGAAGTACCAGGAAATCATAAGGCTAATTTTTAATATAAATTGTGGATTGCATTTATCTTCTCCATTGTTCTTATTTCATAAGGTAAAGAAAATAAAGGATTTCAAGCAGTAAGAACTACAGATATAGCAACATTACCAGCAATTCTCTGAAAATGAGTAGACACTGATTGATAGGCATTACAGTTTAATAACCTTCTAGTTTGTGAAATCTGATGGCATTGTGATACTGGTCAGTTCATTCAGAATTAAGGCAGCATGTTAGATAAGTGATGACTATTAAAGTTATTAAATAGCCAAATAGTAAAAATGACAATAATGATAACTATGCCATCCTTAAGTACAATAAATGTTTCTTTTGGTACATTTGTACTAGCAATACAAGTAGACAAACTTTGAGAATTACTGAAAACTCTAGTGGACAAGCCAAATATAAACATATTTTTTAAAAAACTGAGTGTCTGATAGAGCTGAAACCAACCCAAATACCCATCAACAGACGAGCGAATAACAAAAATGTGGTACATCTACACAGTGGAGTTCTATGCAGTGGTAAAGAAAGATGACATCATGAACATTTCAGGTAAATGAATGAAACTCGAAGCCATTATGCTATGTGAAATAACACAGTCCCCCCAAAACAAATGGGGAATGGTTTCCCTCATTTGTGGATGCTAGTACCAAATCCCCCAATTGAAAGGCAAGCTGAGCACCATTAGTGTTTTATTTGTTTCTATCTGAAAGCAACTGTGATGTTATAATGTGAATCTCTTAATGGGCCCTAGAATTAACTGACCACTTATTTTCAGACATGGTAATTAATGTATATGGGTGGAAGGCATATATTCATAATTTAGAATAATATAAAATTAAAGGGAAAAATGTTAATTCCTAAACATATTTCGGAGTTAACATACAGTTTATTCCTAGAGTATATAATTCTGGTACATATATGATGTTTATATAGGCATGTTTATTGCTTTGGGCAAAATTTAACGGTATCACTCCATTCTTTGACCCAGTCCTTATGTGGTTTTTTTTTTCCCTCCCATTTGTGTTTCTCCAAATTAAATTTTGCCCAAAGCAATAAACCTCTGCATAGAAAATCCTTTAAAAGACTGAAAGACTTCTGGGCGTGGTGGCGCAAGCCTTTAATCCTAGCACTTGGGAGGCAGAGACGGGCGGATCTTTGTGAGTTCAAGGCCAGCCTGGTCTACAAGGTGAGTTCCAGGACAGCTGGGCCTTCAGGGAGACCCTGTTTCGAAAAGACCAAAAAAATAAAAAAAAATTAAAAGACTGAGAGAAAGTTACAGGATATATATTGCAGAATGCATGAACTAGGGTGGGGTGAGGGGAAGGGAAAGGGGAATATGACTAAATTGAACTGAAAAATGATGTATGAAATACCCAAAATATCAATAAAATTATTATATTAAAAATAAATGAACTGGATGTCATGTATCTTCATATCTAAAGCTATAATATATTTTATTTAATATTTACCTTGACAGATGTAATTTAAATAATGAATTTGTGAAATTTGGGGGTAAAGTACATAGTAAAGTCATTGCTATTTCCTACTATTCTCCATGTGAATTTAAAGTATATGGCTTAACCAAAGTACCTTACTGTTTCGTGAACACTAAATGGTGATTTAAATTCGAGGAAGAAAGAAGTGGTGATATTTCATTGTTCAGCACACTCCTTCCTGTTTTGATGTGTGTTCTTAAGATGTGCATGAATGCACCATATCGAAGGAGCAGGCTCTGGATACTGACTGAGAAAGGCAGATAACTGAACTTAATGTAGGATTAAAAATTCAATGTAACACTTAAACATTTTTACATGCAATAATCATGAGCATGCATTTTGCATTAGAACCTATACAGAAGGAATATATACAGGAATATTTGTAACAGCTATCATCCATACTTGTTTTGTAGAAAGACTTGTATTACTTTATCTTCCACAAGATTTATTTCATTGACCTTCTATTACTGACACATTTCCTTCTCCAGTTATTCCTTCTCTGGTTTATGTGACATACATATATTTCTTTTTTTTCATACATGCAGGTATATTATTCATACACATCATAAAAATAATACTTCTTTAGAATGTTTAAAGACATGGAAACATTAATTACATACCGATTAAGCATCATGTATTTTCTTTTTTTGTGTGAAGAAGAAAAAGTTTGTTGTGTCTGTAAGTTCAAGGGTTTCTTTTTTCTCTTTTTTTTCTTTGAATTCTTTTTTACAATTTCATAATTTTGGTTGTTATTAGTTAGCTTTTCTTTTTTTCTTACAAATATAAATTTTAAAAGGCATTAGAAAATTATGCAATTTAATTACACATTAACATAATTCTAAAAGGAAAAGCCCATGATCTCCTTAACCCTATTTGAAGAATGGTAACCTTCTTAATAAACTAAACGAGTTTCATGTCCCCAGCTGCTAATTTTAAAATGAAATTAGTAAAAGTTTCCTTTTTCCTGGTCTATATTTTTGCTTATGTATTTCTTTTTATTAGTTTTTCTTTTTTTATTGTTCTTAAACTTTTTCCATAAGCCTTACATCATTTCTCAATCGATCTAGAGTCACTTCCCTTTCCATGCCCCCCACCCCACCCGAGTCCCTGCACTCTGCCATACATGTCCTACATCTTTTTCTGAGTCTTTCCAGAGTTTTTTTTTTTCATTTCTTTTGTTGTTATTGTTCTCTCCTACTTGTACTGCTTCAGCATATATGCATATATATGCATAGTTTTTTATATATATACATAAATATATGTACATACATACATACAAACACATATATCACTTGAAATGGAGGACATTTTTTCCTAAAAGATGTCATATTTTCCTTAAGGGAGTGTTCAAAGGCTCCTCCTTGGCAAGCCCAAATAACCATGAATCCTGCACTTGTGCTCCACATTGGGGTCTTTCCCACCCATAGTCCCCCAAATGAAGTTCAGGAACCACCACACCTCTTGTCTTGATCCCCCTGCACTGGCTTCCATGATATAGCTGAAGTAATCCAACAATGGCAATCCATATTCTGAGGAGGCTGAATTCCCATTAGCTCCTTAGTTCACAAGCTGGATATCTAAGCAGTCCTCAATCCACATTGGAAGGTTAAAAAGCTATATCTCATGTCCTTGAGGAGTGCCAAAAGCAGTGACAGCCACAGAGCAGATGCACCTGCCTGTAAGGATTGAAGCCAGGCCAAACAACAGTGCTCTCTTTTTTATTTTTGTCTTTTTACTAAGAGTTCAAGTTTTATGTCTGGATTAGTTTCTCTAATCTTACTGATTATTTATTTCTGGTTGTACTTTCCTTCTGGATGCTTAAGGCCACACAGTTAGCCCAGATTAACCAAGGTTTTGTTTTCTTGTGGTGAGTTTAGGATCCGATCCTCAGGAGTCTCTCGGGTTTTTTTGGGGGGGAGGAGGGGAGACACTTCCCTTGCTCCTTTCAGCTCTTCATCTACCAGTTCCATCCACTTGAGGACAAAAATCAGGTCTTGCTAGAGCAGGCTTCCTTTTCTGAAGCATGAGCAGACTTTCCTCTTTATAGACTGGACTGTGGCTGAAGTTCCCTTAGTGACTCTCCAAGACCTCCCTCAACAGGAAGCCTGGTGACCCACCTTTGCAGGACATTTCAAGAGATGCCCCCATGCATAATCCCCTAAGACTTGGTTGACTTCTGAGGGCAAGGAATAAAGTTATCCCCCAGATCTCTTGGCCAAATTGGTATGGACATCAAGTATGGTCTTTAAGCACCCAAAAAGGCTAAGTTGCACCAGCCTGTTACATTGCACCTATATTAACATTGTATCCTTTGGAAACAAACTGTATGTTATTTCCATGACATACATATATTTCTTGGTTTTCTCTTTTAACATTTTATTTATTATTATTTTACATGTATTAATGTTTTGCTATATCTGTAAGTGACCCCACTGCGTGCAATGGTCTCAGAGATCAGAAGAGGGTGTGAGATCCCCTGAACCTGGAGTTATGGATGGTTGTTAGCTGCCATGTGGGTGCTGGGAATCAATCCCCAGTCCTCTCAGTCCTCTGGAACATCCAGTGCTCTTGTGCTGATCCATCTCTCAAGACCCTTTCTGTTTTATTAAGAAGAGTTTCTACCAGTTCATTTGGTTATTGTTACTGACACTTGTGATATATTTTCTCAAAATAATAAAAAATGAACAAACAGTTCACTTTCATTGTCTTTTGAGACAGGGTCACCCTTTAGTCCCAGCTGGCCTGGAGCTCACTATGTAGACCAGGATGGCCTTGAACTCACAGAGATCCACCTCTGCCTCTCAAGTGCTGGGATTAAATCACATTTCTAGACTGGATTTTAAAATAATATTTTACTTAAATATTATAATTTAAAATTTTCATAAGTATTGGTAATTACCAGTCATGCTATTCTGAGCTCCATTTTCCCTTGGCTACTTGGTAGTTCAGACTTGAAGGAAGCCTTGTATTTATGAATTTTCCCATCTCTCAGCATGTAAATGGAAAAAAGGAGGGAAGTGACAAATCTACTGTTCCCTAGTCTAGAAATAGTGCATAGTGAAGGATTAGAAATTAGCCATGCAGAAAGCCCATCTATTTGAACCTTAATCGATCATTTAAATGGATTTCTAACTAATGGAATAATTATATGAAAGTAGAGTTTACTGACAAACTCAGAAATACCTTTAATGAGAGATGCTTAACTGTCATTTTTATTCTTTCATTTTTGTATTATGTTTTGTATTATATCATGAGACAGCATCTCACAAATTTCCTTAAAGTTCTGGCAAAACTCCTGCCTCAGCCTCTCCAGTGCTGGGATTTTATGAGTAACCATGCCCAGCTATGATACCAGTTTTCTACAAGAGTAAAATAATGAAAATCAAGTTAGGTAAGCCCTGATCCTTATTATGCTTATGTTCTTTTGAAGCAAATGTGGTTACTAAATAAATATTTACAACCAGTCGTGACTCGTGAAAACCAAAACAGTTGAGGGATTCTCAGGCTCAGCAATCTTTAATTCATGGTCTAGGTAATGTTCTGTTGTGAATTTTATCCTGAGCAAGGTAGAATGTTTACTAGATTCCTGATATCACTTTACTAGGTACAATTTTTAAATATTTTTATTGAAGTTTTGTGCATTTCATACAACATTTCTCAGTCCAATGTAGATTCATTCTCCTTTCCTTGCCCCCCACCCTAACCCAATTCGTGCGTTCTGCCATATAGATGTTGCATCTTTTTCTCTGTCTTTTAAAGTTTTTCTGTGTAGAAGTTTATTGTTTGGGGCAGAAGTTAACTATTTCTGTCAGCTCTTTCAGCCAGTCCTTCTATTGTTGTTGTTTCCTCCAATTTGTATATGTTCATATACACATACACATACATATACATATACGAACATATATGTATATGTATGTTCATATATGTATATGTATATATACATATACATATATGAACATATACACACATATGTGTGTATGTTGTTTTATATATATATATGTGTATAAAACATATACCAAAATTATGATGTCTGAAACAAATTTTAACCTGCATCTAATTTATAGCAACCCAAAGGGCCACCAACCATTGTCTAATGTCCCTGGACAAAGTAATACAAAAGTCAAAATTTTATTTACTGCATTAAAAATAAGTGAAGGCTAGAAAGTCCCTGTCAAAGTTTCTGATGTGAATTTTGAAATGACACCTTAAATAAAATATAACTCTAATTCTAGCTTTATGATTATAGAATGATATGCTTGATTAAAACTAAATAGTGTTTAATTTTAAATATTTTTTTCTAAACTGTCTTATTAGATATTTACTTATTGCACACAAGCATAATATCATTAGGTATTCATTTCGAAGTGTGGGGAAATGCATTTTTGGTAGATATTTTTGTCACTGGAACACTAAATTCCTAACAACAGGAATGTTGTATGGAAAATTATTGTTAAGGAGCAACTTTATCGTTAAATCAATACAGCCTCTGACTTGTAGTCAGTTTGCTTAGTTTTATATGGCTTTATTGATTTAAATCATAAAAGATACAAAAGAAGATGCATTTGTACAAGTTTAATAACATAAAAAAGAAAAAATACCCTCATAAAAACCTCAAATGATAACCCCGTGTTGTTTGTGCATACAGGAGTTTTGGAACATAGTAAACTGTTTCCGTTTCTACCACAAACACTGCAGAAACCTGGAGTGTGTCTGCTGCATTAGCTTCCCCTGTCTTCTGACCTAGTTTTTCTGTGTGAGATGGACACTAGAGGCTAATCCTTCAGAAAGTAGTAATTCACACCCCAGAGAGCTGAACATAAATTAGGAAATGTTCACTTTGACCTTTAATTTAAAAGCTTGACTAATGCTTCAGATTCTCTTCTCTCAATTTCATTTTTAGTGAGTTTATTATCTGACCTGGAAGAATGGAACATATTTACATTTATAAAAAGCTTTGGCCTTCATGACTAATGGATGTTAATTGCTATGACAGTGACATTTTCTATCTTACCCATATTTCTAGGTTACCTTTTACAGGAAAATCTTTGAGAACTATATTACTGGGGCTTTTACAAAAACTAAAGTTTATTGCTTTCTAAAAATAGAAAATTATTTGCTAACAAATTTTAAGATGAATCATATGAGACACTAAGATTTTAAAATTTTTCTTGAAATTGTATATTGTACATTAATAATTCAAATATTTTAAAGGCAATAGATAATTACATAGAGAATAGTGACTTATTCTGTTTAGGTGTACATATATTATTTTCTCAACAGTCTTGCCTTGTGTTTTTCAGGTCATTCTAAGGAAGTGTAACACTTTGAACTATAATACAGTGTAGAGACCAATGACTTCCTTTGGATAGTATTTTGTAGCTGCTCTGGTATTTATTATAATCCATTCTAGCTGGTTATTAGGCTGTGCTTCCCTGCAGGATATTTCTAATCTCATTATTTGGTGAAGGCAGTTCATAGGCAAAGATACTTAAGGAAATATTTGAAATGCACTTTGGTCTCTAACAGGAAAACTTTGTTTATCTACTGTGGCCAGCTGTGTATAGTGAGAAATAGTAAAGTCCAGAGAGGAATTTTCAATTTCAAAAGTGATGCGGAAAAACTAAAATAAATCAAAGGTATTTTATTTTGTGATTAAACAATCAGTAGTAGTCAATTTAAAGCAGCTAAAGGGACTTTAATTTTATGTCCCAAGTTTTTAAACATTTATGTGCCTAATCTTTATTAAAGTTGCCAGATAAACCTTAAATGTCTTTGAACATCAGTGAAGATTCCCATTCTAACAAAAATAGTGCATTTACATTTGTTTTCTATAATGGATGTGAGAAGCATTTATTTTAGGTACTTGTAAGAGTACAAACTTTCATTTACTTCTTTGTTAGTAGTGGGACTGACTAGCCATCAGAAATTAAATAGCATAGTTTTGTAATAAAATGTGTTGACTGCAGCTGAATATGAGAATTTAAGATGCTTGTTAGAATGGCTCCCAATTCCTTGCTCTCTTTTCCTGAGTGCAGTAGTTTTGTACATCTGGGTCCTGAGATGTGAATGGACCTCTTTTGCAGACTCAGAAGAGCAGGTAAAATCTAAAGGAGGGAGCTGAAGCTAAATGTGAGAGATGCAGGCTTTAACAGAATTGGATGTTACCACATGTGATTAATATAGGTCATTCTCCATAAAACTATTTGATAGAGTTTATTCTCAAAAGAAACATCAGATAATAATTGAAGAAATTATTCCACTAAGTATGGAAATTGAAATACCCTTATGGTAACCAGTTGTATCTTATTTTATTTTTATGCTTTCTGAAAATGAACAAATGTTGAAGACATACTATGTACATTAACAAAGATAATCATGCACTGTATTTTTGTTTCTAAAGAAGGAGCTTGAGGAACTCATATACATTTAATATTTATATATTTCTAAACAAGGGTTAGTGGAAGATTACATTTCTGATTAAATTTTGCATTCTTATAATGTAGCTTCAGTAAATGTTTATAGGGGAAAGTTGTCAATATTCATGACCATAAAATGGAAACATTTTTCTCTATTTGGAGATAAAGGATATGAAAATGTATACACATATACACATGGGAAGAAATACAGACTGAAAGGAAGGTGTTAAAAAGCATACTTCAAGCCCCTTTTATGTTCCACATATTTCATAGGATAATACTTTATTTCACATACTCAACCCAAATGCGTATTTTAACAATATCAAAATCTATCTGCCTTTAAGGCTTATGTCAACTATAAGATGATTTTTCCATCCACATCTTATAACTGATAAGAACCTTTCAAGTGCTGAAGAGGTTGTAGGGAAAGGGGAACACTCATCCACTGCTGGTGGGAATGTAAACTCATACAGCCACTATGGAAAGCAGTGTGGAGAACCCTTGGAAGACTCGGAATGAATTTGCCACCTGACCCAGCCATACCACTCCTGGGTATGTACCCACAAGACTCATCTTACCAAAGAGATACATGCACAGCCATATTTACTGCAGTTCTCTTCACAATAGCAAAAAGCTGGAACCAACCCAAGTGCCCCTCAAATGATTAGTAGATAGAGAAAATGTGGTACATCTACACAATGGAGTTCTATGCAGTGGTAAAGAAAGATGACACTATGAACTTTGCAGGTAAATGGATGGAGCTAGAAGATATCATGCTGAGTGAAGTAACACAGTCCCAGAAAAACAAAGGAGGAATGGTATCCCTCATCTGTGGATACTAGCACCAATTACCTAATTGTATGGCAAACCGAGCAACTTTAATGTGATCTGAAGACAACTGTGTTCTTATATTGTAGAATTCCTTAAAAAATAAACAAATAAAAACTTTTAAAAAAGAAAAAAATCCTTATGAGAATCTCAACAATGCTTTTGGTGCCATTCTATTTTACAGTCAAATAAGAAATTTTAACCTCAGCAGTTTAATTTATGTTTTGAAACATAAAAAGTAGTACTTTATAACATGCACACAAATTCAAGTACCTTCATTCATTTAATAATGAAATTATTTTATGTCTTAAACTCCATGATGGGAACTTGGTAGATACATGCAATGGTATATGCTTTCCTAGTTACAATAAAAGAAGTAACTGAAGGTAGAAGGGTTTGTTTTGGTTGAGAGGATACAGTCCTTCATGACAGGGAAATGGTGATGGGTGGAACAGGATGCAGCTGTTGGGGAAGGAACTTGAGTATGTCTACTTGAACCAGGAACAGAGGAAAGGAGGATGCACGTGCTCAGCTGACTTGCTCTTTCTTCCTTTGATTGGGTCTGCGTCCAGAGCCCATGGATTGATATAGACCGCATTCAGCCTGGGTCTTCCATTTTCATTTAAACCTCTCCAGAAGCACTCACACAGACAAGTCCTGAGCAATGACACACAGGTGATTCTAAATCCAGTCAAGGTGACAGCAAAGATTAGCTGTCAGATAACTCTTTCAATAAATTAATTCCGTGGTCAGCAACATATAACGAAAATAGCAAAATCTATACACTTTCCATAGACACAGTCTTTCAGAACAATCTCTTATATTGTTTTTGGATAGGTTCTCTGCATCACAATATGGGTACCAAATTATTTCCAGGTCAATCTTAGAATACGGATCCTGGACATCATTCAGATTGGATGAATCTGTGCTTGTATCTCCAATATTTACTTTAGTTAGTTCTATGGATTTCCTAATTCAGCCCTAATAGAGTACTGATCTTTATTAAACCTTAAAACATTCATTTTCTTGTTGCATTAGAGTAATATAACAAGGGAATAAAAACTTAGTAGAATCAAAACAAAGGACTGTTTCAGGTAGAAGATAAGTCAACTCAGAATATCATGCAAATTTTGTTGGTAATACATGAAATATTCATACTAACTTTTGAAAAGTAATCTTTTGACAAAGTAAACTATATTTCTATTTTGTACAGTCATTCATGTATGCATAAAATGGTTAATTCAATGAGTTAAATTGTGAGGCAGTAAAGAGGCTAATTAGATCACAAGTTTAAGGAAATATTACTTGATATTTTGATGAACTTTTTCATATTTTTCCTTAAAATATTACAATCTTGTACCAGTATTGGTTGAAATATAACAGATAGTCTAAAAATTCTGAGTTAATAGGCATAATTTTTTAATCTCCATTTTTATTGATGTTTTGGGAATTTCATACATCATTTCTTTATTCATTTCAGGCCTATTCCCCTTTCCCTTCCTCCCACCCCACTGCCACCCCAGACCATGCAGTCTGCCATAACCATCCTGTATCTTTCTCTCAGTCCTTTTTTATGCTTAGGAATTCACATTTTCCTCCATTAATTTTATATTACTCTGAAATACGGATACATACTCTTCACCCATATACAGTAATTACAGAGTCTGAGAATAATTGATGGGTGGATTCTAGAGCCTGTTGAGAGATTGACATTATAACAACATAGTTGCTTTCAGATAAACAGAAATATAACAATATTATCATTCAGCTTGCCTTTTGTTTGGGGGATTTGGTGTTACCATCCACAAATGAGGGAAACCATTATCTGTTTGTCTTTCTGGGACTGTGTTACTTCCCTCAGCATAATGGCTTCGAGCTCCATCCATTTACCTGCAAAGTTTATAACGCCATCTTTCTTTACCACTGAATAGTACTCCATTTTTAGATGTACCACATTTTTGTCACCCACTCGTCTGTTGGGGGGCGTTTGGGTTGGTTCCAGCTCTTTACTGTTGTGAAGAGAGCTGCAATAAACATGGATGCGCATGTATCTTTGCAGTAGGATGAGTCTTTGGGGTATATACCCAGGAATGGTATGACTGGGTCAGGTTGTAAGCTCATTCCGATTCTTTTAAGGGTTCTCCACACTGCTTTCCATAGTGGATGTACAAGTTTCCATTCCTACCAGCAGTGGATGAGTGTTCCCCTTTCCCCAAAACCTCCCCAGCATCTGTTGTCTTTTGTTTTCTTGATCTTAGCTAGTCGTATTGGAGATGTTATCTGAGAGTGGTTTTAATTTGCATTTCCTTAATAATGTTGTCAACTCCAAGTGGATCAAAGATTTCACTGTGAAGCTCGAAACCCTGAAGGTGATAGAAGAAAAAGTTGGCAATAACCTACAAGACATAGGTGTAGGAAAAGACTTTCTAAATCAGACAGTAGCTGCATAGGAAGTAAGGTCAACAGTTGACAAATGGGACCTCATAAAAGTCAAAAGCTTCTGTACAGCAAAGGAAACCATCAAGGAGGTGAAGAGAAAACCCACAGAGTGGGAGGAAGTCTTTACTAGTGATATATCTGACAGAGCATTAACATCAAGAATATATAAACTACTCAAAAAACAAAGAAGTAAGAAGACAGATGACCGGGGCTGGAGAGATGGCCTAGCGGTTAAGAGCGCCGCCGACCTCTCTTACAGAGGACCCAGGTTTGATCCCCAGCACCCACATGGCGGCTGAGAACCGTCTGAAGCTCTTTTTTTTTTATTCCATTTTCATTTTTAGAATTATTTAGTTAGCATATATGTGTGAGTGTGTGTGTGTGTCTGTCTGTCTGTCTGACTGTCTGTCTGTGTGTAAGAGGCAGTATAGTATTATGATATATGAAGCAATATTGGGGCCTGAATTTTGACGTTGTTTACTTATCAAATGACAACATAGGAACATTCCCACTTCTACTTACTGGGTAAACAGGAGAGAATTTTCAAGTTGTTGAAAGTAATGTTGCAATAAACACATCACTCACGTAGCTGTTTTTGAACATAACTTTGTGCTGGAACAATTAACTTAAATGTATCAATTTATTTTTTATATTTTATTTGTATTTTATGCGTTTGAGTACATAGCCTGCATGTTCTGAAATGTACCCATGTCCTTCATTTCCTGTAGAGATCAGAAGAGGGTTTCATTTTCCCCAGAACTGGAGTTATGAATAGTTGTTAGCTGCCATGTAGTTGGTGGGGATTCAATCCAGTCCTCTGCAAAAGCAGCCAGTGCCTTTAACCACTGAGCTATCTCTCAAGCCCCAAGTGTATCACTTTTTACCTCTAGATTATTTCTCTCAATAGCTGAAGACAGGTATAGTTTCTTTGACATTTCTGTTTTTTTCTGCATATTTCATTTCTATTTTGATAAGTTATCTTGTGGACTCTCAGATATATGGCAACTCTTAAATGTTTATTTGTTTCTCTGTAGGGTATATTTCAAAAAAGATCACATGTTTAGTTTATTTGAACATCAAAATGATTTGCAGAATGCTCTGGGTAAGAATTACATGTTAGGGGCTGGAGAAATGACCTAGCGGTTAAGAGCGCCGACCGCTCTTGCAGAGGACTGGGGTTCGATCCCCAGCACCCACATGACGGCTGAGAACCGTCTGAAACTCCAATTCCAGGAGAACTCCAGTTCCAGGGGAATCCAACACCCTCTTCTGACCTCCACGGCATTGCACGACACGGGTGCACAAACTTGCATGCAGACAGCACATTCATACACATACAGAAATAAATAAAATAAAAAAAAAGAATTACATGTTATAGTCATTGACTAATAAGGATAAGTATGGCAACATCTTGCAAATATGCTTTTTGATAATAATGACATCATTTGTGTATGTGTATTTTATGGAAATTTGTATTTATCTTTCATAAAAATTTTAAAAGCTATTTTCATTGTTTTAATGTGCTTGGACCATTTGGCAGAAAGACAGGTGAATTTCTGAGGACATTATGCCATTGATAAATAAAATTTTATATATAGTTACAAGTAGGCTGATTCAACTGTAAATGAATAGTGGTTGATTACATTAAAAATTAAAAGAGTTAAGAATTTCAAAGAAAAAAACAATCACTATGTCTATTTCTTTGAATACTTCTCTTCACAGTAGAAATTTGCTTATAGTTTTTGCATTAAGCCTTCTTTTTTATTGGAGTTTTATGCATTTCATCTATCATTTCTCTGTCCAATTTAGACTCATTCCCCTTTCCATGGCCCCCACAACACCTGAGTTCATGCATTCTAGCATACATGTCTTGTATCTTTTTCTGAGTCTTTTTAAAGTTTCTCTATACAGAGGATTATTACTTGGGGAAGAACTTTACTGTTTCATATATATATATATATATATATATATATATATATATATGTACTAAAATTATGTCATCTGAAAATAAACTGTACATTATTTACAAATCATATTTTGGAATTTACATCTTCCTTTTTAATTTCATATTACTCTGAAATATGCATTCATACCCTCTACCTATATACCAAAATTACAAAGTCTTAATATAAGTGGTAGGTTCGTTCTAGAGCCCATTAAGGGCTTCACATTCTAAGAACACAGTTGCTTTCAGATAAAAATAAATATAGTATTAACATTGCTCAGTTTGCCTTTCAACTAGGGATTTGTTGCTAGCATCCACAGTTGGGGGATACCAATCCCTGTTTGTTTTTCTGAGACTCTGATTCTTCACAACATATCTTCTAGCTCCATCCATTTACCTGCAAAGTTCATAATGTCTTCTTTTTACCACTGCATTGAACTCCATTGTGTAAATATACCACATTTTCTTTATCTATTCATTGATTGAGGGGCACTTGGGTTGGTTCCAGGTTTTCTCTATTGTGAAAAGAGCTGCAATAAACATGGATGTGCATGTATCTCTGGGGTAGGAGTCTTGTGGATATATACCAAGGAGTCGTATGACTGGGTCAGGTGGTAGGCTCATTTTGAGTCTTTTAAGGTTTTTCCACATTGCTTTCCATAGTGGTTGCATGAGTTTATACTCCCACCAGCAGTGGATGAATGTTCCCTTTCCCCACAACCTCTCCAGCATTTGGTGTCTTTTGTTTACTTGATCTTAGCCAGTCTTAATGGAGTGAAATGATACATTAAGGGGTTTTAATTTACATTCCCTTAATTATTATCGATGTTGAACACTTTTTAAAAGATGTTTCTCAGCCATCCTTACTTCCTCAATTGTGAAGTCTCTGTTCAGCTTTTTACCCCATCTTGTGAGTGAGTCATTTGTTTTCTTACATTTTTGTTTTTAGAGAAGTTTATATATTCTGGATGTTAAAGCTCTGTCAGATGTATCACCTGTGAAAGTTTCCTCCCATTCTGTGGGTTTTCTCTTCACTTCATTGATTGTTTCTTTCGTTGTACAGAAGCTGTTGAGTTTAATGAGGTCCCACTTGTCACTTGTAGACTTTATTTCCTGTGCAGCTGCTGTCTGATTTAAAAAGTCTTTTCCTAAGCCTATGCTTTGTAGGATGTTGCCAATGTTTTCTTCAATCACCTCCAGAGTTTTTGGTTTCATGTTGAGGTCTTTGAGCCATTTAGACTTGATTTTTGTACAGGGTGAGAGGTAGGAGTTCAATTTTATTCTTCAAGTGATGATCCAGTTTTACAATACCATTTGTTGATGATGCTGTCTTTCCACTTCTTGGCCTCTTTGTCGAATATGAGATGGCTGAAATTGTATGTGCCTTCTTAAATATTCCCACAATTTAGAAATTTTGGGGTCTTTTAAAAGATGGTCTCCTTGTAGCCTCAGCTGCCCTGGAACTCTCTATGTAGACCAAGTTTGATCTCTCAGGGATCAGCCTGCCTCTGTCTTCTGTGGGCTGGGATTAAAGACATGCTCCTCCACACTTGGCCAAACTAGAAATATTTTTGGTGCATTAGTGGCACTTTTTTCCCACAATGTTTATTGATAGATGCAAGTATATAAAATCAGGGCATGAACATGATTTGATAGATTAAATAGACTTAATTTCAATACTATAATAAGGGAAAAATTCAAATTCTCACCATTTGTTTCACACACACAAAAACTACTTCAAGGGCATTAACGATCTCTCAAATCTGATCATTTTTGTGCAAGCAAACCATGTTTCCTTTTAAAAAGGCTTGTGCACTTGCCCAGGCTCAAGAATATTGAAATCTGGCACATAAAGCCCATTACTAGAGGTAGAAATACAGGCAATATACTATTACTGCAACAACCATCAATTACAGTTAAGGATTTTCTGTAACAACCAAATGGATAATCTAATATTGCAACAACTCAAGAATTACTGAGCAAAGCGCATTTCTATAGTATTCAGTGTTGATATTCAGTTTTCTAACTTTAAACAGCCTATGATAACTGGCAGCAAAGAAGGGCCTTGCAGTAGACTGCCTCTGCTTGAGAACTTGTGATATAATTATTGCATGCTGCTAATATACTATCTAAACATTAAAGATACTTGTAAAATATTTGATGGTAGACTACGATTAAGGCATTATACTACAAAAAAACCTTATGCAGAAGGAAACCCTTACTGACCTGCTTCTGCTTTAAATATTTTAACTTTTATAGAAATTCCAGTTTTGGTCATTTTGACTGTTCTGTATGAATTTTCTTTCTTTCCATTTCAAACTGATACCTGGATTCAAACAATTGAGATTGTAAGCAACTATCTTTACATTGAGTTTAAACATACATTTTTCTCTTGAAAATAACTGTTATGTTTGATTTTAACTTGAGTCAATTCAAACATAGTATTTAATTTTGAGAGGAAGGAGAAACTACATTCTTGGGAGTCTGTCTTCCATGACTATTCCATACACTCACAACAGAGAGCTAATGGTCATCATAACAGAAGACCAGGTAGAACTGGGGGTGTAGTTCAGTAGCAGAGTAGTGCTTGCTTAGCATGAAGTAGGCCCCAGGTTCAGTTCCTAACACAACACACACACACACACACACACACACACACACACAGAGAGAGAGAGAGAGAGAGAGAGAGAGAGAGAGAGAGAGAGAGAGAGATCACTGAAGCCCCATCCACACAGGTTACCAAATATTGAGTAAATGGCCTCTAGATTCTCCCACTGTTTTCAATTAGTATTTATAAATCTGGATATGCACATCAGTCTTAGTAAATTTAATATGACAGCATTTTGGCATAGATTACTACAAGTAAAATAATACTCATTGAGGAAGAAAGAGTACATTTGATTTTGGAGATTTGCTCTCCCAATGGTTCATTACTAAGTAATATGTATTCAGTTAACCTTAAAGTGTAAATGAAGAAGCCAATCATAATAGAAGACAGTGTAAGTCATGATTAATGTTACATGATGGTGATAAAGTTATTTCTAAGTATTTCTAAGTATAACACTGAAGATGAGACAAAGAGAAATACATTGTGTTGCTTATGCATGAAAATATTTTTAAATGTAAAATACACATGGTTCTGTGCTGGGGTATATGTGTATGTGCGTGTGTGTGTGTGTGTGTGTGTGTGTGTGTGTGTGTGTGTGTACACATTCATGTGTGCTGTAATTCCAACATTTAGATAGTATTGGAAGAAAGATCAGGAGTTCCACTGGGGAGTCCTGGGTTCAAAAAAATAAAAAGAAATTTGTCACATTATTTGTCCAGTTTAAACTCAGATAACTAACTGAACTGTGGGATTTTTTTTTTATTTCTCTGTAATACAAATGGACATGTCTATGAAAAAAATGTCCTTCAGTAGTAGTCATCAGGACAATACAAATCAAAACTAGAATATGATAGCATTTTACCAGAGTTCTAGTGGTTGTTATCAAGAAGACCACAACAAAATAACAAATGCTGGCAAAGATCTGAAGGAATAAGAAGTCTTCCCTAGGTTAGTATACATGTAAATTAGGCAGCCATGAAAGAACTACATATGGATCTTCCTTGACAATCTGAAAAAGAACCAGCATGAGATAAAGCAACAACACTAACGAGTACATATTCAAAAGCAATGATACCATTATGTGAAAGACTTCCCAGACTCCCCAGTGTACTGAAGTATATACTTGCAGTCTAGTGTTTACTGAAGGGCTGAGCACCAAAGCAAGAACTATGGAATCATCCAAGTGAATGGTTAAATGTGTGGCATATATGCACAGTAAAATATTATTCAGCCATTTGCAGTAACATGGATGGGAGTGACAGGTATCATATTAAAAGAAATATGGAGCCGGGCCTGGTGGCGCACGCCTTTAATCCTACCACTTGGGAGGCAGAGGCAGGCGGATATCTTTGTAAGTTCAAGGCCAGCCTGGTCTACAGAGTGAGTTCCAGGTCAGCTGAGGCTACAGGGAGACCCTATCTTGAAAAAAAAAAAAAAAAAAAAAAAAAAAAAAAGAAATATGGTAGACACAGATGTTACATATTCAGTTATAAGCTAAAATAGATTATTTTATAAATCAGCTAATAGAATTAAAAAAAAACGGTTAAGGTAAAGAAGAAGCAGACAAGGAGCAAAGAAGTTGCAATGTACTTACTAAAATAACACTTAGAGATGAAAGATAGTTCCCAATGTTCTCTGCCATACTAGCTCAACAGTAGTTTGCAATGGTTTGTTATAGTTTTCAAAATTACTAGAAGAGTTTTCAAATTCCAACACTTGTGCTGCCTCTTAAATGTTTAGAGAGATGGAAGTACAAATTATTCTTATTTAATCATCTTAACTCATATACAAACTAAATTGTGTGTCAATTAAATTGTGTAAAACAATATAAAAACAGCCAGGTGAGGTGGTGCAGGCCTTTAATTCCAGAACTTTAAAGCAGAGGCAGGCAGATCTCTTTGAAATCAAAGCCAGCATGGATTACATAGTGTGTTCCAGATAAACTGGGGCTACAGAGAAACCCTGTCTCAAAAATAAAAAAATATAAATAAAAGAATATTGAAACAAGAATATATTAAAGTGAGGGGAGAAAGAAAGGGAGAGAGACAGAGAAAGAACAAGCTTTGAACATAAATAATATAGTGATCAAAAAATTAATTTATGAATGAACAATTAAATCAATGACCAAACAACATATATAACACAATTATTAATGTGTAAATAATCTCACTGATACTTAAATTACAATTAAATAAATTGATGATATGGTTTTACATATATCACACATTGTTAATAGGGCATGGACAAAAACATGCTGTTAGGTTCATGTTTAACTATTATGGACTTTGAAAGTAGAATGAGATATATACATTAAAATGACTGAAAATGCATTGCATCCTTTAACTTAGAAATTCTAAATTTAATAATTTGTTTTAAGGCACTAGAAATTTGTAGATGAAAATCTCTTAGGAGAGTTCCATTGTTTTTTCTTTTTTTCTTTTTTTTTTTTTTTTTTTTTTTGTCTTTTTGAGACAGGGTCTCCCTTTAGTTCCAGCTGACCTTTAGATTGCTCTGTACACCAGGCTACCAGGCTGGTGTTGAACGCACAGAGATATGCCTGCCTTTCCCTAGTGCTAGGATTAAAGGCATGTGCCACCAGCCTAAACACATGTGAAATCAAAATGTACGATGGTGAAGTATATTTTATTTTTATTTTTATTTTCTCATAATAATTATTCTAGATTAAACATTTATGCAGTGAAATATTAAATTATAAATATATTTTAATGTACTATTAAGTAAAATAAGGATATAAAATGAACAGAGATTATAATGTGCATTCTGTAAAACTTAACAAATATTGGGGTATGGATAGCCTAAAGTGATACAAACTACACTGCAATAGGAAATCCTTCAAAATTTAGATTGTGGATAAATATGATTTAAATTTTTTAGAAAATAAAAGATAATCATATTTTATTAAATTATTTTGAAATAATGTTTTAGCTAGGAATGGAACTATAGTCCTTTAATGCAATTGTGAATAGAGTTTATTATCCCAAATCTGAGTTTGATTAATACTGGAAACTACTGCTCGTGTGTGTGTGTGTGTGTGTGTGTGTGTGTGTGTATTCAGTGTGCATTAGTGTTATTCCACATGATTCTCAGTACATGCACAGTGTGTGGGGATCAGATTCAGCGTGCTTCTTTCTCCGTGTCAGTTTCTCACTCTCTAATAATTACTATTCTATCCCCATCTCTACTGATTTCTACTTCCACTTATGAAAGAGAACAATAGTTATTTATGCTCCTGTGTCTGGTTTATTTCACCTAATGCAATGTCCTCTAGTTGCTATGTTCTGTTGCAAATAAAATCTCATTCATTGTGCATAAAGTTCCACTATACACATATGGATCACATTTTCTTTTTCAATTTATCTGTTGATGAACATATTTATTCCCAATAGTGCTGCAGTAACCACTAATGTAGAGATATTTTAGACTTGCTAATATTGGTTCCTTCAGTTGTTTTCAGAAGTGTGATGGCTGGATAACTTGGTTGAGCTAACATCAGTTACCTGAGGAATGTCTGTTCTTCATATTATTTAATGTACATTTCACTACAAGTATATGAGATTTTCTTTGTAATTAACTGCGCTTATCTGTACTTTTTTTTAAACTTGCTTTATATAATAGCCATTCTAACCTGGATAAGGTAATTATAGTTTTCATTTGTCTTTCCCTGTGCATATATTTGTGAAAATTTGCATTTGGGGGATTTTGGTGACTGTGGTGAAACTGTAATTTATATCCTGTTATGGGTCATGTATGAATCAAAATCTTCTAAAATTAATATCTATGGCATAGCAGAGATGAACAGATATCAGAAAGATTTTCTTGCTCTTTGTGCTTTTAGTAACACATAGTGTTGGAAAACATCAAAAGAGGCATCCAAATGTTATAGCGAAGCTAGATTATTGATCACCAATTTCGAAGAGCTGAGTCAGAGGTTAATCTCGTGAAGATACAGGGAAACATAACAAACACAGTCATCTCTGATGCAGTGTCTTGCAAGAGTAGCCTTGTAAATTCAAAAAGTAAATTATAACACGCTGTTGGGTAGCATGGTCTACAGTAATTTTACTGTACAGTAAAATTATTTTACGTTAATTTGAAGGATTAACATGACATTATACCAAATAAGATCTCCAGAGACAAGTCCCAGAATTATTTGAAAATTTTGCTGTGAAAATGAAATTTAATTCACAAAAGTTTGAAGTAACGTGGATTAGAGGCAATTAAACACATTTCTCTACTAAAAGATTGATTAATGTTTTGTTTTGTTTTGTTTTGTTTGGGGGGGTATTTTTTAGACAGGGTCTCCCTGTAGGCCCAGATGGCCTGGAACTTGCCTTGTAGAGTAGACTGGCCTTGAACTCATAGAGATCTGCTAGCCTCTGCCTCCTGAGTGCTGGGATCAAAGGCATGAACCACCACGCCCACCAGATCTATCAACATTTTAATGAAGGATTTGAGTTTGAATTCTACAACCTCAAAAGCTAAATTGACAGAAATTTTAAAGTGTAAGTATTTAGAGATCATTTATTTGCTTTAAGTGGTATCTGACTGAAGAGTAATACTACAGATCATAATTTGAAAATATTTGGAATGAAAAAACAAGGATAAAAAAATGAATGCTGCCCAGTGGAAAAAATGTATTATCCAAGCTGAGCACATAATGTTTATAATCTGGTTGTTAATTAAAAAGTATTGAGGACACCAACAACAAGCAACTAAAGAAGGAATACAAGGAGACCTTCCCAATCCCAATAACCTCAAAATACAAAGAGACCTTCCCAATCACAATACCTAGGAACAAACTTAAAGAAAGACACCAAAGATCTCTACAACAAAAATTATATACTCCTGAAGAAGGAGACTGAAGAAGACATCAGAAGATGGAAAGACCTCCATGCTCATGGACTGGAAAAATTAATATAGTAAAAATGTCCATTCTATCAAAATTAATAAACTGATTCAATGCAATTCCAATTAAAATCCCCAAGACATTCTTCACAGGTTTGGACAACAAAAGACCCCAAATAGCCAAAGCAACCCTGAGTGAAAAGAGTAATACAGGGGGATTCCTATACCAGACTTCGAAATATACTACAGGGCTTTAATCATAAAAATAGCCTGGTACTGGCACAAAAACATACCAATGGAACAAAACGGAAGATCGAAACTTGAAGACATACAATTTCAGCCACCTCATATTTGACAAGGGGGCCAAAGAGACTCAATGGAGGAAAGACAGCATCTTCAGCAAATGGTGTTGGCAAAACCAGAACACCCCACATGTTGAAGAATAAAATTAAACCCCTACCTCTCACCCTGTACAAAATCAACTCCAAATGGATCAAAGACCTCAATGTGAAACCCAAAACTGAAAGTGATAGAAGAAAAAGTTGGCAGCCACTTACAAGACATAGGTGTAGGAAAAGACTTTCTAAATCAGAGAGTGGCTGCACAGGAAATAAGGTCAAAAATTGACAAGTGGGACCTTATTAAACTCAAAAGCTTCTGTACAGCAAAAGAAACAATCAAGGAAGTGAAGAGAAAACCCACAGAGTGGGAGGAAACCTTCACTGCTAATACATCTGACAGAGAATTAACTTCAGAATATATAAACTACTCGAAAAACAAAGAAGTAAGAAAACAAATGACCTACTCAAAAGATGGAGTAAAGAACTGAACAGAGACTTCAAAAGTGAGGAAATAGAG
Organism: Rhizomys pruinosus; assembly: GCA_009823505.1. NCBI lineage: Eukaryota > Metazoa > Chordata > Mammalia > Rodentia > Spalacidae > Rhizomys > Rhizomys pruinosus. The sequence continues at coordinate 1,323,246 of VZQC01011247.1, forward strand.
ATGGCTGTGAAACATCTTAAAAAGTGTTCAACATCAGGAATAATTAGGGAAATGCAAATTAAAACCACTTTAAGATATCATCTCACTCTGATAAGGCTGGCTAGGATCAAGAAAACAAATGGTACTAAATGCTGGAGAGGTTGTGGAGAAAGGTGAACACTCATCCACTGCTGGTAGGAATGCAAACTTGTACAACCACTATGGAAAGCAGTGTGGAGAACCCTTAAAAGACTCAAAATGAGCCTACCACCTGACCCAGCCATACCACTTCTGAGATATTCTGACTCTTCCTACTGCAGAGATACATGTACAGCCATGTTTATTGCAGCTTTCTTCACAATAGTGAAGAAGAGCTGGAACCAACCCAAGTGCCACTCATCTGACGAGTGGATAGAAAAAAATGTGATACATCTACACAATAGAATTCTAGGCAGCAGTAAAGAAGGGTGATATCATGAAATTTGCAGGTAAATGGATGGAACTAGAAGATTTTATGTTAAGTGAAGTCCCAGAAAAACAAAAGATAAATGGTATCCCTCATCTGTGGATGCTAATACCAAGTAACTAGTTGTAAGGCAAACTGAGAAACATTAATGTTATAGTCCTCATGATCTGAAAACAACTGTGCTCTTATATTGTGAATCCCCAGACAGGTTTTAGAACTAACCTACCATTTATTTTTTGACTTTAGAGTTTTAGTATATGATGGTGGATATGTATACATCTTTTAGAGTAATATAAAATTAAAATGGAAAAATGTGAATCAAGAGATATGATATGGAAATAACATGCACTTTGTTATCAAAAGATACAATTATAATATAGGTGCAATGTATCAGGCTGGTGTAACTTAGCCTTTCTGGGTGCTTAACGACCATACTTAACGTCCATACCAATTTGGCAGAGGGACCTAAGGGATAACTTTGTTCTTTGCCCTCAGAGGTCAACCAAGTCTTAGGGGACTATGCAAGGGGGCATCTCTTGAATGTCCCGCAAATGTGGGTCACCAGGCTTCCTGTTCAGCGAGGTCTTGGAGATCCATGAATGGGACCTCAGCTAGTATCCAGTCTATAAAGAGGAAAGTCTGCTCATGCTTCAAAAAGATAAGACTGGTGGGGCTGGAGAGATGGCCTAGCGGTTAAGAGTGCCGACCGCTCTTGCAGAGGACCCGGGTTCGATCCCCAGCACCCACATGGCGGCTGAGAACCGTCTGAAACTCCAACTCCAGGAGAACTCCAGCTCCAGGGGAATCCGACGCCCACTTCTGACCTCCGCGGCATTGCACGACACGGGTGCACAGACTTGCATGCAGACAATACATTCGTACACATACAGAAATAAATAAAAAATTAATAAAAAAAAAAAAAAAGATAAGACTGGTCTAACAAGACCTGATTTTGTCCTTAAGTGGATGGACCTGGTAAATGAAAAGCTGAAAGGAGCAGGGGTTCTCAACTCCCTCCCCCCCAAAAAAACCGCAAGAGACCCCTGAGGACCAGATACTCAGCTGAACTTCAGTAAATAAATAACAAAAAAACAAAGACATGAGACGCAGTTTTTTAATCCTCCAATATGGACTGAAGACTCTTTTCTCTCCAAGATTCCTCCAAACCTTCAATGCCAGATGGGGACAACTGAGATAACCAGTTTGTGGACTGAGCAGCTAAGGGGATATCAGCCTCCTCAGAGTGTATATTGCCATTGTTGGACTACCCAGGCTGTATCATGGAGGCCAGTATAAGAAGATCAAGACAGAGCACGTGCTTACTGGACTTCATTTGGGGGACCATGGGAGGGAAAGACCCAGTGTGGAGCACAAGGGCAGGATTGATGGTTGTTTGGGCTTGGAACCTTCAAACACTTCTTTAAAGGGGAAAAAGAAATAAAGAAAATCTTCCAATTCAGGTGATATGTGTATGTATGTATGTATGTATATGTTTATGTATATGTATATATAACTATAACTGTATAAGTATATATATATATATGTATATATATATGCAATACAAGTTAGAGAGAACAACAGCAACATAAGAACTAGAAAAAGAAGCTCTGGAAAGACAGAAAAAGATGCAAGACATGAATGGCAGAATGCAGGAACTCAGGTGTGGGGGTGCATGGAAAGGGAAGTGACTCTAAACTCGATTGAGAAATATGTATGATGTATGGAAAAAGTTTAATAACAATAGAAAAATTAAAATAAAATATCAAAAAGTATTGAGGAAAATATTACTCATATTTTAAATGTAGATGTAGTATTTATATAAATACAAATCATTTCACATGTTAATAAAATTTATTTCCAAACACTTAAATGAACAGATGAATACTGTTAGTAGATTATATATTATAGATAATAAATTTGAAGGTATACTGCAGGGTGAAGAAAAATATAAATGTCAGTATTTGTTTTCTTATTTGTTTGTTTTAAAACCCCTTTTTTCTGTTTTCCTACTACTTTAGAAATGTGGTGCTTCAAAAAAGTTACGAGTTTAGAATACATTAAATCAAATTTTATGTCTCATTGCATTTATAGAGCCATAGTTTTAATTATGTGCTGCTTTATTATTTTAATATTTCTCTATTTAACACTGAAGAATTAATAAGCTAATACACTGTGGGTCAGATAAAGTTATGCTTTTAGTTCAAACTATAAACATATAATTACAAAAAGGGCTTTCATTTTTCTCTGTTAACATGAATTTTGTCGAAGGCTGATTTTGGCAAAATCCTTGTAAATCTGATGATGGTTTGAAATTCTTTAGAATAATTTCTTCAAAGCAAAAGTTTATTTCAGACATGAGTATATGATAAATTACATGTAATTTGCGATGACTATAACAGTACATTTACTGTAAAGGATTCAAATGAGACATCATTGCCATTTCAAAAAAGGGAGAACTAATCAGGATCATCTTTTTCATTATTTTAATTTTTCATTGAATTTCTCTCACCTTGAGTTTACGGCAGTTACCAGCAGGGGCTGCTCTTACCATTACAGGCAGACTAATTTCCTGTGGAGTTGAATTATTTTCAGTCCTAGCTCTTGGTATAGCTGAATCACATTTAACTTAGGGAACATCTTGCAGAAAAAGCACACCCCTTGTCTCACTTGGGTTAATTATGTTGTTTATATTTTCCTTTATGCTTTGTCTTCAAGCCTCCAATATGTGAAATTCTCCTATGTTAACAAAAGGTGGATTATCTCCTGTTCATCCTTATACATCATTTATCAGTACAAGTATGATTAAGGAAAGACAATTAGAGACTTTGTGTTTAACAAAGAAAGCATATTTTAATAGAAAGGGCAAGAAAGAGAAATACAGTGGAGTTCATTTCAAATGGTAGCTCGCACTTTTCAAATATATACAAAGAAATTTGGTTTTAAGAAAAAATAGCAAGATTCTTTGCTGTAAGCTTTAGAGAAACTAGAATAGAAGACCGAGTCTGTCAAATGGCTTTTGAGGATGGACATAGCAAGATAAGATGATATGCTGTCTATTAGGGTCTGTACAGAAGCAGTGTTTTCTGTCAGAGGTCAACTGCACCCTCTACATTATAGATGCTGAAATGAAGAAGGGGACAGCGTAACTCCTTCCTGATCCCTAAATTGCACTGTGGTTTCTCCAGCCTAGCTGCTTGGCTGTGTTTTATTTATACCCTAGCCTTTCTGGAGAAGCTCCAAATTGATGAATAAATCATGTCTCAAGATGTGTAAGTATCATAACTAAGAAAGTCTGATTACTTGGGATATTGCTGTTTCTTTTATTATTCCTAATTAAGAAACATACTGCTGATCTGATATTATTAAGCCTAACTGACCAAGTTATATTTTAGATTAGATGAACTTTTCAATAACTCACACATGGACACCTCAAGGTTATTGTGGATAATATATTTAAGATAGCCAATTTTGAGACTCAGCACTAACAAAGGAGTTGGTCTCCTTTCATTATACACATCATTTTGGTATTAGCTTATGGCACTCTGTGTGATAGGCAGTACTGATGAAATGAATACATACTAAAAGGGTGTTTGTTATACTGACTTATGTGATATGGTCAAAGTAGTTGAACAATGCCTTTCCACTGGAGAGACCCAAAACAAGTAGTCTCTCAGTCCATGAGTCTGGGTGTCTCAAAGGTATCTAGTACAGACTGTGTGGAGGATTCCTAAGATTTGCTGGTCTTCAATTCGCACTGCAAGCCCAAGAAGCAAGGTCCTGATACTTGTAAAGGAATTCAGCAGCTTGAGTGTTGATAGACTTGACAGCAAGTGATATGACAAACAGGCAAAATCAGTAGCTTTCTTCTTCCACCTTCTAATACTTGGACTGCCATCAGAAAGTGCTATCCACATTTAGGGTGGGTCTTCTTACCTCAAATAGTATGATCAAGAGAATTGCTCACAAGAATGCCCAACAGCTTGCATTTCAGTTGATTCCAGATATAATCAATTCACAACCATGATTAACATATCACAGGTATACTAGGAAATTGAAAAGGTAGTTCAGAAATTTAAGAATCTGATTTGAAAAAACATTGGGTGGGCCTGTGTGTATCAAATCCAAATTCCATAAACTTAGACACTTTTAACTGAAAGACTGTTTTCCATGTAGTCATATTCTATAAATTATTTTAATGTCCTTTAATATGTATAAGTTGACCTATAAAATAAATATTTAGCTAGTCCTCAATATTATCTTATAAATAATAATAAACATTTTGTTGCATAGTGCTTATTCTTTCATATAGTAAATTGGGATGAAAGACAAATTTTCAAATAGCAGATGAAAATGCAGTATATGTATCAAAGTTTATTGCAAATATCTCAGGGATATTATTCCAAATATGTGTGAATCAGAAAAAAACTGTATTGATTGAGTTATTATATTTCCCAGGATAATTTTACTGACTGAGTTGATTCACAGTACTTGATTTTATTTATGTTTAGACTACTTTACTGTAGATGGTATTGGGGGGAAACTCCATCTTGGCCAAAAAGGATGTTAAGTTGTTCTTGGAGAATGATATCAAGCAAAAAGTAAGCTTTATTGTGGGGCTTCCCGTCCCTCCCCCAGCCATTTTCAGACCAGTGGGCACTGGCCTCATTGTGTTGGACCTGGCAGGGAAAGAGGGAAAGAGGAAAACGGTCCTCTGAACTGGCAGCGAGTACAACTGTAAAAGACATGTGGGAGACTGGACGGGAGGACAACTTGTCCAATAAGAAAAGGGAAACTTTTTTTTTTAATTTTTTTAATTAATTTTATTTATTTCCGTATGTGTTATGCCAGTTAGGGGAGAGGAGGGCGTTGCTCAATGGCGGGAAGAGAAGGGTAACATGGCAGTTAAGGAAGGGGTGGGCTAGGTAGTTCCCAGCTGCAGGGTCATGTGATTTAAGAAACCAGGCTAGAGGAATGAGGAAACAGAAACTTATTACAATCGCAGGAACCTATTGCCTAAGGCCATGAATGAAGGGCCATGGCGGACAGAGGTCTCCTCCTGGGTGAAAATGGTAGAACTCCTGCGGACCTCATAAGCGGCTTCTGGAGTCTCAGGTCATGCTCACTGTCCCGGTGAGCACCAAACCCCACATAAGTCCCACACGTTATGAAACCTCAGATCCTTGACCTTGCTAGGATTATTCCAAGTAGAACAGCTAGGGTTTCTGTGTGGTTACCAAGGAAGTGAGAGAAGGAAGGTTTTCATGCTTCTGCCTGAACATCTGGAAATGTCTCAATGTTAAAAGAATCTTGACTGTTTTTTTTTTTTTTCATTTTTTAGCTATAAGTGATAATCCATGAATATAAGCATCCTTCGTGCAAAACCAATCTCCAGACTGTTGTGCCCAAACCCCCACAGTCCCACCATTCAGTGGGGGGTGACAGGTTGTTTGTTCAATCAAGTTGATCAAATGAGTGTCCAGACTACATCGCTGTAGTTTCACCGTTCACCCCAATGGCAGCCTTTACATTCTACCACGCCCCCTCTTCCGCAGATTGTTCCCTAGGCTTAGAAAAGGGGCACAGGTGGATGAGAAGTAAAACTGTCCTCTTTCTCTGGAGCTGTTGACTTGGATTCTGGTCAATTCTGGCTGTTTCCTTTCATGGGCTGACAGTTTGTTCAGGAGTAACCTTTCGATCCTACTAATGAAGCACAAGCAATTAGATATATAGGTATTTAAGCAGCACTAATAGTTATGGTAGGTTACTTTGGCATAGACACATATGTTTGGATGATATGTTAATCCATGAATTACATTTTTACCCCCTGATAAATATGACAGGGTCTTACTGTGGCTTATAACATCTCCTAACCTGTAGAGGATGTAGGCTTGTGGCATCAGCCATGGGTTATTCCTCCAAGGAGAGAGCCAATAGCCAATTAGATTTGGGATATACAGGCACATGGCTGCCTCTGCTGCACAGTATTTCCAGGCAGGTGAGGTGTAGCTGGTGCTGACGGTGGAGTCTTGCTTGACTCAGGGAGACCCGTATTTGCTTTATTGGTTTAGTGGCCTTTGGTAACACTCTCTGGCATTCCAGAGGCCATCTGTACACTTGCATGTGCGGTCTCAATACATCCCTCCCATGTTAACGTCAGGTCTTCGGCAGCAGGGTCTTATAGCCTCTCCTCCTGCAGGTATCCCAACTTAGGGGCAAGGAGCCCTTACCTTTTGTGGGGCCTTGGATCCCCTGGCCAACATCCCCCTGGTAGCTAAAAAATGAACAACAACAAAAAAAAAAAACCTGAAAGATGCAGGACAGTTATGGCAGAATACATGATCTGGGATGGGGTGGGGGTGGGGAGGAAGAGAAAGGGAAATATGCCTGATCTGAATTGGAAAATGATGTACAAAATGCACAAACCATCAATAAAAATTAAATAAAAAAAAAGAAAAGAATCTTGACTGTGCACCTACAGCACAGAAAAATGACCCATGTATAGATGTAATTGTCTTGGTTGTTTTAACTCAGTTAACAAGTTTCTTTGTTAATAAAAAAATTAATGTTTAATTTTTCTAACCAAATGCACTACGAAGCTGTTCTCAGAGAGCCTCTGAACATGTTTCGGTTCCAAGCAGAAAGGCATACTGCATTTCAGGAGCATTTGGTCTTGGTAAATGTGGTGAAGGAGACTTTTAACAAGTTATTTAGAGTAAACAGCAGAGCTGGTAATGTGTGTGGTTCAGTTAGTAGAATGCTTGTGAAGCATGCACAAAGCACTGGGTTTAAATTGCAACCCCACACAAACCTGGAGTAGTGGTGCAGACCGGTGGTGCCCTTACCAATTGGGGACAGGTACATAAAGATCAATAGTTCAAAATCATTCTTGGTTACATAATGAGGTAAATGAAACCCTGTTTCAAATAAAGGAATGACTAAATAAATAATACAAGATAGCTACATGTTATTCACAAATTCTGAGTCTGTAGATACATATAGGAAGAAAATGAGGGTGTTATCTTGGATACATAATAAGAAAGTTTTGTTCAAATATGTTTGGGCCTGGGTGCCATAAACTATTTTTTGAGTTCTCACAAATAACTCTCAAATAATTATAATGATCTGGCTTTATAGTGCTTTTGATTTTGCAACATGTTTCAGAGTATTCTTTAAATTTCTATCCAATTATATAAAAAGTTCAGAGAGAAGATGGATGCTTGTCATAATGTTGAATGTAAAATAAAGAGAAATTTAATTTAATTTAGTTTTTCATATGAAGCAAATGGACTACTCAGAACCAGAAAGTCTGGAATATACAGCCATGAAGTCTTCGAGTTATGTCTTACAGTATTATTCCTTGCTAGCATGAGCCTCAACTATGTAAAAGGCATCAGTTCATATGTGAAGGATAGAAATTTTAAGTTGTTTATCATAAATTATGTTACAGCATGAGGTACAGCAAACCGAAGGATGGGTGAAACTTCATATTACTGAACATGATAGGGGTGTTTGAGGTCTAACATTTTCTTAAACCATGAATGTCACCAAGAAAGGAATAAAGGGTCTAGTTAGTGATCTAAAGGTGGTGGTCCTAAACTGACTAGGACTTTTGGCTAATGTCTCAGTGTTACATGAACTTTGACCTCATATCTACAGGATCTGTAGTAGATGAAAAATGACTCATTTATAAAAAATTAGCCTTTGTAGTTTCTGTCCATTTCACAAGTTGTTTAGATGATTAAATAAATGCTGAATTACCATTGCTACACACACACACCACACACAAAAAAAAAAAAAAAAAAACAACATAAAAAAAAAAAAAAAAAAAAAAAAAACCAAGAGGAAAAAAACACTCAACAATGATGGTGACATAGTTCTACCAATGAATTTTTTCTCATGACACTTTCCATGTTGTTCAAAATGATAATGGTCTGTCAAATGAATAAGAAAATGAAGAGAGGGCCTGGAGAGATGGCTCAGTGGTTAAGAGCACCAACTGCTCTTGCAGAGGACCCGGGTTTGATCCCCAGCACCCACATGGTGGCTAAGAACTGTCTTTAACTCCAGTTCCAGGGGAATCCAATACCCTCTTCTGACCTCCGCAGGATAGCATGATAGGGGTGCACCAACATACATGCAGACAGTACATTCATACACAATATATATATATATATATATATGCAAATGAAGAGAAATACAAAGACCTGTAAGATTAACAGAGATCTGACTGTTTATTGCTAAATAAATACAGAAAAAATAGGGGGTTTTCCCCATAATGAAATGAATTTTTAATACACATCCTGAGAAAGCTGTGGATCTGAGTTCACTCAGAGGGATGGGGGAGAAGCCAGAATGAAGGTCTGCTTTGCCTCCATGTCCTGCGGGGGGGGGGGTTGTACCTCTTCCCCAGTAAGGTTCAAAGAATAATATGTTCTCTAAAAAGACCCAGCTTATAAAATAGGAGCAAAAAGCTTCACTTAAGGCAACTAGGGATATAGAACTAAAATTACCTGGTAGAGAAGGTATCCTCTGCACCAATAGTATTTTATTCATCATTTATTTCCTTACCATTGTTGCTTTTTCTGCAAAATTCTGTTAAATCCTACCTATTTCTGCACTATTATCTTTAGGTATATTCTTTACATGTTCAGAAAAACTGCCCTAGTAATAGAGGCTAAACCTACCTCAATGCTCATGAAGCTATTTCATCTAATTAATTCATATCGTTTTTATGCCTCTTGTAATTTCATAGAATGTATAGTATCCTCAACATTTTAACAACCTGCATGACAGATTAATTATCCACTGGTGAAAATAACAATGGTATACACTAATATCTCAATAAAGACTAGAGCAGAAAATATGTTAAACCTAACTTGATATCAAAACAAATAAATGTCTTAAATTCTCTGTTAGATATGTAAATCAAATTGTCCCCACCAAAGAAAATTGAATAAATGATTTTTTTTTCTGAGAAAAAGAAACATTGTCTGTTATTTTAGCTCCTCCTCGTACTATTGTCTTCTTAAAAATATATTAGAAGTTTCTTCTGTCCAACAAACTTTACTGGGGGCAGAGATTCAAGACAGCCATTTATGCTTGCCTGTGCTTACAGGAATTTTCCTCTGGCTTATGGAGCTGCTATTGCATTGGGAGCTCTGGTTCTACTTAGCTTTGTAGGCATGTTATGATGCTGGTTCTACTTAGCTTTGTAGGCATGTTATGATGCTTGTAAAAGACTAGTCTTGGTATTTTTCCCTGCCTGCCATATCTCCATAAACTTTACTGCTCTCTTCAATTTAGCCTCCTAGAAATCTCCAGTGTTCTGAAAGACCAAGCCATGCCTTTGCTCTTCCCTGCATTTTTCCAAGAAGCTGGAATATTACTACCCGGGTGTTGGGATTGCAAGAACCCATCACCTTATTTGGCATAATAATTATCTCATCTAACTCTTGAGAAAATGAAACCTCAGTGATCAAAGCTTAGACACTAACTTTTCAATTAATAAATTTTAATTAATAAAAATTTTGTTTCTTGCGGTTCTCATCCTCAGCCTTTCACCACTGTGCTATCCCCACACATTGGCTATTAGCTCTCTCCTTGGAGGAATAACCCACGGCTGATGCCACAAGCTTACATCCTCTAATGGTTAGGAGATGTTATAAACCACACGAAGACCCTGCCATACTTAACAGAAGAAAATGTAAATCATGAATTAACATACCATCCAAACATCTGTTTCTATACCAAAGAAACCTACCATAACAATTAGTACTGTTTTAAATACCTATATATCTAATTGTGTGTGCTTCATTAGGTAGGATCGAAAGGTTACCCTGAACAACTGCAGCCCATGAAAGAAGAAAACAGCCAGAATCTGCTAGGACCAAGACATCAGCTCCAGAGAAAGTAGAAGTGTTTTGCTTTCTCCCACCTGTGCCCCTTTTCTAAGCCTAGGGCACAATCTGCGGAAGAGGGGGCTTGTTAGAATGTAAGGGCTTCGATTGGGGTTAATGGTTGGAAACTACAACAATATAGACTGGACACTCATTTATCAACTTGATTGAACATACAAGCCCCCCCCCCCGTTGGATGGTGGGAACCATGAGCTGTGTGGGTTTGGGCACAACTGCTTGCAAATTGGTTTTACATGAAGGATGCTTGTACTCACAAATTATCACTTATTGTTAAAAAAAATAATGAAAACAAAACAAAAAAGCACGAGAAAGATGCAGAAAGAGAAAACTTACGGCAGAATGCATGATCTGGGATGGGTAGGGGTGGGGAGTGGGTGGAAGGGAAGGGGTATATGCTTGACTGAATTGGAAAATGTTGTATGAATACACAAAGCCTCATAAAAAAAATAAATTAAATAAATAAATAAAATTTTGACACAGCATCAGATGTTTTTGACCATTGATGTTTATTTTCCATTTTAAAAGCAGATAAAACACTAAGGAACAGTAACAAAATATTTGACAATATGAAGCCATGCTTCTTCTAAGAAACAGAAGTGGTATGCATGTATGGAAGCAATGGATCTATTTAAAACTCTCCATTCCATAAGATTTCAAGTCCTGAATTATTTTTGAATGTTTTAAGGACAGGGAGGATGCCTTGTTTTAAAATGGATATCAAAATGATTTTCTGTCTTTTTTTTTTTTTTTTTTTTGGTCTTTTTTTGATTTTCTGTCTTTTAAAGATATCCTTTTTGAAGGAAACTATTTACTAAATAAATACTTAGAAATTAGAATTTCTCTTTGAAATCTCAATGATTTTAAAGAAGGAAAAACTTTAAAATGATAAGTTAAGCAGTATTACCCAGCAATGGAATGAGGCAGAGGCATAGATAGGTGAAGAAGTGTGGCAGAGTCAAAACTGAATAGAAAAGTTGAAATTAAAAGCCATCATCTCATCTCCCATATCAGCCTTTCTGATGGTGGTTCCCCCATGTATACCAAGTCTTAGACATTTAATCAAATATAAATCCTCATTTGGGTGACGTTCTTGTGTTCTCTCAAATTTTAAACATTAATGAGGCCAATTTAAGATAATTTCACTCTCTCTGGAGCCAAGGCACAGATTTCATCAAATTCACCCATGTTGTTTTGGGTGACTATATATGATTAATTGGCGCAAACTTAATTTTTACGTTTAAATCCTTAAAGAGAATGCTACAAGGTGATACTGTACAACAGAGAAATTATAGAGAACATTTGTATGTGTCAATCCCAAGTTTTGCTCTACAGATTTATTGTAAAGCAAATGTGGGCAACAGCGAATTATATCTCCATTTAATTCAGATGCATTACCATTTTATCAGATTCTGTAAACCAATGTTGTTTTAATATACACATGTTTATTTTTACTAAGTCCTAAAAACCCATGTGTCCTGAGCAGTGTCTAGGCGAAACTGTGGTACTTGCTGAGCTCAACGTCAATTAAATATGCCTTAATCGAATATACACCCGTGTCCCTCTCCCACCCATCCCCCCTTTCCAATTCACCATTTCAGTCCATTTTTCTGATTTGGTCTTTCTGTTGTTGTTCTTTTACTATGCATCCCTCTCCATGAGAAATATTTATATCTGGGTTGTTGGTACTAGCCATCACATATGAGGGACACCATTTGTCGTTTGTTTTTCTGGGACTGTGTAACTTCACTTAACATAATGTCTTCCTGCTCCATCCATTTACCTGCAATTTCATGATGTTGTCCCTCTTTACTGCTGCATAGTATTCCATGTCGTATACATCTTACCACATTTTTTTTCTTTCCCCTCTTGCGTTGGGCTGCGAATGGGTGAATGGTGAAACTACAGCAATGTAGTCTGGACATCATTTGATCAACTGATTGAACAAACAACCTGTCACCCCCCACTGGATGGTGGGGCTGTAGGTGTTTGGGCACAACAGCCTGCAGATAGGTTTTGCATGAAGGATGCTTGTACTCATGGATTATACTTATAGCTAAAAATGAAAAAAAAAACTGAGAGAAAGATGCAGGACAGTTTGGCAGAATGCATGATTCTGGGCTGGGGTGGCACCCACTTCCACAGAGTGGAATCCATGTGCCCCATGCAGTTGCACAGAGACTTTGGCCTTACTGCCTTTATCAGCAGCACCATTCTAATCGCTATGGCCTTGGCTGCTGCCACCACCACCTCTCTCAGAGTGTTATGACGGCCACAACCCTAAGCTCCATTGTGGAACAATCAGCTTCAGCCCTCCAAACTCAAAACCTCAACTCCCATTTCCACACCACTATCCTCAATTTAAAACAGCAGATTGACCTTTTGGACAAGTAAATCCAAACACTACACACTGTGGTTTGGATGTCCTGTGACCCTAGGTTCTCCTCCTTTTTCCTATCCCCTTTTCCAGTCACCAATACCTCTCAGTGCCATCAGGAGCTTGCTGAATACAATTAGGGGCCCTTGGTTGCAACAGTTTATAAACTACACCTTGACCCTTGATTCCCAAATTATCTCCCTTAAAATCTCCAGCCCCGAGGTCCATAGTCCTTTGATACAGCTTAGTTTCAACAGGTGTGGTTAAGCTAAAGTCCGTTTTGACCCCTTATGGCCAAGGGTCCGCAGAAACAAAATGACAATATGGTGTCCCTCATTTTGTGGGTCCTAGCACCAAATCTCTATTTTTAAGAAACTGAATTAATTCTTTCTTTTTTCTTTGTTTTTTAATAAATATAATATTGATGTTACTCATTCAAATTGCATAATGTAATGTAAAGAATATTTTTTTTTACCTTTTAACCATACAATGCTCCTGTCTAAATGTGAATCCCTAAAACATATTCTTGGAATTAACCTAATAGTTTATTTTCAAGATGTCATAATTTTGGTATATTGTGTGGTGTGTATATGCCATATTTTGGAGTGATCACAAAATTGGAAGGAACATCAAAAATTACATGGTCAAAGAACTGACTGAAAAACAGTCAACTTCCAAAATGGAGAATATTGAGAAAAAAAAAAAAAAAAAAACTTTTAAAAAAGACTGAGGAAAGATTCAAGACAGGACTTAACAAGTATGGCAGAATGCATGAAGTTTGATGGCCAGGGTTGGGAGGGCAAGGAAGGGAAATGGGTCTACATTTTGGTTTAAAGAAAAAAAAAATTTTTAATGATCTTTTATGTGTACTAATGTATGTCTGCATGTAGGTTGGTACACCTGTGTCATGCAATGCCTTGGCAGTCAGAAGAGGGCATTTCTATTATTCTTCTTCTCTTGTGTTACTTGGGTTATAGACAGTTCTTATCCTCCATGTGGGTGCTGGGAAAATCAACCCCTGTGGTCTTCTGCAAGAGCAGTCAGGGCTTTAAGCACTGAGCCTCAATCAATCTACAAATTTAGTTCCCTTATTATTAAAATGAGTTATAAAGACTGAGGGACATGAGACCTTCAGGATGAGTTTCTAGTCCAAGTAGTGGAACTCTCCAGGATGTATGTTCTAACGCAAGTCACAGCACTGAATTCCGTAAGCAGAGTGAGAGAGGCTCGAAATTAGCAGGTCAACGCTGGAGAAATATTTAAAATGTGCGGTAAGACCTAGTTACCTTATCAAAAGACATAAGTCGTTTAGGAAATGCACAAAACCTATCAGAGATAAAGGAAATATTTAAGGAGAGCATGCTTATATGAAACACTAGTGGTTAGAGAAAGAAAGAAAAGAAGAGAAAGTAGAGTTGTACATGCAATTAAATATTCTCTCCTAAGGCTCCAATGAGTCCAATCAGGTATTAACCTTTCTCAGGAAAGACCAATCTCACTTCGAGGAGTCATGCGAGTGGGTATATCTGGGCTATACCATTCGAAGAGCATCAAATAAGATGCAATAATACTTCCACATATTCTTTGTCTCTCACTATGTGGTCAAAGGGATACGCTTATTTGGAAATCTTACTGCGCAGACTCACTCAAACCACGCTTTTCAATTTGAAGATCTAGAAAGTTCAGCTATAAGGACAAATTCTACCACGAGTTAGTCCTCTTCTTTTGGCGCGTCGAGGCGCGGCGACTGATTCCTGCAGGGAGGTTTTGAAACCCAGTGGATTTATCAAGAGCCGGAGCGCATCGCATGTTCCACCTTGGGAGTAAGGATCATGTGGCGCTTAGGAAATTTCCGGAGTGCCTTGATGGAGGCATTTACGCTAAAGCTACTTCGTTAAGCGAGACACTATTAGAACGCTAGACACGACACTCCTGATTAGATATACCAATGAGCATCACGGAAGACCCATACTACTACACCGCGCATAAGCTTAGTATTTCATATATCGCACAGCTTAATATACCTATACTGACTCTCTTATGAGATTTATATCAGTGGGACTAGGCTGGGTGACAGATATCAAGCCTGGGAATCTTTTATAAATCAAAAATAGTTAGAGGAGGCTCTTTATACAAAGATGTTTAATATAAAAATCTAGGAGTACTTTAGCGCATGATACACAGGGGGAACTTGCCTCTTCTCTCAATCGCCAACACTATTGGGGAACATCAACCATAAAGTGGGACCAGCGCTAGACAAAAGACATGGAAAAGACCACCACAAATCGCAACATGTAATGCCACTGGACGGGGTCCCCACTCCTTACAATGGAATTCGGCTGTTGGTAGGTGTCCTGACAAACTCCATCAACAATAATTATAAAACATTAGACCTATTTCGAGAGCCAACATCTTCAGAGTATAGCTGTAATGGAGGTATATATCTCCCACTACACCTAGAACTTGAGTGATTCAATAACACTTATGAAGATACTACATACATGAGGAAAAATCAAGCTGATGCTGACTCTATCAAAAATTAACCTCAATCCCTGCATTGACTAGCCAATCCACAGCCCAAAAGGTGAACCAGATAGACCGGTGGCTACCAGATTCCCAAGTTGGGAAAACACACACAAAACTATACATTTGAAAGAACCAACATAAAATAATATAATTTAAATCAACTTCAATACTACTGTTAAATACCATAGTGAATAATAATTAGACTGGCCTTCGTCAAGAATATAATGCACGACCAGATCAACGAGAGTGCATCCAGATTGGAGCAACACAAAATAGGTGGTGAGCAATCCCACTCCGAGCATAATCTAAGTAAGCTATTTACAAGGGAGTTATGCTTTGACAAGGCACAAAGTAATCGAGGATCGACTTCCAATAAAGTTTAAACCTGACGATGTAGGTTGATCTCAAAGACAGCGTGATGTGGTAGAACTATGGAATCTAACAGGAGCTCACGAAAGGAACGCTATCTACTTAGAATACAATAATCACATTTGAATAAATAAATAACAACTACTATGAGGACTGGAGAGCAATTGTCATCTGTAAGGAGATGTATGAGGTATACATGGTCTTGAGCCGAACATTGCTCCCATAGAGAAGAGGACGCGTGTAGTAAGTTCTCTGCTCGGCCAAAGAAAAGGCACGCACGATCTCGACACCATACAAAACTTGTGCGGCCTAGAGAAACTATAACAAATTATACAACGAGTAAACAATAGAGTGTAAATAAAAATTCGACAAGAAGCGCAAGAGAAAAAGCGAATAGGAAACGGTACGATATATGGACACGAAGCCAGTACCGTATCCAGACATATGTCTTGGGACATGACAGGCGGAGAAACACACATAGATTATAGGTTGCCAAAAGAAACTAAAACCCAATACACTAACTATAGGGCACGACAACAATGTACAGATCACCCAGTCTAATAACTATTTGAAAAGATTTTCCTTTTGCTAAGGTATAAAGCTATTAACTTTTGACTTCCTGTATGACTTACTTGCTGGTAGACAATACATTAAATCGCCATCTTTGCAATTTGAATCAGATAAAAGACATTATATCAAACAGCAAATATGGGAATTGAAACACAAAGGCATACCCAACTCGGTAACTAGGTTTGGCTCATTGAGGTGCTTTATTTCACTTAATAGATGTCTATTATCAAACTTTAAACGCAAAGTCTCAGTGATTGTGGGATTGACAACTTATTTCCAATTGTTGGTGGAATAAAAACACTTGAGACCCAGCACATTAAGTAGAGTGGAAAAAAGATTTATTTCTCCCACTTACAGTTCCAAGGCAGGGATTTAGATACGGATCAATGGGCGAAGGAGGGTGGGACAGAGCGCGCAAGGAAGCAAGAAAGCTAAAATGATTACATCCTTTAGTGCAAGGGCGTACATTCGGAACAGTAAAATTGGTATGTGTCTTCACATCTTCGGTGAGGTTATAAGGAACTCTCAGCCCGTCCACCATCTGGTAAAGATGATTTTGCAGGCATGGGCACCTTTTCTCACCAAAGCCCTGCACGGACAAACAATGCCAAACAGGAGATTCTTTTAGAGCTATGGGGTACATAAGTGTACCAAATCCCTTGGAGCCTATAGAGGAGAACTTTGTCATCTAAGGGACCCAATCATATTTCCACCCCTCGCCCCCATAGACCATGAACCATATCATACGAAGTGGTAACATAACTACATTATGTCGCATCTTATCGACAAGTCCTCTATGGAGTACGCTTGTTACCCCATCTTCACAAAGGCGTGATCTTTAAGAGGAGTCCGTGACTATTCCATCAAAAGTAAGGAGACGAAAAGGGGGGAAAACGTGGCTACCCGCGAGGCTAGACAACGCGGAAGCCCCTTTCTCCCTGGGCAACTTTACCAAAAAAATAAGGACAAAAAAAAAGAAAAAAGCAAGAAAGAAAAGAAGAAAAAAATAGAGAAAGAAAGCAGAAAGAATGAGGAAAAGAAAGGAAAAAAAAAAAAAAAAAAAAAAAAAAAAAAAAAAAAAAAAAAAAAAAAAAAAAAAAAAAAAAAAAAAAAAACTAATTAAAAAAAAAGTCCAGATTCCAAGTCCTCCTCTAAAGACTAAAGAGTAGTTTTCTAACCTGCAAGTGCCTGAGTAATCGATACAAAGACAATAATATACAATAATTTAACAATTACATATTATTATTTGGATAACCAAATAACACATTCCCATTCAAAAGGAAAGGACCAAAACAAATCCAAAAGTGAAAACCTGAAACAGATGCAAACACCAATCCTGCAGTTACATGTCTCCAAGTATTTGGGACTTAACTTCCAAAGGGCTTTGATGGATCAGCTCTTCCAGCTTTACTTGTAATAATAGGAATTTCATCTAGTATTTGACTGGTACCAAATTTACTCTCCCTGGGTACAGGGCTCCACCCTTAAGGGCAGATGTGTCCAGGTTTCCTATAAGGCGATCTACACCAATGTCATGTTGGGTCTCGTGGAATTCCAACCAGGGCTTCGAACATTCACAGTTTAATGCAATGGCCTGTCAAGACCTTTATGCAAGAAAGCCCCTGCTACACACTTCCTGCCTTGGCAACTCTCTGAAACCAGAACTGATGACCTCTTCACTCTTGTCTTTCATGTCTTTCATGCCTTTTAGTTGTGATTATAAGCCTGTTTCCAGAAATGATTATAGGATACTCACTCTGAATGTCAGCACTACAATACTGTGAAATGAAAAAGGGGTAAAGAAAAAAACCTATACTGCAAGCATTTTATCACTCTACTTCTCCACCATGATGTGATTTGTTCTGCTCCATCAAATTAATTCCATCATGATATATTAAAAATTCTGTAAATATGAGGCATTCTTTTTTTTAAAAAAAAATGTATTTGAAAGCAGTGAAGTAAAAACCTCACTAATATAGACAATTGGTACCAAAGAAGTGGGGTTGTTGTCATGACTACCTGGAATGATGTCCAGAAAGAATTTAGAGATGATTTTTCATAGAAATTTGGAAGTATTTAGAGACACAATCTACAGAAATCCTTAAGAGTTTAATGGATGATTCTGGTGCGAACACGGAATTCCAGAATGCTGATAGAAATTGAGAAATAGAAAATTTGTTTATAAGTTTCAAACTCCCAATCGAACTCTTATAGGAATTGGACTATAGTCCATTCATACTGCATTGTAGCAAAGAACTTTATATTGTGCCATTTTCTAGAGATATTATGAAAGGTTAAGTTTAGAAGTGGTTGACTGATTAGTTTACTGAAAGAAATTTCAAAGCAGTCCCTAGCATTCAGGATGCAGAATAGTTAATGTTTCCTTAGTTATATTATACATATGTAACAATACATAATAGTTAATGTTTCTCACTGTAAATTTTTAATCAAATTTATAGTGAAAACTGAGAAAAAAAATAACAAAAGATTTTAAAAACTTGCACTTAGTTCAAAGAAGAAGCACATGTTAAAGCTGTGGCCAAGGAAATTATGGCTGCTACATATATTAGTGTCATTAAAAAGAAGATACGTAGTTTGCAACAAGGATAGTTGGGGGCAGCTCTTGAAGGCATCTCAGGAACTGACTACAGGGCACTTGTTGTAGGAATAATGGTATAAAGATTTTAATTAATTTGAAAAGCTTTTCCTTGAGAAGAAAGCTCCCGTACACAGAGTCACCTTATGAACTTTTCTTAATGCTTAGCCACCAAGGCACTCAGAAGTGATTAAAGTTGTGCTCAAAGAGGGCCCAGCTACTACATAAAATGGTGGCAGATGTTGGTGTCATTACATGATTCTGGTCATTTCAGCCATGCAGAATGTATCAGTTATTCAGTAGTGGAACCTTCTACTCAGATTTCAAAGGAATCTATGGGAGAATAGGCTAGGTTTACCAAGGTTATCAGCCCTGCTTGGATTCCCTGATACAGTGGTATATGTAACCGTAAGAATGAATGTGAAGAAACATTGGAAATCTCAAGAATTTAGAGATGCCAGGATTGTGAATGTGAAATGTCAGTCAAGGAAATCCTCAGGCAATGAGTGAACACAAGAGAAAGCCAATGCAGTTTTCAAATACCAAAGGTCATGTTGACAGGATACATGGAATAGACAAATAAATCTAAGCATCTTGGACATGGAGATATACCTGTTTCCTTGTGGTGAACAACCACCTCCAGCTTTCATAGTTATTTTTCACTTTTTCCCCTTGGTTTAAAGCATGATCTCTGTGGTGGTTTGAATTAAAATGTACCCCATAGGCTCCAAGTATTCGGGGATACATTTTTGTTCCCAATTTGGTGTGCTTGTTTTGGATTTTTTTTTTTTGGTTTTGTTTTTGGTATGTGGGTTTTTTGTTTGTAGTCTGATGTGAAATTCAGGTTTCTGCTCCAGCTCTTGCCACTATGCCTCCCCACAATGTTGATAATTACTCTGGAACCATAAGCTCAAAAATAAACTCTTCCTTGTATATGTTTGCCTTCATCATGGTGTATTTATCTCAAAAGCCAACAGAGGAAAAGTAACTTATAAAGAAAGTTGGTAACCAGAGAGTAGGGCCTGCTGTATGGCTGTGAAAGGAACCTGAATCATGTGAGATTTTGGTAAGGATGCGTGGAAAGACTTTGAAGTTTGAACTAAAAATCAATTGATTGCTATAAGAGATTAATTGGATGCTCTAGTATGAGCCTGGAAGAAAGTAGTGCTGGGAACAGTGTAGTTTCAGAGGGAAATATGAACTTAAGCATGAGATATTTTGGCAGAGTCAGGTTGGAGTCTGCCCACAGTCAAAAACTTTGCCTGAGAACTAAGTTGAAAAACTCAGTTGACTCTTTCTTAGGCAGGAGGAAATTTGAGGCAGCTTAATATAGAAATGGTGAAGTAGCTATTAATGGTGAATATCATGCAGATATACCCGCTAAGAAAGAAGAAATGTTATAGAAATAAATGCAGAAGTAGAATTTGGATTGAAAATGAACACTAAGAAGATTAATGTTGGAGCCAAGGCAAGTGGTGGAGGAGAGGATCCCTTTGATAAGGAGATTAGAGTGAAAAAGGAGAGGCCTAAGGATTTGCATTTTAACAATGGAAAGGTTACCTTCAGGGCAGGACCACAAATAGCTAAGGAAAATTCCAGAGGGGTTTTCAACTCTTAAAAAAACCACAGCATAGAAAGGCTGCTGGTAATGTAGATAAAGCAAGCCAGAGTCCACCCTGGGCCTGCAGAACACTTGGCAGTGTTAGTCATGTGGTGCATTTTCTAGACACTTAGTCCAATCAGGTTAAAGATTAACCATCACAATGATAATTACATCAAAATTCCATGATACGTACATAAGGTGTACTATGATCTTAATTCAATAACTACCTTATGAATATGTAGATGTTTTATTCACATTTTGTCTTTCAAGTAGGACCAGAATTTAATGCTAATTGAAATACATTTTGTTTTAGAAACTCCTGCAAGGGAAATACTTTTTCTTACATAAAACAATAAGATGTTAATTAAGGACAAGAAACAACATTCAAAATTTGGAGATTTTATTCTCAACTATCTGTTTACTATATCTTCATACATATTAAGCATCTTACATATGTTAAATTCTGTCTTACAAAACATGTATTTATGTTTGTTGGAATGTTCTATAATTATAGAGAATGACTTTCAAACATTAATCATGTACTTGACAGTGAAGAAATGATAACAGTTTATTTTTACCAACTTAATTTTGTTGTTTTCTATGAGAAACAATTCAGGTTTGCCCAGAAGCTAGCACAATTACAATGCAATTAATTATATTATAATAAAGGATACCCTTAGGTGAATGGAACTGTTTATGGCTTACTTTCTTATACAATATCTAAGTGTGACATAATTTACACTGTTATTTTTCTTAGTACTCAAGATAAATGATAATATTAGCAGCTATTAAAAGTCTCATATGAAGCAAACTTAATTTTTATACTGTACAACAGAGAAATTATAGAGAACATTTGTATGTGTCAATCCAAAGTTTTGCTCTACAGATTAATGTAAAGCAAATGTGGGCACAGCGAATTATATCTCCATTTAATCAGATGCATTACCATTTTATCAGATTCTGTAACCAATGTTGTTTATATATACAATTTTACTTTTACTAAGTCTAAAACACCATGTGTCCTGAGACAGTGTCTAGGCGAAACTGGGTACTTGCTGAGCTCAACGTCAATTAAATATGCCTTAATCGAATATACACCTGTCCTCCTCCCACCCATCCCCCCTTTCCAATTCACCATTTCAGTCCATTTTTCTGATGCGTGCTTTTCTGTTGTTGTTCTTTTTACTATGCATCCTCCTCCATGAGAAATATTTATATCTGGGTTGTTGGTACTAGCATCCAATATGAGGGACACCATTTGTCGTTTGTTTTTCTGGACTGTTACTTAACTTAACATAATGTCTTCCGTCCATCCATTTACCTGCAATTTCATGATGTTGTCCCTTTTACTGCTGCATAGTATTCCATTGTATACATGTACCACATTTTTCTATCCACTCGTGAGTTGAAGGCCGTGGGGTGATGCCTTGATGCCACAAGCCTACATCTTCTACAGGTTGGGAGATGTNTGTGTCGGGGGAGGGAAAGGGAAATAAGCCTAACCTGAATTGGAAAGGAAAAAATGTATGAAATGGCACAAAGCACAATAAAACTAATTTAAAAAAAAAAGATAATTTCACTGACTTTCTCTACAACATTTTTTCTTTTTCATTTTGGGGTACTACTATGATGTGGGCTTGTTGGGGTACATTCTCTATAAAATTCAGGATTTCTAGTTTTAAAAGCATGTATCCTTCATCCTACTGTACCCCTTTTGTTACCTTCTTTTTCTCTGTCATATGTTTCTACCTTCTGTGACCTTGTAGTTCATCTTTAATCACTAACACAAGAATCCTCTTCTCAGAACATGACTCAAGATAAATGATAAGGCAGATATCCATATTCCTCTAGATCAGGATCCATATTCCTCTAGATCAGGTCATAGCAATTTTCTCCATGAATTTATGTCTATCTAGTAAAAAGCCTTCATATTGACACTGCGTGATTTCCTAGACAGTCAACATACCTAACTCACGTTCACTATGAAGTTCGTGGTGTGTGAGTGTGTGTGTGTGTTCACATAATATGCAAGTGCACGTTTTGTGTATGCTCCACTGCAATGGGGAGCAAGAACAGAACATCAGTTTTCGTCCTCTATCATTCTCCACCTTATTTTATGAACAGTGTCTCTCACTGAACCTGGACCTCACTAATCAGCTACGAATGGCCCAACTGGCTGGCCATCAAGTCCCAGCATCCTCCTTCCTCTGCCTCCCACTCGAGATACAGACTATACCTGCTGTGCTTAGCTTTTTTATTTGAGTGCTAAGGATCTTAACGTGAGGCCTCGTGCTTGTTTCATTAGTGCTTTCCCAACTGAGATATCTCTGTAGTCCCTCTGCTGACTTTTCTCCATTACTTTATGTATAGCCAATGAACTTCCATCTGCCTAAAGAAAATGGTTTTTATTTATTTTTTGCTATTTATTTGGTTGTGTGTTTCTATCTCATGCTTCAAACAAGTCCTGTTTTTATAAGTCCCGTAGACTAATTTACTTTGGTGTGTTTTGGGATATTTTGACTGTTAAACAAATAGGACCAATGTGACATTATAGCATTAGTTGTTGGCAAGGTAGCTTAGGTGTTATATATGTATATAATGCTTGGTTCGATTCACAAAGAACAGAATACAGGGACAAGAGGCTTGCTACCAAATGACAGTGGACTGAGCTGGCCTATAGCTATGGCCAACTGTGGCCTCAAAACCAGCCATCAGGTGACTATACCTGGGCCAGATTTATTCTGGTATACTGGGAAATGTTCCAGAATCTGCTGAACCTGGAAGACAAGTCCTTTCTTGTTTTGATCTTTCATCATCCACTCTGTACCCTTTATTGATCAAGCTTGAGTTTTGCCAGCTGGCAAGGGAGAAATAGTAGTGTCCAGCTTCAACAACACAAAATAAGAGCCAAGAAGTACTGATTTGGAACGAGAGAAAAATAAATTGGCAGTAGAAATAACTGTAAAAATGACATATAAAATGATAAATTCAGTTCTGTGCTCCTCTTAACAACATTCTAGTAGAATACAGTGCTTTTCACATAGTGGCAAGTCCACAAAAATAAAATGAGTATATTTAGTAAATGGATGCAGATATATGTAATCATGTATGCAATTAAACCAAACATAGTAAATGTGATTTCTGAAGTGTCTTGTCTCCTGGGATGAAGGTTTTCTATACTATGAGGAACTGGAAACGGATCAACTGGCCTTAAAGATGGAAAATGGGTTATGGTCAACCTGTGTTCAAACATCCTAGCCATGTGACTGCTGTGCTGTGATTTCCAAAACTATAATGGTGCATTTGGAATCAGTGGAATTGTCAGGTCAGATCCTTTCCCAAACAGTGGGAAGGATTCTCATTGTCTAGACTGGCATTTGAAAAGGCCATCCTTAAAACATTACCACATTGCAGCTTCAGAATACTGGGCCCCAGAATTCTTGTCAATGAAGTGTGAATCACATTGTCTTAAATACATTCTGACTCTAACATGAGAGGAAGAAAACTGGTAATCAGAGTTCAAGGGTTGGAAAGGCAAATGGGGGGAATGAAACTCCAAAGAAAAGTAAATAAGCACGCGTGGTGCTCATACCCAAGGCCTGGGTCTCAGTGATTCTATGGACACAATACAGTCCTAACAATACAATATTGAAATCTGGGAGCTTCGGGTGACTTGTTAATTCTTAAGCATTTACAAGAATTCTAGGGCAGACTGTTTCCAAAAATTCAAATTCAAATTAAATCCCCATTTTTCTGTTCTCCTAAAATGGATTCCAATTACCTATAGTGAAATTAAAGATTAGAATATCCATTTTTTGAGAGAAGTTCTCACATATGGCCTTGAACAAGAGTTGTGATGAGATCACAGGTTGGCCTAGCACACCACAGAGATGTGAGTGTCTCTACCTCCACAATGCTGGATTAAAGGCGTTTACAATCATACCCAGCTATTTTTAAAATATACACATGGAAAGAAAATACATTAGGTTTTTTTTTTTTTATGAAAAATGTGTTTTTTTTATAGAGAGTCCAAGAAAACACTAAGAATATTCTAATAGTCAATCTTCCAAGTCCCTTGCTTCAGAATATTCTGGTAGAAGATGTTATAAGCCACAGTAAGACCCTGTCATATTTAACAGGGGGGAAAATTGTAATTCATGGATTAACATATCCAAACATGTGTCTATGCTAAAGTAACCTACCATAACTATTAGTGCTGCTTAAATACCTATATATCTAATTGCTTGTTCTTCATTAGTAGGATCGAAAGGTTATTCCTGGACAAACTGTCAGCCCATGAAAGGAAACAGCCAGAATTGACCAGAGTCCAAGTCAACAGCTCCAGAGAGAGTGGACTGTTTTACCTCTCATCCACCTGTGCCCCTTTTCTAAGCCTAGGGAACAACCTGCGGAAGAGGGGGCGTGGTAGAATGTAAGGGCTGCGATTGGGGTGAATGGTGAAACTACAGCAATGTAGTCTGGACACTCATTTGATCAACTTGATTGAACAAACAACCTGTCACCCCCCACTGGATGGTGGGGCTGTAGGTGTTTGGGCACAACAGCCTGCAGATAGGTTTTGCATGAAGGATGCTTGTACTCATGGATTATCACTTATAGCTAAAAATGAAAAAAAAAACTGAGAGAAAGATGCAGGACAGTTATGGCAGAATGCATGATCTGGGATGGGGTGGGGGTCGGGGGGAGGGAAAGGGAAATAAGCCTGAACTGAATTGGAAAAAATGTATGAAATGCACAAAGCATCAATAAAAACTAATTTAAAAAAAAAAGATAATTTCACTGACTTTTCTCTTACCACAAGTTCTTTCTTTTTCATTTTGGGGTACTACTATGATGTGGGCTTGTTGGGGTACATTCTCTATAAAATTCAGGATTTCTAGTTTTAAGCATGTATCTTCATCACTACTGTACCCTTTGTTACCTTCTTTTTCTCTGTCATATGTTTCTTATCCTTCTGTGACCTTGTAGTTCATCTTTAATCACTAACACAAGAATCCTCTTCTCAGAACATGACTCAAGATAAATGATAAGGCAGATATCCATATTCCTCTAGATCAGGATCCATATTCCTCTAGATCAGGATCATAGCAATTTTCTAAATGAATTTATGTCTATCTAGTAAAAAGCCTTCATATTGACACTGCTGATTTCCTAAAGACAGTCAACATACTAACTACAGTTCTACTATGAATGTTCGTGTGTGTGAGTGTGTGTGTGTGTGCAAAATATATGCAAGTGCACGTGTTTGTGTATGACTATCACTGCATATGGAGGCAAGAACAGAACATCAGTTGTCTTCCTCTATCATTCTCCACCTTATTTTATGATACAGTGTCTCTCACTGAACCTGGACCTCACTAATCAGCTACGAATGGCCCAACTGGCTGGCCATCAAGTCCCAGCATCCTCCTTCCTCTGCCTCCCAGCTCTGAGATTACAGATATACACTGCTGTGCTTAGCTTTTTATTTGAGTGCTAAGGATCTTAACGTGAGGCCTCGTGCTTGTTTCATTAGTGCTTTCCCAACTGAGATATCTCTGTAGTCCCTCTGCTGACTTTTCTCCATGTACTTTATGTATAGCCAATGAACTTCCATCTGCCTAAAGAAAATGGTTTTAGTTTATTTTTGCTATTTATTTGATAGTGTGTTTCTATCTCATGCTTCAAACAAGTC
The DNA here is from genome assembly GCA_009823505.1 of Rhizomys pruinosus. Lineage (NCBI taxonomy): Eukaryota > Metazoa > Chordata > Mammalia > Rodentia > Spalacidae > Rhizomys > Rhizomys pruinosus. Next base: position 1,349,341 of record VZQC01011247.1, read on the forward strand.
CTGTTTTTATAAGTCCCGTAGACTAATTTACTTTGGTGTGTTTTGGGATATTTTGACTGTTAAACAAATAGGACCAATGTGACATTATAGCATTAGTTGTTGGCAAGGTAGCTTAGGTGTTATATATGTATATAATGCTTGGTTCGATTCACAAAGAACAGAATACAGGGACAAGAGGCTTGCTACCAAATGACAGTGGACTGAGCTGGCCTATAGCTATGGCCAACTGTGGCCTCAAAACCAGCCATCAGGTGACTATACCTGGGCCAGATTTATTCTGGTATACTGGGAAATGTTCCAGAATCTGCTGAACCTGGAAGACAAGTCCTTTCTTGTTTTGATCTTTCATCATCCACTCTGTACCCTTTATTGATCAAGCTTGAGTTTTGCCAGCTGGCAAGGGAGAAATAGTAGTGTCCAGCTTCAACAACACAAAATAAGAGCCAAGAAGTACTGATTTGGAACTGAGAAAAATAAATTGGCAGTAGAAATAACTGTAAAAATGACATATAAAATGATAAATTCAGTTCTGTGCTCCTCTTAACAACATTCTAGTAGAATACAGTGCTTTTCACATAGTGGCAAGTCCACAAAAATAAAATGAGTATATTTAGTAAATGGATGCAGATATATGTAATCATGTATGCAATTAAACCAAACATAGTAAATGTGATTTCTGAAGTGTCTTGTCTCCTGGGATGAAGGTTTTCTATACTATGAGGAACTGGAAACGGATCAACTGGCCTTAAAGATGGAAAATGGGTTATGGTCAACCTGTGTTCAAACATCCTAGCCATGTGACTGCTGTGCTGTGATTTCCAAAACTATAATGGTGCATTTGGAATCAGTGGAATTGTCAGGTCAGATCCTTTCCCAAACAGTGGGAAGGATTCTCATTGTCTAGACTGGCATTTGAAAAGGCCATCCTTAAAACATTACCACATTGCAGCTTCAGAATACTGGGCCCCAGAATTCTTGTCAATGAAGTGTGAATCACATTGTCTTAAATACATTCTGACTCTAACATGAGAGGAAGAAAACTGGTAATCAGAGTTCAAGGGTTGGAAAGGCAAATGGGGGGAATGAAACTCCAAAGAAAAGTAAATAAGCACGCGTGGTGCTCATACCCAAGGCCTGGGTCTCAGTGATTCTATGGACACAATACAGTCCTAACAATACAATATTGAAATCTGGGAGCTTCGGGTGACTTGTTAATTCTTAAGCATTTACAAGAATTCTAGGGCAGACTGTTTCCAAAAATTCAAATTCAAATTAAATCCCCATTTTTCTGTCCTAAAATGGATTCCAATTACCTATAGTGAAATTTAGCCAATTTTTTGAGAGAAGTTCTCACAATAGCTGGCCTTGAACAAGTTGTGGAGATCACAGGTTGGCCTAGCACCCACAGAGATGTGAGTGTCTCTACCTCCACAATGCTGGATTAAAGGCGTTTACAATCATACCCAGCTATTTTTAAAATAGGTACACCATTGGTGAAAATTACATTAGGTTTTTTTTTTTTTATGAAAAATGTGTTTTTTTTATAGAGAGTCCAAGAAAACACTAAGAATATTCTAATAGTCAATCTTCCAAGTCCCTTGCTTCAGAATATTCTGGTAGAATACAGGTATCGGGAATCACCATGCACCCGGGGCGTGTGGAGGAGAAGCTCTCCACTGGCTGCTTGCTCCTCCGATCAAGAGTCCTTCACAGGAGACTCCCGACCTTCAGCTCCCATTCTCATCCACATTTTATGATTTGTGGGAAGGGGAGGGGGCTTGGGAAATGAAGGATTAGCAGCATCTTACCTCTGAGTTGGAAAGTTAATTAAAGACTGTGTATTTAAAATGGAATAATGAATTATTTAGCCGATAACAAACATGATATAAAATTCCATTTATTGCATTGTCAATTCAAGTTTATTAGTTTAGAATTACATAAATTCTTTTTAACAGAATGCAAAAAACATTAAACATTTCCAGATTTATTTTTCAACATGAGGTTTTGCTTCTATGATTATATATCTTTCTTCAGAACTTCATGAAATATTTTAAATACTTGATTAAAGACTGACACAGTGTGTTAAAGAAGGATATCATGTGGCTTCCAGATCAAGAATACCTAAAAATATGAATGAATGTTACCATTTTTTGCTCTTCTTTCTTTTCTTGCCTGGAGCGCTCTAAATCGTTTGAAGAGTATATCCTCTATAAAAAGTAATTTGAAATCAACCCTAAGTAAGGTAAGTAATTTGATAAATACAATAGCTTTGGAAAAGTCACTATTGATTTCTCTTTAAGAGCAAAAATGATGGGTGGGCAAGGTGGCTTAGTCCTTTAACCCCAGCACTTGGAAGGCAGACCTCTGTGAGATCAAATTTAGTCTGGGATGGTCTATACTTTGAGAACCTTCCATTGAAAAAAATGAAACACTAATGTTTTAGAAATTATAAATATGTTTATTGGTGGTTCATTCTTAACACATTACTGGACTATATATTGTTTCATTTTTAATTGAATTTTTTATGTATTTCATACAGAATATCTCGATCTATCCTCATCCCCTTTATACCTGCTTCTCCACTGGGACCCTTCCAGAGCCACCACCACCACCACCACCACCACTGGAATTCATACACTCATTTGTGGCAGGGCCCATTGTGTCAAGTTAGCATCCCTAGATGCTCCTCAGTGCAAGTTCATCCGTTAAGGTCTAGTCAGTCCATCCAGAGGCCCATTGCTTTAAGATCAGCTCTTCCTCACCCAGCAGTGATCAGTTGCCAATAGTTGTGCTAATTTGCCAATAGTTGAGCCTGTTCCCCATTTCCATGGTTCTATACCGGGGTTATCTGCTTGAGTTTGGATGATTCTTGTGTACACTGCCACCACTGCTCTAGGATCAAACTTTCATTTTTTGAAAATAAATGTGGAGGTGACAGGAATATTCAGTGAGCTATACAGAATGACTCTAAATGTAAACCTTAGAGAAAAAAAAAAACCAGCACCACTGAATAGGCGAGCTCAGGTTACTGTCTGGTGTTTCTCTTTTACCAATACAATTTCACCAATGTTGCTAATTTCACCTACGTACAGAAAAAGCAAGCATTCCAGTTTGCCTCGAACTGTCCCAATTTAAACATCCTGGCACCTTGTATTATCCTTGAGATTTGATCTTTTGTTTTCACAGGGTTATTCATTTGGAAATTAAGCTACACACTCAGCTATCTAGGCGTGTGGCATATAACCATTTTACAGATGGGTTGACTATAAAGTAGGTTATCATTTCCCAGTACTTTCTTATTTAAACACCATTTTCTTTCTCCATCTTCCATTCTCTCTTCCAAAAATTTTTAGAAAAGTGTCTTCTGAGCATTCAATACAGTTTTGTTAAAGTTGTGACATTATAGAATTAAATAATTAGTTTGCATGAATTGGGAGAAAGGACATAAGATTCAGGATGTTAGCATACTAAGCTATGAGTTTGTGCAATTTGAATAACAATTTTTAAAATTAAGTTACTATTTAATTTGTGTGTATGCAGATACACAAATGTGTGTGAGTGTTCTTATATGTGAATGTGGGCTCGGGTATTTCACAGCACTGATGTGTCAGTAGAAGACAACCTTAGGTATCATTCCTTGCCTCCCAGGTTATCTTGTTGACAGATGCTCATGTCATGTTTGCTGGCCTGTAATCTTCTAGTAAATGTCCTGTTTCTTCTTCCCATTTTTCTGCAGGAATACAGAAATAACAGTTGTATACGAGCATGTCTAGTTTACATAGGTGCTGGGGATCTGAACTCAGATGCCCACACTGACTTGCATGGCAAGAACTTTATCCATTGAATAATCTCCCTAGCCCCAAATTTAACTTTAATCCTTCACTTCCTCTTCTCTAATTTGAGAATAATAATACTATACTATAATTGAAGTGTTATCAAATGCTAAACATAACATTTAACACATAATAAGTGATTCAAATATTGTAACAAGTAAATGCATAATTTTCTCTCAGAAAATCATGAAATATAAAGACAATAGAATAAAACAGTTTCCTTTAACCTCCAGAGGAAATAATAGTTTTGTAGACTTCAACAAGAAGTTCAACTTCATGATGCAGTTTACCGTGTATTTGATACTAGAGGTTATAATTTGGTTCAGACAGAATTATGAATTTTTAAGCTTTCAGACAATTAGAATTAATGGAAGAACAAACAGAAAACCTAAAATGTCCTACACAGTTATTTTAGATAATTATCTTTGCATATGGTAATTTGAGCAAATTTAGAATGAACAAGTTTCAAGAGAGTAAGATCACTTTGTTGTATAAAAATGACCCCTTGAGTACAAATTTCTGATCTCAAAAACAGAGAAAAGTGAACGTTACAAATACTTATTTAGTTAATAAAAACCATGACACAGTATACTTTTCCAAGTTCAGTGTTCATTCAATACAATAGAACAGTCATAGTCTCTTGAATTAATTTCACCTCCCCTATAAGGGAATTCATCTTTGATTTGTTCTTTTAATCTGGGCAAACTGTTTTGGAAAGCCATGTTAAACATATATTCCAGATGTACCCAGCCAGTTGTAACTGTGAGCACCCTCTTTTGTTCAGATCATACATCACACAACGTATCTAATTTTGGAATTAAAAACATCAGCTTGCCACGGTGGAATGACTTTTCAAACTTTAATCACAGCCTGTGAGATCAAGTCCTGGTCTTGCCTATGGACTTTTAAAATTCGTTATTCCTCTGTCTCTGAACATTTTTGAATTTTCTTCTTGAAACTTCTTATTTTCAAGCATATATAATTTGGGGGAGATCACACAGGGCTTGATAAGGGGAGAGGCCAAATACACGTTCTCCTCCCTCAAGTAATCACCTCATGTAATGTGATTTGTTTCCCTGATGATGAAGAATTTTCCCAACCTATATCTTTGTAATTTTTCATGTTACAGTGGTGGGTACAAAGTTCTGTGAAATTAATGTAGCTAAATTTATGACTAAAAAGTTAGCATTTACATAGCAGTTAAGTGTTTTAGTCTTTGTTGAACAAAGGCGGTAGAAAGGAAGGATGATTCCCTCCAGAAGACAATGAAAAGTGCTGTCTTTAATGCATGCACATTCTCAACATCAATCACACACTAAAAGCTTTTGTCAGACCTGTTGATTTTAAGAGTTATGACAAAGTAGACAAGTTGAAAGCATCAGTCTAATGATGCCAACTACTTATTCTACCTGCTTCACAGGAATATTGTGAGACTTAAAGTGAAATAATGCATGCAAAATTACTTTATATGATAAAGTGATATATGTAAAGCTCATTTATTCAATTAATATTGATATTGAATGTCTACCATGTGCCAGCCCATGTCTTAGACATGTAATAACAGACAATAACTTCTTCCTACTATGCATTTATTAATTTATGTCTTCATATTAGATTAATATCCATATTTAAACACAGATCTGTCCACCTATTGTTCAGAATATTTATTTTTTTCAATTTCTCTATGTCTGTGTGTGTGTTTGTGTGTGTGTGCACACACACACTCATATCTGTGCATATGTACATGTGTCTCTCATTGGACTGGAGTTTGTCCATTCAGTGAAGCTGGCTTGCCAGTAAACCCCAAAGATCCACCTATCTCCACTTTCCCAGAACTGAGATTACACAATGGAATCACAGCTCTCCCACCATCCCAGGCTTCTTTATGTGATTTCTGGGGATCAAATTGGAACCTTCATGCTTGCACAGCACTCAGTTTACCAACTGCTCTGTCTCACCCAGCACTAATTTCCCTTTGTGAAATTTTGTCTACCTTCTCTTTTTCCTTTCATGTGGTTTCCATTTCATTAACACTTAGTTCATGTTCTAACCAGTTCTTTCAAACAAACACAAAGCTCTACTTTAACAATGCAGCATGGTCCTTAACCCTGGCTTTCCATATGTTAATAGCCACAGTAATCATCAATCTGTTACAAAGTGGATTCTGATGTTGTGGGCACTGAGAATTTGAATTCCTACAAGCTGTCAGCTGACACAGTCAGCATTAAGGATCTCTTGTATTGAGCTTGTGGATCAGAGCCCTATTAGCTCAGGTGATATCCTTTCTCTGCAACCAATTCTTCATGGCTAAAATTCTTCTTATGCAGTATTTAAAGTCAAAAGCTGTAAAACTGAAAAAGACTGAAAATTTTTCCTAACCTTAATATGTTCTATGTTCTGGAAATTTCAACAGCAAAGATTTTTTGTTTTGTAGTTTATCTGGAAAACTCTCATTTTAATTAGCTCACACATAGCCAGAGAAATCACATGATCAAGCTGCTAGGATCTCTATGACTCTTGTCCTGATTCTGTTCTCCCTCTTGCTTGCTCCGACTTGATTACTACATGTAAATGCAAATACTCAGCAATTGGAATATAGCCTGACACATGTAATGATGAAGTTAAATTAAGTCAACACCTGATTTCAGTCCAGTTTCATGTAGGCTTTGTAGTAAGCTTCCACCCTGCTCTAAATTCTATTGAAATTTCATAGTTTGACTACTTTTAAATATTTCCTCCAGAAACATTTATGTTCTTAAAATTCACCTAATCATTGTTTCATATGTGTGATGTCATTAATATTTAATAATCACATGCTTCCAAAGCAACTTCTTTATCAGTATTCCAACTCAATAGTCCAGACTATTCCTAAACATATATACCAAATATGGAGTGGATCAAGTTAAAAATCAATGTACATTTTCACATTTCTTACTTTCTCCAATGTAAGTACATTTGAAAGGTCTTTGTTCTATGTCAGGGAAAAACCTGTCTATCAATATCCCTCCGTATGTTCCTCTTACCTCAGAGATCTGTGACACCATTTTCATTCTCCTGTGCAGTCAAGTGCTTCTGAAGTTTACCCTGTGTATTAAGTACAGCATTTAGCAATGATATCCCTAGATGCATATTTATTCTTCTCTCTTTCCAGCTAGATTTCCAGGCAAGTTTTGTTTTTGTTTTTATTGTGTTCTCACAGTTGGATACACAATGCCTAAGTCTTGGCTTTCCCATAGCAGTACTCCAAGATATATATACATCTATATCTAATATTATAATATATATATATATATATAATTTTAATGGATAGTAGTTAAGTTTAAAATACTATCTACAAACTTGCTTATTTCCAAATCCTTGTAATTCTACTGTGAGAGCAATACATGGCTGTCAAAAAAGACAAAGGAAAAAGATAAATTTGCATAATGTTCTCAGGATGTCAGGATTTCATAGAGTAGATCAGACTGAGCTCACACTGTGGTACTTTTTGTTTATTTCAATGGTGACAAAGGTTTTAAAACTCATATTGAAATGTAAGATTTATATATTCTTCCTGTGAATCAAGGAAATATTATGAAAACTTCCATTAATGTGGCATGTTGGAAATTATGTTGCATGTATCCTGAGGTCCGTTCTTAAAGACCACATAGTGTATACCTGGTTTTCTTGGGATATTTTCCTAGGGAGAAGCTATGCCAAACTACTCTGAGCCTTTCATGTAGCAGAATCCAGCTGTGCCCTATTGAATGCCTAAGAGCTAGCATGCTAACCTATTATCCAGGTGACTCACCGACCATCGATGTGCAATTCAAACAAAACTTCAGGTGCCTGGAGCCAGCATTGGCTGATGTTTGTTTTCTACTGTCTGGGAAACCTCAAATCTCACCTAAAGCCAAGCTCTTCCCCAGCTCCTGACCTACAAAATGCGACCAAAAATAAAAGTTGTTTTAAGTGAATCTGTTTTAATGTGGGTCATTACACAGTGATACCAAAAGGAACTAACGCAGAAACAGAATCTGGACTTTGGTTTCAAGTGAATTTCCTTGCTTCTAAGAAAGACACGGTTTTCCTTTTATGTCTTAATCTCTTGGTTTCTGTTAGCAGTACCAACTTAATTTATCAGAATCAAAATACATATATCGATATTATTTTAAGTACAAATTCCACAATAGGATATTATTATGATTTCTTCAAATGTTACTTGAAGTTTCGGGGATAAAGTTTTGCAATGTAAGAACTTGAACCTATGGGAAAATTAGACTTAGAAATTGTCACATAACAATTCATCGTACAAATGTCAATACCAATAAGAAATATTCATTAGATTGAGGATTTCTGATGTCTGATCAAACTCTAAGAGTCCAACATTTACATTATTTTTATAATAAACTCATATCATGCAAACCATGGACTCGGTGGAGAAAGCTGTAACTTTTAAAACCAGAATGTTGCTAGACAGTATTAAAGAAACATGGGAAATGAAAAATAAACAACACATGGTTTGAAAAATGAGTGGACAAGTAATGACTCAGGTGGGAAAATCCACAGAAAAAAAGGTGAGCAGGGAAACAATTCTCATTTTTCTGTGTTATAATTTAATAATGGGAACTCTGACCCTAAACATACATTGCAACACTGTTGACATTGTGCTTAACAAAACTCCTGAATTGGTATTATGCTAATACCCTAATGGATCTTTTCCTTAACAACAAGGAGGGGATGGGTGCAGTGACTTATAAATAGGCAAGTTCTCATTGGGATAAATGGATAATGGAACAATAGCTAACGATTCACCATAAATCACTGCTAATATTTGTCATTGCTCTCTGGTGGGTAATTGAACACTCCGAGACAGAAATAGAACTAGAAATGTTCTAGTAGACTATCTATCTTGAGGTAATATTGAGTTGTTGAATGACAAGAGGAAAGTAACTCAGCTCGTATTACTTAAAAAAATGGAAGGTTTTCCACAAGGGGAAACCAACTATTAATACTTCAGATTACTTATGAAGTTTATAAGGATATTAACTAATCAATACAAAATAAATATAATTAACCTACAAAAGTAAATTAGTAATGAAAATTATATTTACTCTACCTCAAAATAACAATATGTAAAGATACATGAAGTAAATTTTGGTTCATTTTCTTTATTAATACCTTTCAATCAACAGGTATGATAAAATTCTTTTAATGATTATATTTTAGAATATTTGTGCATTAGGCATGAAATTTTCAATTACTTTCTTTTTTTTTTTTTTTTTTTTTTTTTTTTTTTTTTTATTTTTTTTCTTTTTTTTTTTTTTTTTTTATTTATTTCTGTATGTGTATGAATGTACTGTCTGCATGCAAGTTTGTGCACCCGTGTCGTGCAATGCCGCGGAGGTCAGAAAAGGGTGTCGGATTCCCCTGGAACTGGAGTTCTCCTGGTATTGGAGTTTCAGACGGTTCTCGGCCGCCATGTGGGTGCTGGGGATCGAACCCGGGTCCTCTGTAAGAGCGGTCAGCGCTCTTAACCGCTAGGCCGTCTCTCCAGCCCGAAATTTTCAATTACTTTCTAACAACAATGATGTTGACATTTTATTATGTTTGATATTTTAAAAATCTGAAGTATTTAATTTCTTTTTTTTTTTGCTGTTTCCGGTTATTATTTTTTCCTTTTTTTATTGTTATTAAACTTTTTCCATAAGCCTTACATCATTTCTCAATCGATTCTAGACTCACTTCCCTTTCCATGCTCCCAACCCACCCGAGTCCCTGCACTCTGCCATACATGTCCTGCATCTTTTTCTGAGTTTTCCAGAGGATTTTATTCCAGTTCTTTTGTTGTTATTGTTCTCTCCTACTTGTATTGCTTCAGTATATATACATATAAATATACATAGTTACATATATATATATATATATATATACACATAAATATATACATACATACACATATCACTTGAATTGGAGGACTTTTTTCTTTTCCTAAAAGATGTCATATTTTCCTTAAGGAAGTGCTGAAGGCTCCTCCTTGGCAAGCCCAAACAACCATCAATCCTGGACTTGTGTTCCACATTGGAGTTTTTTCCTCCCATAGTCCAGGAAGCACATGTCCTGTCTTGATCTCCCTGCATTGGCCTCCATGGTACTGCTGAGATAATCCAACAATGGCAGTCCATATTCTGAGGAGGCTGAATTCCTATTAGCTGCTTAGTTCACAAGCTGGGTATCTCAGCAGTCCTCAGTCCACATTGGAAGGCTAAAAAGCTGTATCTCATGTCCTTAAGGAGTGCCAAAAGCAGTGGCAGCCGCATGTCTTTTTACTAAGACCTCAAGTTTTATGTCTTCTATATAAGTGGTTTAAAAGTTTGTAAGTTAGTGCAAGTAAGTAACCCTTAAAATCATTAAAAGAAGTTGATTGCATCTCTTTTTCCAAATAATGGTTTAAACATCGTATTTAAAATATGTAAGTGCATATATCAGTAAATTATTGACCACTTTAAGTAAGGAAATAGACATGGAAACAAAATTTGTCTCCAGTGATGCAAAGAACAAATATACTCTATATCACTTTTTCTTCCAAGTACTACTTTGGCCCATTTTAGCACAAAACATTATCCATAGTGAGAAGCATGCATAAAAGAATTTTTAATTGAAATTTGTGTATCTTATATACAATGTCTCTTGTCATTTACATTAAGGCCTATCAAGTCAAGTTACTATCCCCTGACATGCTACAGTGTATGTTCATCCACTGGGCTCTAGTCAGCCTATCTAGAGTCACTCCCTTAAAGAAGATCAGTTCTTCCTCACCCAGTAGTAATCAGCTTTCAATTGTTCTTTCTCCTGCTGCCCATTTTCACAGTTCTGTGCTGGATGATTTTTGTCTGCTTGTGTTTGCATGGATCTTGTGCATGGTCTCACATTTGCTGTAAGTTCATATGCACAAAGTTCCAGGATCCTGCAAGACTCTACTATGTGGTCATACACCTCCTTGCATGGCTCTTAACAATCTTTCTGCCCCTCTCTTCCACAATGGTCCCTGAGCCCTTGGTGGGTGAAGTTTAATATGGGAGCCCTGTCCAAGAACTTACACTCTGCAGACTCTTATTCTCCATGCTTGTCCATTCGCGTTCCTTTGCTTTCATAGCCCTCAGTTGGATGAGGGTACTTGGGTGATGAGAGTTGAAAAATGTATTAGTATTCTCTCTACCCCTTGTTCCAGTAGATTCTGTAAGTCTTGGATGTAGAGGTTCTATTGTAGACATGTCATTTACGGTTGTGCATTTCACAGACACTTAATGTCTGGGTGTTTCTAATTGTGAAACTTTGTAAAAAGACTTTTTTCTATTGGGAAAGAAATTTCTTTGATGCATGACTATTGGCATACTTGTCTATAAATACAAGGATAACTATTTAACACATACTAAGAAATTACATTTGTCTAGACATGTATAAAACAACATTTTGGAGATTAGGAGTTACTCAATGCAGGTATTTGTGTCACTGTGTCCTATCAAGTAACCTGCATATTATCACAGTGGGTATTAAGCTTAAAGACTAACACGAGCTGGATTTTGTGCTTTACATATTGAATCTAAGATATCTTTGCCTGAAAATCTTTATATGGGAATTTTTCTTAAGTTTCACTTGAATTTTATAACATCATGTCTGCCATATATTTGAATGACTTATTTCAAATTTTTAGTGTATACAGAATTAAAAAGTTTAAAATTAAAAAGAAGAAATTACATAGGGATGTGACTACCACACATGAGTTCCCACCCATTGAGTGGGCTTTAAGTCCAATTAGATACATGTTGATTACCCCCAAAATAAAAGTGCTACTACTACCCCATTATAGTTTTCTGTGGGGTCATTGTAGTGTTTATTAGATCTTAAAGCTGGGGCTGGACCATCAATTGATGTTCTTCCTTAGCAGTTTCCCCAGTGCTCTCTAAAATCATGAGAACGAGCCTTCGGGATGTTGATTTTCAGCTCATGTCCAGCTCCATTGCTCCAAGTCCTTTATCAAAAGTATGTCTTGTCTTCAGTAATATATTTTAAATGTCAAGCTCTTGGATGCAAGGAAGGACTCTGGCAATAGCCTCTGTAATTTGGAGAGACTATTGGACTTCCTTAGCCAACAACTAGGAGTTACCTCCAGTGAGGCACTGTTTCTTGTTTTATATATAAAGGGATATTTTGAAAAGTACTTTCAGGGTACAATATTTAAAGATTTTTACATGTTTGTTTGCAAACCAGTATATCACACTGCCATACATTCATGGAGCATGTGAGACCATAGCATATCTCTCTCAGCCTGACCTTGGACACAGATATATGGATATATTGAGAGATAGGAGAATGAAAAAAAGAAAGAAAGAAAGAAAGAAAGAAAGAAAGAAAGAAAGAAAGAAAGAAGGATGATAGACAAATAGATGATAGATAGATGATAAACAAATAGATGATAGATAGATAGATGATAGGTAGATAGATAGATAGATAGATAGATAGATAGATAGATAGATAGATAGATGATAGATACAGAATTACAGAGATATATAGATATCCGTGCACACATCCAGGTTGCAATCCAGTATTTTAAAAATAAATTCATTCAAAATTTGGGTCTGATAAACATTTTATTAGTCAGGCTTCTCTAGAACAGAACTGATAGAATAAAAATATGTTAGAAGGGAAGTTATTATGTTGCCAACACAGTCTGGGTAATTCAGTAGTGGCTGTCTTTGCTCTGCAAAGTCTGAGAACCCCATAGCTGTTCAGTCCACAGAGGCTGGATATGTAAGACATCTGAATCTGGTGTTAAAGGTCTGGCGATTTCTGGAGATCCACTGGTCTTTGGTCCATTCTAGAAGACAGAAGAAGCTGGGCTTCATCAATGCTCTCTTCTGACCTCCACAGGCATTGCCTTCAAATGCTGCTAATAGCAGGGTTAGCCATAGAAGTCACAATGGTAGAGGTAGCCAAGGAGTAGATGGACTAGCCTATGTGACACAAAGGCAGGCAGGCAAAAAGCAGGTACTTTACCCTCAGACTTTTTATCTGGGTGACAGGTAGAAGGTGCTTCCACATTCAGGGCAGGTCTTCCCACACCAAGTACAAAATTTCTTACAGTTATGTCCACAGGTTTGGCCCATGAATAAGTCAAGTTGGTAATCAAACATCAGGTATGGAATCTATTTTTTTCTGAAAAAAACCCAAAGTGATAATATTATTTTTAGCAAATAAGAAAATAACATAAAATATTGAGAACTCAGTATACCAAATGTATTTAAACCCTTTTGTTAATTATAAAATAGTAATTACCCTTACATCAACCCAATGAGTATCCTGTAATTAAATGATTTGCTGTGTGGTAAAAAAATCACATTATTAAAAACAAAAATGTTGACTAGAATAGTACCATGTGTGCTTCTTTTAAAGTACTGAAGTTCTGAGCGGGTTAATAGACTGTACTGCATTGCAATCCTTAGATGAGTTCCAAAGTCAGCTCACCTAGTGCCTGCTGTTTTACAGAACTTTCTGAAGCCAAAGTTCTACAAAACACAGTTTGGAACAATATGCCTTACACAGCATTTTCTGATAAGGGCAATCAAGTCTTCCTCTCCTGTCCTAATGCCTTTCCTCAATGATTCTAAAATTCCATCTTTTGTTTTACTCGTGTGAAGTATAATCAGTCTAAAAGATGTTAATCTCTCCTTTCTTCTATAAATATGTACTATAATAAAAATTACATAAAACTTTAGCAGGTCAGCAGGCATGGGGTCACAGGCCTTTACTCCCAGCACTCAGGAGACACACATTGCCATTTAGTGACACCTATTGTTCTACTTAATGTCAACTCCGTATATATTTATTCAACAATTAATTATACTAATATTGCAATCTGAAATTACTATCTAGTACACCAGATTTTTTATTTGCCAACCACAAAATGTATTGTGTCATTGCTCATGAGTCAGTATTTTTCTGAAAGGACTAAATCAGGCATAATTCTGTAATAAAATATGTTCAGATTTTCACAATTTGCAAGATTTTATTGAGTAGGTACAAAACTTGTTTGCTATAATATTGCAAGCAAGGACTTAATTATAGCTCAATTTTCCTAACCTTCTGTTACCTTTTCCTATCCCTTGTTTTCACTGTGTCTCACTCAGATGCTCCATTTATTTAAAGCACCAATGGAAAATGCAGCCTCTCATCATAGTATTGCCCTTTTTCTAGATGATGACGATTAATCAAGTACAAATTTATGAGAAAGAAACACCTGGCACACTTTCATAAACAAACAGCTTTCCTGTGGTTTAAAGAAAAGCTGAGGGTATTTCACAGGGTCAGGCCAATCCATGAGTAAAGCAGTCTTCACAGGGTGTCTTCCCCACAAGACCGCTCTCATAAATATGCATCCTTCTACCAACTCTATCTATCTATCTATCTATCTATCTATCTATCTATCTATCTATCTATCGATCCACCAAACAATGTCATAAGTTCTATTTAAAAAGAATGCAGAACAGCTGGGGCTACAGGGAGACCCTGTCTCAAAAAGACAAAAACAAAACAAAACAAAACAAAAAAACAGAACGTAATGGAGGGAAAGTTTTATCTATAAGTCACAGGCATATTTAAAAAATATATTTCTAAACCACATACACTGACAACAACAAAAATACACAAAACACAGAAACATTAAATTGGAAAAATTTTATGAGTAAAAAATACACAGTTCAGTGGTTGCAAATGACATTTTAACTTCATGTAACAGTAACAGTTGTTGTGCTGTGAGAACCTGATAAGGAATCATGCTCTCAAACCTCCTTCAGCCGCTCTTCCAGACCTACTTCCTTGCAATTGACTACGTGCCTGAGGAAAATGCTACTGGTATGTCTCCACATTTGAGGAGGGCAGATATTAACTAACACTGTGCTGTTTTTCTTATTTCCTGTATATCACTGCCCCATTTTCTTTAACTGCAGATTTCTTCCATAGAGAAGATTATGACAGATGCTATTCACTTCTAGAAAGCTCTGTTATTCAATAGAGTAGATGCTACCCTGTTGTTCACACTGATATATAATGATAACGCACACACACACACACACACACAAAAACCCAAAAAGAAAAAGTAACAATTGAGATAAAAAGAGCATAAAAATATGGCTTTTTATATATTTTTTATTTATTTCTGTATGTGTATCAATGTACTGTCTACATGTAGGTTTGTGCACGCGTGTCGTGCAATGCCGCGGAGGTCAGAAGAGGGTGTCGGATTCCCCTGGAGCTGGAGTTCTCCTGGAATTGGAGTTTCAGACGGCTCTCAGCCGCCATGTGGGTGCTGAGGATCGAACCCGGGTCCTCTGTAAGAGCGGTCGGCACTCTTAACCTCTAGGCCATCTCTCCAGCCCATATGTTTTATTTTTTAGATTGAATGTTGAATTAATATTATGTAATGTGCTTAAATATTTTGTTAAAATTGAGCTGGGCGTGGTAGCGCATGCCTTTAATCCTAGCACTTGGGAGGCAGAGGCAGGTGGATTTCTGTGAGTTCAAGGCCCGCCTGGTCTACAAAGTGAGCTCCAGGCCAGCTAGAACTAAAGGGAGACCCTGTCTCAAAAAGACAAAAAAAAATAAATAAATAAAGGGCGGGGGGGGGGGGACACAGTAACTAGTAACTTCATTTACACATTGATATAGATGGATCATTTTAGGGCTGGAGAGATGGCCTAGAGGTTAAGAGCACCGACTGCTCTTGCAAAGGACCCGGGTTCGATCCCCAGCACCCACATGGCAGCCGAAAACCGTCTTTGGCTCCAGTTTCAGGGGAATCCGACACCTTCTTCTGACCTCCGTGGCATTGCACTACACGGTGCACAAACCTGCATGCAGACAGTACATTCATACACATACAAAAATAAATAATTTTTTTAATTAATTTCACTTTTTTCTTTTCAATGTTACTACTAGAGATTTTAGATCACATATGTCACAAATTTCTTCGTACAGTTTTGTTGTAGGTTCCCCTGTCCATTTTTTAAAATATGTAATATGCAGCATTGTTCAAAAGTCTGAATCCTATGCTAATTCATCAATTATGCATCTAAACAAATCTAAAAATAATGGCTAATTGCCTCCAAACAGATATTTCTGTCAGTTAAAATATTCCTTTATTTGTTGTCTTTGAGTATCAGTGGTATTGAAATTTAAAGAAGCTGCTTTATACTATTGTATAAAATAATGATGTGTTTTGTATAAATCATGAAACCTTGTTTTAAAAATTTTTCAAAATAAGAAGATACACTGTAAAAATGAAAAAAAAAAAAACAGACAAAATAGGTCAACTTCGTTTTCTTTTAAACTTAAGGCACATACTTATTTTATTGACAAACATTTGTTTTATTTTTTACGAAATTTCTACTATAACAATACTGAAAACTAACACTTGGAAAATATTTTAATACTCATTCCAAAAGCACAGAAGTATTGACAGTACTCATACATATTACAAACTGCCCTCAGCACAACCTCATCACTATGGAATGTAGGTACTTGCCAGCCCAGTGGTGAATATCAGAAACCAGAATAAGTAACTAAAGCTCTGAGCCTCTCCACGGTATCCAGCAGAAGTACCTTGCATCATCTGCCTTGATTCCTAGGTTTCTTAAGATAGACTTATAAACCATGCTTTTGAGTAATACTCTTGAGTGTCCTTGTTTTAAATTTAAAATATACTTTACAATCCATAATTTAAAATATCTAGGGTTATGAAGAAAACACGATGTTTTCTCAAGATTATTTTCACTGGTCAATAAAACAGTAATGCACAATAAGGAGGAATACGTATTTGCAAACACACACAGAAGAGTGACCACACTGGTCAATGCACTGCAATTTACTATGAATTGAGAGTTGCTATCATCATCATACTGTGGTCATTTCCTAAAGTAGACATTACTGGCTGATGTGATAGATTTGCACTAGTTTCAGAAGACCCATTTTTTTTTATTTTCATGAATACGTATCTATGTACTTAACAGTTAATGATTTATACTTATGTCAACAAAAGGCATAGAGAAGTTCAAATTACAGCAGTAATGAGATGAGGAAAATATTATCTGTGGACATCTCTGTTTCATTTTAAAGACACATGTATATTTTAAATAAGTAGTAATTCTTCCATGATTAGTGCATTTTTCCTGTCCAATATTCCACCATATGGTTTTATTTTATTTCTGCTATTTTAATGAAGAAATTAATAGTATTCAGTAATCTTTAGGATTAATTTTAAGTGTACTTTATAATTTTTTAGCTCTAGTAGATTACCAAAGTAGCAGAGGGAGCACACTGTTCAATGCATTACAATTTACTATGAACTGAGAGTTGTTATCATCATCATACCATGGTCATTTGCTAAAGTAAACATTATTGGCTCATGTGATAGATTTGCACTAGTTTCAGAAGACCCATTTTTAATTTTTATAAATGTGGATCTATATCCTTAACAGTCAATGATTTATATTTAAGTCACCAAAAGGCATAGTAATGTTTGAGTTACAACATTAATGAGATGAGGAAAATGCTTTCTATGGACAGCTCTGTTTTAGTCTAATACTTCTAAAATCTGCAGCACATAAGAAAATTCTGGTGGATGGATAGTGTTGTTAGTGTCTTCTATGCTGAAAAAGATCATAACAAACATTATCACCAACATAATCTTAAAATAAATAGATTTTAAAGAAAAATATTAGAAGACACATATCTACTTGATAACGTGCATTGCTTCTGTGTAATGAGAAATGAATTCTGATTAAAGAAATGCCATAGTTTTAATCAATAAGAAAGTGCAATATAATTCATACCCTCATTATGTCTGCCTTGCAGCTGTCTTTACACTAAGTCCCACTTTTGTTCTCTTCTTTAAGAATGGTAACGGTGGTCATGTTCAAATGTTACATTTATTCCCACAAATTTTCTTAAGAAATGGAATTGTGATTTCATGAAGGACCTTGTATTTGAGAACTCCCCAGACTGATCAATCAGACATATTAGACAGATATGGTTTACTCTTTCTTTACATACATCAGCTTTTATCTGGGCTTAATGACAAAATTTCCATATGTATATGTCTTAGCCTTCTGCCTGGTCTTCAATGCTTCTTCATTAACATATGCTTTTCTTTCTTGAATGATTATTTGGATCTCATTAACTGTGAAGGGCTTCAAGTCTTAGGGGTTTCTTTCTTCAAGATTATTTTTTTAGTCTGGCACACTGAATTATTTTACATCCTAGAAGGAAAGCTATATCTGAGTCTTATATTCTCCTATAAATATCATATGCATTCTTATTTGGATATGTTTAGAGGATAGGGTTCATATTTTGACACTGTGAATAAATTTAGATACCTTATGAGTATTCAAAAGGAAACAAACAAATAAAGCAAACATTTTAACCTTGGGGAGAATATAAAGCAACTGAATTTATTTTGGCTCTGAAAAAAATTAGATTTGGAGAGCAAAATAGCATGACTTATGTGCTGCCAAGTGAAACAATGAGGCTGTGAATTTTTTCCCACTGGATATTTTTAATGGAGAACAAGAATAAATATTTAGTTATTTATTTTTCTTTCCTTGGTACAAATGCACCCCTTTTTTACTATAATCAAGTGATTTAGGACATTTGAGTCATTGAATAATGGTACCAGCTGTAACTATGCTTATGTCAATATTAGAATTTGTATTAGAATCTGGTCATTGAAATGGTACAACATTATCTAATGAGCATACCTTATAACTTGTGTTATAACTCAATTTCCAGTTCATTCACAAATTACCTTTATAGCCACCACATTATTGATGAAACTGTAATTTGCATGATATGATTCTCTACCTAGCATAACAGCTAATCTTTTTGTAGTTTCTGGTTTAAACTGCAATATTAGAAATTTGGACTATTTTGCAGTATGAGATGGCAATGGGTCTATGGGGACACAAGGTAGATAATTATGACCTAAAAGTTATGGATTTGTGTGTCAGATTCACAGGGGATGGAGTAGTGATGGTTAATCTTGATGGCATACCTTATCAGGTTTAGGTTCAGGATGGAAACAAGACTGGTCATACATGTGAGGGTTTTTCTAGCTAAGTTACTTGAGATGGGAAAACCACTCTAATTGTGGATAGTAAAATTCCATGGGTTGGAGTTCTATGTTTAATAAAAGAAGAGAAAGAAAGCCCGGCATGATAGTGCACACCTTTAATATCAGCAATGGGGAGGCAAAGGCAGGCAGATCTCTGTGAGTTCAAGGCCAGCCTGGTCTACATAGTAAGTTCCAGGTTAGCTGGTGTTACATGGAAACTCTGTCTCAAAAAGCCAAATACATGAATGAATGGATAAATAAATAAGAAAAAGGGCTAAATCTAGCCCTTTATTGCTCTCTGCTATTGACCACAGATACACTGGGACCAGCTGCTTAAAATCTCCTTCCACCATGATTTTCTTCCTAACATAATGTACTTGAATTGAAAGCCAAAATGTAAAATATGAATTACAAAATTGACTTTAGATAACAAAATATCAGATTTCAGTAAAAATTCTATCTAAAATTTTTTTGGAACTTGAGAATATCAGTATTTCTTAAAATTATGTCACATATTGGTTCAATTCTTATATTCAATTCTTGTTTTAAATCTTTCTGTCTTGGGCTTGCCAAGGAGGAACCTTCAAGCACTTCCTTGGGGAGAACATGACATCTTTTAGCAAAAAAAAAAAAAAAAAAAAGAAAATCCTCCAACTCATTTCTTTAAATTCATTTCTGTAGCCCTAGAATTATATTCATTAATTTACTAGTAAATTTTTACTAATGAGTAAGAAAAGGAAAAAAAAGGTAAAGTTCAAGTCCAATGGCAGATATGAAGTGAGTTTATTCTGGTTTATGTAGGATGTGTAATTAGTTTGATTTGAAGCCAATTCACATTTTTAAAAGATAGTATTTAGGGGCTGGCCTAGTGGTTAATAGCACCAACTACTCTTGCAGAGGACCCGGGTTCGATGCCCAGTACCCACATGGTGGCTGAGAACCATCTGTAACTCCAATTCCGGGAGAACTCCAGTTCCAGGGGAATCCAACACCCTCTTCTGACCTCCGAGGCATTGCACAACACGGGTGCACAAACCTACATACAGACAGTACATTCATGCACATAAAAAACAAATAATTTTTTAAAAGATAGTATTTAGTATGGCAATTGTATTTTTCTTCTTTCCTTTTTTGCATTCTAACAGAAATGAGAAAGCTTGTAAATTATACTAGCTTTTCTTCTTATAATTTAGAAATTAGAAAAATAAATGCATCTATTTATGGCTAAAGATCAAACAGTGCTGGTGAGAAGCCTCAGTGAGTAAAAGTGTTTGCCATGTAAGTAAGTCTGAGTTGCTTATACAGAACCCACAGTGGAAGGAGAAAGCAGACTCTTAAAATTTGTCATCTTGTCTCCACATGCATACTGTAGCATGTGCACACATCACATCACATCATCACATACATACACATGCAATAATTATATAGTTCTAGGAATTTAATAACATTTGATTAATAAATATTTAAATGTTTAGTATGAAGACTCAATGTTCATGAGAAGGCATGTTTGGTTTTGTTTTTTTATCCAAAGGAGTTTCAGAATAAATTGAACTCACTTTGATTTGACTTACAACAGTAAGAATCCATTATTGCAGCCGGGGGTGGTGCACGCCTTTAATCCTAGCACTCAGGAGACAGAGACAAGTGGATATTTGTGAGTTCAAGGCCAGCCTGGTCTACAGAGTGAGTTCCAGGACAGCTGGGTCTACAGGGAGACCCTGTCTCAAAAGGACAAAAAAAAATCCATTATTGAACACTCAAACATCTCTGTTCTGATTAGACTCTTGCAAGCACAGAGGGCTTTTCCAGACTAGCAATGATTTTATCTTCGGCTCTGAAGAGTTAACCCTGTACTTCCATTGAAAATTCGCAACTGTCCCTAACTTAATCAGACCACGTCTTCATTTAAAAAATTTTTTATTTAATATTTTTATTTTATGTGTATGAGTGTATTGCCTAGATGTGTGTATGTCTATCCATGTATTATGCAATGCCCAGGTCAGAAGAAGACATAGAATCCCTTGGATCTGGAGTTATGGATGGTTGCTATCTGCCATATCAGTGCTGGTCATGGAAACAAGGGTCTTCTGCAAGAGTAGCCCATGCTCTTAACCACTTAGCCATCTCTCCAGCCCCTGAGACCATGTATATGAAATTTGCATATCAACTGAAAGTGATGCCCAAACTGAACTTCAAGCACTACTCAGCGAGAGCATAACTTGCCAAGTTAGGGAAACAGCAAACAACATACACACAAACAGCCATTCAACCAAGAGGAGCTCACCATATCAAGAAACACCAGCAGTGACGCAAGTCCTGTCGCCTAGGCCACATAAAATACACACACACACACACACACACACACACACACACACACACACACACCATGAATAACACAGATAATATATCTACTACAGAAATTAGCACTCCCATTGTATTGTTTCCTGAGAACAGGAACTAAACAGATGCCTAAGCAGATGCCTGAGTCAATAATTTCAAAATAGTAGTTATAAATAATTTCAAGGAACTCAAAAAGGGATATGAATAAAACACAAACAATTGAAGGAAACAACTAAAACAATTCAAAACATGAAATTCAATAAAGAATTCAATAAAGAAATAAGAATTTCTTAAGAACAGATAAACAGAAGAAATGTAAAACTTGGGTATTCAAAAAAGTTAGAGGGAAAAAGAAAACAAAAGAAAGAAGAAGAAATGGAACAACGAATATCAGATCTTGAAGTCAAGCTGGGGAATTGGATCAATCAGTCAAAGAAAATGTCAAAACTAAAACAACCTGGGCACAGAATATGTAAGACCTCTGGAACACTGAAAAAAGATTAAACCTACTAATCCATCTGAAACATCTAAGAAGGAGAAGAAACTCAGATCAAAGAAATAGAAAATATTTTAATAAAATCACCAAAAATAGTTCCCAACTCTAGGAAAAGTGATATCAAGTTTAATGAGGCTGTAGAGTGATTACTCCTGAATTGGATTTCTATGCTCTGTCTCCCAAAGCTCAGACATCTATGTGGACAAAGGGAAGGAAGATTGCAAAAGCCAGTGGTGATAGATGAGCTCAAAGAAACAGCTTTAGCAATGGTGACAGGATGCACAATTCCAACATAAGATCAAGCCAAACAAAATCCCAGCACAGATGTGAAGTGTGTAAGAAACCCCAGACCTGCCTGAGGAAGTATTGGGAACTCATGTCTCCTTAAAGAGGGAGAATCAGTCCTGTTTAAGTTTGAGGAATGGGTAGTGTACCAGGCTCCAGTTGATGGAGCCAGGATGAAGGGCATTTTAGGGCATAAATGGGCATGTAGGACAAAAGGGAATTTCGGACATTTTACTCTATAGGCACTAAATATAGAGTATGTGAGGTAGTAGGGGCTGGGCAGATAGAGGGGGGATCTAACTACAACCAATTTGTTGTATGATATTCACAAATATCAAGCTATAAAAGAGCTTAAAATAAAACAATTATTGAGCGAATATTTGCAATAAATCTCCAGTATAACCATCAGTATACCTAAACAATTTTTTTTCTAAAATGAAGAAAATCTTTAAATCTTATTATGACTATTAGGAAACAAATGTTCTCATGTCTACATGTAGCTGTGTATATAATTTGATTGTTACCAAATATTTAACCATACACATATGAAAAGAGAATTAGCCTTATTATCTTAGACAGGCTTATAAACATCTGCATCTGGAAGTTATATATCATCATTTACTCATAAAGATGGTAAGAAAGAATCATTATTCATTTTAAATTCTTCAAACAAATTTCCTCCTGATTTTCATCAAATCATTAAAAGACTGTCCACGAATTATCAAAATATTAATTGGCAGTAAAAATTTAGAATTGAAATCTAGAACTTAATTTTTCCATATGCTCACTTTTAGCCTTATTTCTTCTTGGACGTTATTTTTCCTGAGTGAGTGGAGTTTGATATAGGAATCCCATCCAAGGACCCCCACTCTGCAGACTCTTGTCTATGTTTTGGCCACTTATGATCTTTTGTATTCCTGGCCCTGTTACATGAGGGAGCTTCATTGATGAGAGTTGAGAAATGCATTAGTGTTCTCTGTACCCCTTGTTCTATGTTCCATGAGGCTTAGGTGTAGAGGTTGCTTCACAGTTGAGCCACTGAGGCTTAGACAATTTAGAGAATCTCTGTGTATGACCAGTTGTGATACTCTGTAATAATCTCTATTGAAAAAGAAACTTCTTTGATTAGGAGTGACTGGGATACTTCCTTGTAAATATAAGGATCCATATTTTGTACATAGTGAGAAATTACATTTGTCTAGGGATGTAACAAATTGGAGTTTTCTCTAAGATCTATGACTTTTCCAGGCATGTGTATTTGGTTATTTTTATAGTACCACACATGAGTTTCCTCCCACTGAGTGGGCTTTATATCCAATGAGGTAGCTGTTGATTACCCCTAAGATATAAAAAGTGCCACTGCTGCCCTAATGTCATTTGCTTTGCCAGTCATTGATGTGGTTATTTGGTCTTGAAGCTGGATCTGGACCATCAATTGATGTTCTCCCTTAGCAGTTTGCATAGTAGTCTTCAAAGCTGAGTTAATTGTCTTCCAGTTCAGTTCTAGCTCCATTGCTCTAAATTCTGTTACAGAAGTATGATCTTTCTTCAGCAGTAGTGCCTTACCTTCAACTTCCGAGGTGGTGGGGGGCAATCAAGGGCTGTCTATTTTGGGGAGTCTCTTGGACTACTCTGGCCAGCAATTCCAAGGAAGTTTTCTCCCGTCTGGCACTGTTTCTTGTTATGTAGCCTTCAGCTATATCACAGACTCATCGAGGGATATTGTATGTGTACTTTGTCAGTAGGTTTTGGACTAATACAATTACCTCTGTGTTTTACACTAGCTAGGCATTATTTATCTCTCCTTTCTCTCCCTGTCTAACCCCTAGTCCTGCTTTCCCCATTTGTCCTTGATAATTCCAGTCTCCTCTGGCCCCACCTTTCTTGAGTTCCCTCTTCCCCTTTATTCCCATAGTTCCTTACACAACCAGCCCTCTCCCTCTCCTCCTTCCAAATAAATACCCACATTTTACCTGTTTCTCTCTTAGGAACACCCATCTTTTACAGTTCTTCTCTCTCAGGTTCCTTCTTCCCCTTTACCTCCTTGGTGACTCTCTATTTTCCTGGTTCCTGTAGTTACATCAGGATATATACTCCCATATAAGGATATAGTATTAAATATATTGCTAGCACAGGCAACTTAGTTCTATCAAATGCATTAACATATTTTCAGGAGGAAGTATCGATGAAAATTATGGATCTTTTTACAAAATAGATTTCAAAGAGTAGCTTCATACTGTTTAATTGTTTGGTCATATTAAATAGGTTTTAGATTACTTTTGTAGTTTAAGAATCAAAACCTACACGAAATCCAAGATTTGGATAAGATGTTTTATCTATCGCTATATATGAAATAATAAAAATATTAGGGTATTACACTTTATAGTTGTGATTATTGTTTATAAAGAAGTGTTGCTCTGATCATCAGACCAAGTGAAAGGAAGACCTGTGCAAATCACATACATATAAACCAACTAGACCAAAGAAACACCCTTGCTACCAACTAGCAGCATCCTGAATGCTTTATATCCTTTGGGGGAAGATGCAATATGGATTGGTAGTTTTTCCTTATCCTCTATGTGAATTACATTCATTTCCCATTACAAAGGAATCATGATGCTTCAGACACAGTGAGTACACAAAAACTATATTGTTTTCTAAGCCAAAGAAGGGCTATTAAACTATATACCCATTTTTAATATGTAGCATCTTTAAAGGAGTAATATACTGAGATATAAATCTCAGGAAGGGTCAGAATATTAAATTTGACTACATCGCTGCTTCCAACATTTCCAATAACCTTAGGGGAACTTTCATCTTCAATGGCAAATTATGATATTAACATAAAATTATAATATTAAGGGAAGATTCCTGACTGAATTTTCACAGCTGTCTTTTCCCAATGGATTAACATATCCTGTTGATGTATTCTGGGAGATAACCATTTTAGAATTAACTCATGCTCTGAGGATCCTGTTAAACATGAATAACTTACTCAATTCTAGAGAACCTCACTAGCATTCCTTTAGTTCTGCAATTTAATCCTTAATTTGAAATGAAGTTTGATTGTTTTAACTACAAAACATAAAAGAGCCCTGCTCTACATCAAGACCTTTAATGGAAACTAATGGAATTTTTGGCATAAATGGTAGAATTAATTAGATCCAGCAATGCACAGTGTTTAACCGCTAGCTTGCCATTTTACACTGATTTGAAATCGTAGATACTTAACAAAAGACATCGAGTTGATTGCACAAAAGAGCTGTACACTCTTTTCACATTCACTGTGTAAGTTATTATCCTCTGTGAAAAGATTATTGACTTTTTGTAAGGAGATATTATGGAGAGAAATGATTGCTGCCAGGATGACTGGTAGAATTATGTATGAGATAAGTAATAACTCTAATTTCTCATCTTCTGAATAAATGGCTTTAATTTTAAAATACTAGTTAGTGCATATGAGCTTTTTGCTGAATTGAGCAGAATTCCCAAAGCTGGCTTTGAAATGTAATGGGCATTGGGGGTTGATATGAAGCAGATCCTTTTATGTACACCTTTGCTTGTCTAAGAGTTATATATTCTACATTGTTAGTGATGTTTCTCGTATCTTATTAATTCCTGATACTTCACCTGAAAAATTACAAGTACATCTCAACGTTTATGGTTCCTAGGTAAGAAATCTCTCAGACTCAGAAAGAAGTGATAACAGTTAATCTGGAGAGAGACAAAATCTGGAGAGTTTCCACAATCTTTTACATATTTTTCATATCTATTTTCCCATTATTGTGATTTTCTGTTACCAAAAGGACACAACTTTGCCTCCTAATTAAAATATTTGAAAATCTTCATTTAAAATACAGATTTATAGGTCCTGCTGGTAGGGTTTAGATCCAGAAAATTTGAGAGCTCTCATTTGTAGAATGTGGAGTGTGTGTGTGTGTGTGTGTGTGTGTGTGTGTGTGTGTGTGTGTTATGCCACGAACTTTCACCTCTCTAGAAGTGATAGGGGCCTCGTCATGATGAGGCAGTAAATGAGGGAAGCCTCTTTCATCCCTCCATTTCCTATTGTAGAAATCATGGAGCCCGGGGCTGGAGCGATGGCCTAGCGGTTAAGAGCGCCGACCGCTCTTGCAGAGGACCCGGGTTCGATCCCCAGCACCCACATGGCGGCCGAGAGCCGTCTGAAACTCCAATTCCAGGAGAACTCCAGTTCCAGGGGAGTCCGACGCCCTCTTCTGACCTCCGCGGCATTGCACGTCACGGGTGCACAGACTTGCATGCACACAATACATTCATACACGTACGAAAAAAAAAAAAAAAAAAAAAGAAATCATGGAGCCCATACATCATGGAATAGGTGTATGTATATATTTAAATATGTGCATGCACATGTGTGTATATAGGATACATATACAATATATAATATGTATATTTCCATGTGTAAGATTAGAGAAAGGATTCTTCACATAAATGTATTGATTATTAGTCCTATTTGTTTATTTTCCTCCTGACTTTCCTTTGAGAATTTTGCAAATATATGAGTTGACTTTTATTTCTAGGATCCAGATATAATCTAAAGTACTATTTAGATATTTTTTGAATTGAGAGATAAAACACAAAATGTATCAATTTATGAGATACCACAAAATGTGTTGGGCCATTCATGTTTGATTAGGTCAAACACTGATGATCTCTTTGCAGTAAAAAGTAAATCCTATGTCCTTTCTTATGGCTCTTTGAGATATATAGTACCCAATTCCCATCTGAAGTTGTTCTATGGTACAAATCTATATCTAATATGTAGTAGAAAATGAACAAACTTTTCCTATCCTTCCTTCTAGTATAGATCACCAAAGTGTCTTGTAACCACTTTCCTTTCAGTTCTAATGAGTAGCTTCTTTGCATTTCACATGAAAGGTATGCTATACAACTCATCATGTGCTTGACTTACTTTAACGTCCTCTTTGTGTATCTGTAGTATGTAGGTTCCTGTGACCAGTGTTGAATAAACAAGTAATGCTTGTCCTATAGTTTCATCACAATTCAAATTTCCATTTCTGATAGCTGTGGGTAATTCTTTTTTATATATAAAATTTTATTGTTATTAAACTTTTTCCATAAGTCATACATCATTTCTCAATTGAATCTAGACTCGCTTCCCTTTCCATACTCCCACCCCACCTGAGTCCTTGCACTCTGCCATACATGTCCTGTATCTTTTTCAGAGACTTTCCAGAGTTTTTTTCAGTTCTTTTGTTGTTGTTCTCTCCAACTTGTATTGCTACAGTATATATACATATATAAATAGTTATATATACATAAATATATACATACATACATATATCACTTGAATTGGAGGATTTTTTTTTTCTAAAAGATGTCATGTTTTCCTTAAGGAAGTGCTCACAGGTTCCTCCTTGGCAACCCCAAACAGCTATCAATCCTGCACTTTTGCTCCACATTGGGGTCTTTCCCTCCCATGGTCCCCCAAATGAAGTCCAGTAACTACACATCCTGTCTCAATCCCCCTGCACTAGCCTCCATGATACAGCCCAGGTAGTCCAACAATGGCAGTCTATATTCTGATGAGGCTGACATCTCCTTAGCTGTTTAGTCCACAAGCTGGGTATCTCAGTAGTCCCCATCTGGCTTTGAAGGTTTGGAGGATTCTTGGAGAGACATGAGTCCTCAGTCCATATTGGAAGGTTAAAAAGCTGTGTCTGGAGAGATGGCCTAGCGGTTAAGAGCGCCGACCGCTCTTGCAGAGGACCCGGGTTCGATCCCCAGCACCCACATGGTGGCCGAGAGCCGTCTGAAACTCCAGTTCCAGGAGAACTCCAGTTCCAGGGGAATCCGAGACCCTCTTCTGACCTCCGCGGCATTGCACGACACGGGTGCACAAACCTAAAAAAAAAAAAAAAAAAAAAAAAAAAAAAAACAATAAAAAAAAAAAAAAAAAAAAAAAAAAAAAAAAAAAAAAAAAAAAAGCTGTGTCTCATATCTTCTTACTGGCAAGTGCATCAACTCTGTGGCTGCCACCGCCAAAGAAAGCGGTGGCAGCCACAGAGTTGATGCACTTGCCAGTAAGAATTGAAGACAGGCCACACAACAATACTCTTGCTTTTTTCTTTTTTGTCTTTTTGCTAAGATCTCAAGTTCTATATCTGCAGTACAGTTTCTCTAGTCTTACTGATTATTTATAGCTGGTTGTACTTTCCTTTTGGATGCTTAAGGCCACACAGTTAGTCCAGATTAACCAAGGTTTTTGTTTTCTCAAGGTCAGTTGAGGATGTGGTCCTCAGGGGTCTCTCGGGTTTTTCTTTGGGGGGGGGTGAGATTGCCTTGCTCCTTTCAGCTTTTCATTTACCAGTTCCATCCACTGGAGGACAAAAGCAGGTCTTGCTAGACCAGGCTACTTTTTATGAAGCATGAACAGACTTTCCTCTTTATAGACTGGACACTGGCTGAATTCCCATTAGTGGCTCTCCTAGAACCCCCTGAACAGGAAGACTAGTGACCCACATTTGCAGGACATTTCAAGAGATACCCCCATGCATAATTCCCTAAGACTTAGTTGACCTCTGGGGGCAAGGAGCAAAATTATTCCTTAGGTCCCTCGGCCAAATTGGTATGGGCATTAAGTATGGTCGTTAAGCACCCAGAAAGGCTAAGTTTCACCAGCCTATTACATTGCACCAATATTAAAATTGTATCCTTTGGAAACAAACTGTATGTTATTTCCATATCATATTTCCTGATTCCTATCTTTCCATTTTAATCCCATGGGTAATTCTACAAGTATAAACTATCATCCTAGCATTCTAAACCATGAATAAGTATTTGAATAATAGATACATTTCATGGGCACTGAACAATTATTATCTGAAATATAGTAGCGATCAGCCATCACATATTCATTGTTCAGTACTCACAAGCAGTATCACATGTGTTTATGTTCACCCCCCATCTTCCCAATAACCCATGACATTTGCAAAAGTGGATAATTCAAAGAGGCATTTGGCCAACAAAGATGAAAATATAGTGGAGCAATGGAAAAGTTATAACACTGGAAGCACTCTCCAAACTAAATGTAGAGAGATTTATAGTAGGCATAACTTTCTGTAGAATGTTGACACTGAGAATATTCAAGAGACCATATATGTAGCCCAAGTAATTGAGCAGAGGTGACTTTCTCAGCATAGCTTAATAAGTTCCGGTAAGGAAAGATGAAAATATCACCTACAAAGTGATCTAGCAAAATAATTGACATCAAAGGAATTCTCAAGGTATTCCATCACTTTGAAAGCATGAAGGTTCAAAGATTGAAGCTGTTCCAAATTTAGTGGGTATGACAGTTCACCAAAGCTTAGGGAAAGTGTTTGGTCCATGTGTATTATATATCCAGAAGGAAATCACTGTTCAAATTCTCTTGATAAGTTTTGTGTTTTAAAACAAAAGGGCAACAAAAATTCCATAAATCCATAAATTTCCAGTGTTTCTATTATCTTAAATTTTTATTTATTTATTTATTTATTTATTTATTTATTTATTTATTTATTCTTTTTGAGTCAGGGTCACCTTACAGCCTCAGCTGTCCTAGAACACATTGTAGTCCAGGCTGGCCTTGAACTCACAGAGATCCACCTGCCTCTTCCTCCGGAGTGCTGGGATTAAAGGTGTATGCCACCACACACAGCCATTTAAATTTTATTTTATTTTTGTATTTTTATTTATTTATGTACGTGTATGAATGTACTGTTTGCATGCAAGTTTGTGCACCCGTGTCGTTCAATGCCTTGCAGGTCAGAAGAGGGTGTCAGATTTCCCTGGAACTGGAGTTCTCCTGGAATTGGAGTTTCAGACGGTTCTCGGCTGCCATGTGGGTGCTGGGGATCGAACCCGGGTCCTCTGTAAGAGCGGTAGGCGCTCTTAACCGCTAGGCCATCTCTCCAGCCGCCGAGTGCTAGGATTAAAGGTGCGCCACCACGTCCGGCTTCCAGTTGGTTACTTTTGTAACCAGACCTGAGAGGTACTTCCAACTCAGGTCCTTAGCCTGGGAAAATGGAACGTTTCCCGTCTGGTCGTGCTTTCCACCTGCCCTAAGACTGCTGGTCTCTGGACAGGAATTTCAGGCTGATGACTGATGACCTATGTCACCTTACACCCACTCAATTCACTCCACAGCTGGTGACCTGATAGATCTCTGTCCAGCCCCACAACAAATTACCAGGTTGGTGGTCTGATGGACCGCTGTCCAACCCGCTGACTATGACACTCCAAGCCTCCTTCTACCTGTAGGCATGCAGAAATAATGGCCAGCAATTCTGTGTAATGATGGTAATAGAGAATTCATTTTATTGCTTGCTGCAACTCACTTTTATAAGCAAAATGACGTCAGTTCCCAGAGTCAATCAGATACCCCCAGTTCCCTGCCACTGCACACTGCTGCTCCACCTAGCATCATGTGCCTGGGCCAGGGTGGGGTCAGAGGAATTCCATGACTCCCACATTGTGCCCTGAGGGGTGCTAGCTGAGAATTAGCCCCTATTTCAAACTGGATCATCTCACAGCCTATGTTTGATTAGAAGGAGTTCATTAACTGAATGAATGATTGTTGAAGTACCCAGGAATGAATTTTGAAGCTTACATACGTGCCAAATTATATTTAATAAATTTCTATCTCAAAATATTTCATTTGATTATCAAAAGTATTAATTCAAATAGTTATAGGCTAATAATAATTGAAAGAAACAACACATTTTCCAAATGTCTGTGATATGTAAATATGTTATCTTTGTTAGGGCTGAGAAATGCTTGCTACTAATTAAGAATATTCTTAGTTCTTGTCATGGCCACATTCAGATATTTGACTGTTAATAAGTTTTAGCGCCATTTTGTGGCATTAAGAAAAGAAATATTGGTGGTCAACAGGAGAGTACTAAGTAAAACATGAAAAGTGCATAAACACAGGTGTGTGCATTTGTTCTTATATGTAAGTTTTAAATATTGTTTTTAAACTTCATATATTTCTCTTAAAATATATGTTCTAACAGATTTTACTGATATTTTAAAATTTTGCCATTAAAATTTGTGTCTCATGAGAGGAACTTTTCTCCCAGGCTGGGACACCTGGGAGTGTAATATATCAGATATAATTTAAAATAAGTCCATGGAAATAAACATTGTTTCTTTTGCTTTGATTATACTTTTTCTTAAAATGCTTTTCTAGATTTTTGGAGTTTTAGAAAATTTTATATAAATTCCCTCCTTCCCTTGCACTGCTCTTTGGATCTTTCGATATCTTTCACACTGTATTAATGTGCCTGGGTATGTAGAACTCCATGCATCCGTGTTCCAAGTTGTGTCTTGGAATGAAAGAAAAAACGTGTTGTCTAAATCTTTCTTTTCCTTAACTCCCTGCCCCCTTTTTGTTCTGAGCTCTGACAGGGTGAATGAATTCTGCATACAAAAAACTAGAAGTTGATTGTCAGGTAGAAGTCAGTCTTTGTGGTTCATATATGTTTGACCAGAGTACCTTGAATTAGAAAGATGGCATAATAAAGACTTCATTTAAAAAAAGATATGTGTTCTATATTTTTGTTCTATATATTTTCCTAATTTATGTTTGAAGAAAAAAAAAGATTTACAGAATTTTACTAATTTGCTCAAAGTTACAGAAATAGCAGATCTTTATATAAAGTTGGATCCTATCAGTCTGAATCTGTAATCCAAACCATCAAAGCAAATTTCTGAAGGGTGGAACCCACCAAAGAGTCTAGGACTAATCTGTGATAACAAAGAGTGCTCTTTTTCTTTTTTTTTTTTTAATTAGTTTTTTTATTGATGCTTTGTGCATTTCATACATTTTTTCCAATTCAGTTCAGGCTCATTTCCCTTTCCCTACCCCGCCCCACCCCATCCCAGACCATGCATTCTGCCATAACTGTCCTGCATCTTTCTCTCAGTTTTTTTTTCCTTTTTAGCTACAAGTGATAATCCATGAGTACAAGCATCCTTCATGCAAAACCCATCTGCAGGCTGTTGTGCCCAAACACCCACAGCCCCACCATCCAGTGGGGGGTGACAGGTTTTTTGTTCAATCAAGTTGATCAAATGAGTGTCCAGACTACATTGCTGTAGTTTCACCATTCACCCCAATCGCAGCCCTTACATTCTACCACGCCCCCTCTTCTGCAGGTTCTTCCCTAGGCTTAGAAAAGGGGCACAGGTGGATGAGAGGTAAAACAGTGCACTCTCTCTGGAGCTGTTGACTTGGACTCTGTTGTACAGTATCACCTTGTAGCATTCTCTTTAAGATGATTTAACATAAAAATTAAGTTTGCTTCCCAAGTTAATCATATATAGTCACCCAAAACAACATGGGTGAATTTGATGAAATCTGTGCCTTGACTCCACCCTATAGTCATGTATAATACAACTGTCTTCTGGAGACTCATACGCTAAAAAAAAGGGGGGGGGATACAGAAAGACATGAAACCTTTTCATCAAACCCTTGCAATTCAAATCTTAAAAATAACTATGGGAAAAGATTTGTTTGTTCCAACAGGACAAAACGTCACCAACTTAACGGCTGAGAAAGAAAAGATACAGGTTTGCATTGAGTAGGATGTACCAAAGGGTGGCAACGGAAAGGCTGACCCGTCTGAATATTCAAAGGAAGAAGAGCCTCAGATTGCCATAAACATCGAACCCCTCTGTGGATCCTGCATGTAGCAGCTAGTTATAATGAGTCCTAATGAGGCTTGCCTTCTAGGTGCCACAAAGGTTCTGATATAAGAGTGCTCTTTTTCAGTGGGACATATTAATCTATTTTATTCTTTATAAATGTTTCTCTTCTGGTGTAGTGGTGAATGCCATTAATCCCAGCACTTGAGAGGCAGATGCAGGCAGATCCCCAGGTCAGCTGTAGCTATAGTGAGACCCTGTCTTAGAAAACAAAATGAAACAACAACAAAAAAACAAACAAAAAATCTACATCCATTTATATCATTTGATGTGACTCAAATAGACATTCTTTGTTCTATTTATTTATGTAGTAATAGTAATAGGGTTTTATTGCATGCTGAAGATTGGATCCAGGGCCTTCTGCATGCTAGACAAGATTTCAACCATCTTTAATATAAAAAAAGCAAAATAAGAGCAACAGAGCACCTTCGGCTTCGGAGCCAGGTGAGCAGAAGCGGGAACTGCACTTTCTCATGGGCCATGCTTGCCCATTTCTTACAGAATTATTTATTTTTACATAAGAATAAGGTTTAAACTCCCTCTAGAAGATTCAATAATCTCAAGTAGATTGTTGTAGTACATAACTCAAAAATGCTAAAGGAAATGCGATATAATTATAAAATTCTTTTTTGTAATGTAAGTGCTCTAAATATGATTTATTCAATATTAAAAAATTTACAATGGCAAATGAGATGCACATTTTGTTCTTTCTCAGATGTAATAAATCTATGACTCACCTAACACCCAAAAGTGATTAGGGATTTGGACTAGCATAAGCAATAAATAAGTTTTTTAAATACAAAGTCATAACTTTATGCCAAATATCCAAGGCATTTGGATTTGTGGCAAGTTCTATATTACAAAATAATTGGAAGTTATATTGTTGTTGTATGTTTAGTAAAATATTTACTAACACACATTTCATTTGCTCTTTATAATGACTTGTTATAGTATCATCATTCTATATGTTAAGCACCCACAGAGAAGCTCTGAACTGTCATAAAAACAAATCTAATATTGGCAAGAATAACCAGCTGGGAAACTGATGAATAGAATTCTCTTTTAAAGCTGTCAAATGAGAGGACAGTAGTAAGACGGGATTTTTTCCCTTTCATCTCATCAGCTATCTCTCCATTTTTATTGAATATTCTAATTCTATTAACAAAGCAAAAAGGCAGGGATGAAAAGGATGTGTTAGATAAAATGGCTCTCTCACTTGTCGAGTGCCTAGAGTATCTCAGACATAATAATAATGATAAAAATAAATTTGCACCGGGCGTGGTGGCATACGCCTTTAATCCTAGCACTTGGGAGGCAGAGGCAGGTGGATCTTTGTGAGTTCAAGGCCAGCCTGGTCTACAGAGTGAGTTCCAGGATACCTGGGACTACAGAGAGATCCTGTCTCAAAAAGACAACAAAAAATTAAAAAATAAAAATAAATAAATAAATTTGCTTAGAATATTTGGGAGATGAGGCAAGGAAATCATTTAGCAATGTGGCTCCATTTGTCATAACACATATTCTAGTACCTTCCACCCTTCTCTGATCCTGATGAAATCCACGAGCTTACAAATGTACCTGCTCATTTCTTCACTGTGCTAGGTATATTGTCCATAATTTATTTTATTTCCATGAGTCTATTACAGCAGGCAGGGAAAACTGAGGCTCTGATTAGTTCACATATCTATGTTTGTATGTCTAATAAACAATTAGAGACAAGATGTAGACTCAGCCAGATGCAACTGTATATTTAATTATTATTAACTTCATCATGAGAAATTAGATTGCAAAATCATTTAATATCAGCTTGAAGGGAAAGGTTTTTTGTACGTACATTTTGTGTAGACTAATAATTACAGAAATAATATAGTATATAATGGAAAATATTTGATTATTTATCTGATCCTTTTAAGTAGGAAACACATCTATTAGTGTGTGTTCAAAAATGTCCAGTTATGTTTCAAAAGGGGGGTCTTTGATAAAGCATAGCTCAATACATTTTTCCCCTAGCAAGCTAGGAGACCTAAGTGAAAGTTGAGCAGTGATAATCAAAAGAACCTTAGCTCTGGACACTGATCCTATTATAGCAGGTGATTAACGCAAGTGGAACTCTCTCCATGTTCAGTAACTGTTGGTAATCTTTAAATAATCAGGCAGCTGCTAGATAGCAAGAAAATGTCAAGTCGAACACCTGGGTGTTAAACATTTATACATTCTGTAGGCCACTTTTGATCTATCTGCCCAACATGCCAAATGTCAGTGGCATCACATAAGATTGGGATAAAAGTGTCTCATTACAGCATTGCTAGTTTGCTTGGTGTCAAAAGGCACAAAGAATCCTGTGTCCTTAGATGCAGGGTGGTTATTTTCCTGTGCACTGAGCTTGTCAGTAGTTTTGAGAAATCCAGGTCCTGTATTGTCTACGTATCTATAAACTATTCTTTTCTTTTCTATATTTTAAAAGACTGTCTCAGGGGCTCCTTTATCACAAGCAGAACAATACAAATTACTGTCTAATGGTCAAGGATGCCATTAGGAGAAGAAGCAGCCAACACTGGCAACTCCAGATTACATGTGGGGCTCCTCAAGAAGTTAATGACTGGTAGTTATATGCTGAACACAGCACAGATAAGGCAGCACCCTCACTCACAGGATGTTGTGCAGACAGAAGCATGTGTTCTGATTGACTCCTCTAACCTTCTGCTCAGCTGTCTCCCTTGCTATTATACTGCAGATGCAGTAATTAGTTTGTGAAGGGCTTGGGGAAAACAAGGGAACTCATTTTCTTTTCTTTTTCTTTTTTTTTAAGAGGCTGCCCAAGTTCATAAGCTATAGTAAGTGCCTTTCTAAAATCAATGTAGAGTTTATAAGTGAATAGAGGCATGGAGCTTAATATGAAATGGAACTTGATTTTTCCATCCAATTTAAGGACATCAAATTTGATTTTAAAAACTGAATTTGACAAATAAAGAATGTCACATATTAAGGACTCAATAGATAATAAATAAATAAATAAATAAATAAATAAATAAATAGCAAATAGTCCTGGAAGAACTATTTAATTATACCATAGCTCCTTATGATATGCAGCTCTCCAAGCTATGAATAATTTAAAAAGGTAACTGAGAATATACTCTTAATTACAAATCTTACGTATTTGGTTAAATAAAACTACTAATAATTCTCTATTTTACACGATATGAGACAGTATAAACCAATATGAGTTATTTAAATTTCACCAAGTTCCAAATTTTGATTTGAAAAGTTGTTGGTTTTGTTTTGTTTTGTTTTGTTTTGTTTTGTTTTTGTGCAGCATTTAGGATTGGATTCAAATTATTGAATGAAGCTTTCCATCCAAACTAAGATTATAATTTATCCAATCAAAGTGGAATGTGACTTCAAGAGACATAATAAATACATTCTGTTCTCCTTAGTAATCTGGTGTCATTCTAAGGAACTGAGTAAAATGAGAAATTGAGCCCAACCCTGGGCTTTTAGGATCATTGTTTGCCACCAAGGAAAAGAATTAATGGGGAAGTTTCAGAGTAGATTTATAGGAAAACTTAAAGGTTTCGAGGAATAGAGTTTAAAATATGTCTGCAATAATATTGATTACCAATAATGAAAATTTTATCTCTAATTCTGTGATTTTCAGGTAATATCTCAAAAATCCATCATAAAATCCAGTCTCAACAGATTTTTCCACACTTCTTGATCTACTTCCCCATAATCTTACTTCAAAAGGAGTATCAAATCTTGAGTGGACTCTTTGGACATTGCAGCCATATAGAGAGTTGAAACCATACTAAACTGGCTTGTGTATTGTTAGCATCCCATGTATCACCATCTCTCTAGCCAATTTCCTTGTCTCTTCAATGTAGTCAAACTCTAATCACTAATGGAGAGTTTACAAGTGGAATTGATGGGGATTTTTTCATTTCTAAAACTAAACTGTATAGCTATAATGAAAAAAATCTTACTAGGTCACTAGCAGAGTAAAAGGCACTGCTCATACAGAGGTTCTAAAACCACTTAGTGCTCTCAGAGTACAATATTGTTTATTTTAGACAGGAGGGATAGATTAGTGATTAAGAGTCCTGGCTGCTCTTGTATAGACCTGGATTTGATTCCTTGCTCCCACATGGCAGCTAACAAATGTCCATAAGTACAGTTCCAGGGCCTCCAACTCCCTCTTCTAACTTCTCTGGGCATTGCAAACATGTGGTACATTTACACACATACAGGCAGAATGCTCATACGCATAAGAAAAATAAATAGATATATTTTTCAAACATAGTTTATTAAAAGTTAATCTTTATTCTTTTTAATTAAACCAATTGTATTGGTTTAATGAACAAAAGATAAATATAAACATTGTGTGATAAATGTATTCATTTTTATAGTGCTATTTTGCTAAAAGTGGGGAAGATATCATTCCTAAGAATAATCATGATTAATATTGTGAATAGTGTGCGCCGCTCTCTTACAACTATTACTACTCAAACTTTTCAGAAGGATACAGACAGAAGGAAATATCCTAAATTCCTTCTATGAAGCCAGCATCACTCTAATACCAAAACCAGGCAAAGACACAAACAAGAAAGAAAACTATATACCCATATCATTGATGAACACAGATGCAAACATTCTCAACAAAATATTTACAAATCGCATACAGACCCACATCAAAAAGACCATCCATCATGACCAGGTTGCATTCATACCAGAGATGCAGGGATGGTTCAACATACACAAATCAATAAATACCATAAAACACATAAATGGACTTAAAGACAAAAACCACACAATCATCTCAATTGATGCAGAAAAAGCTTTAGACAAAATCCAGCATCACTTCATGCTTAAAGACTCAGAGGGAATTGGACTGGAGGGATCATTCCTCAATGTAATCAAAGCCGTATACAAGAAACCCACAGCCAACATCATCCTAAATGGAGAAAAGTTGGAAGCATTCCCCTTAAAGGCAGGAACATGACAAGGCTGTCCACTATCACCACTCCTCTTCAATATAGTGCTGGAAATGCTCGCTAGGGCAATAAGGCAAGAAAGCAAAATTAAAGGAGTACTAGTTGGAAAAGAGGAAGTAAAAATATCCCTTTTTGCAGATGATATGATAGTTTACCTAAGGGATGCTAAAAACTCCACCAGAAAACTCTTAGAAACAATAAAAAATTTCAGTAAATTGGCAGGATACAAAATAAACCTAGAATAATCAGTAGCCTTCTTTTACACCAAAAATAAGCTACTAGAGGGAATATAAGGAGACCTTCCCAATCACAATAGCCTCAAACAAACAAACAAACAAAAATATATAGGAATAAACCTAACCAAAGACACCAAAGACCTCTGCAACAAAGATTTTAAAACCCTGAAGAAGGAGATTGAAAATGACATCAAAAGATGGAGAGACCTCCCATGCTCATGGATTGGAAAAATTAATATAGTAAAAATGTCCATTCTACCCAAATTAATATACAGATTCAATGCAATCCCAATCAAAATCCCCATTAGCTTTTTCACAGACTTAGAAAAAAAATCCTTAAATTCATATGGAAAAACAAAAGACCCAGTACAGCTAAAGCGACCCTGAGTGGAAAGGGCAATACTGGGGGAACTACATTACCAGACGTCAATCTATATTACAGGGCTATAGTCATAAAGACAGCCCTGGTACTGGCAAAAAAACAGAACCATTGACCAATGGAACAAATTTGAAGATCCAAACTTGAGCTCATATGACTTTAGCCACCTCGTATTTGACAAAGGAGCCAAAAAAGCTCCATGGAGGAAAGACAGCATCTTCAGCAAATGGTGTTGGCAAACTGGATCACCATTTGTAGAAGAACAAAATTAAACCCCTACCTCTCATGCTGTACAAAAATCAACTCCAAGTAGATCAAAGATCTCAACCTAAAACCTGAAACCCTGAAGGTGATAAAAGAAAAAGTTGGCAACAACCCACAAGATATAGGTATAGGAGGAGACTTTCTAAACCAGACAGCAGCCACACGGGAAGTAAGGTCAACCAGTTGACAAGTCGGACCTCATAAAACTCAAAAGCTTCTGTACAGTGAAAGAAACAAACAAGGAGGCGAAGAGAAAACAACAGAGTGGGAAGAAATCTTTATCAGTGACACATCTGACAGAGCATTAACAACAAGAATATATAAACTACATAAAAAACAAAGAAGTAAGAAGACAAATGACCTACTCAAAAGATGGAGTAAAGAGCTGAACACAGTCTTCACCAGTGAGGAATTAAAGATGGCTGAGAAACATCTTAAAAAGTGTTCAACATCATTAATAATTAAAGAAATGCAAATTAAAACCACTCTCAGATATCGTCTCACTCCAGTACTGCTGGCTAAGATCAAGAAAACAAAAGACAACATATGCTGGAGGGGTTGTGGGCAAAGGGGAACACTCATCCACTGCTGGTGGAATGTAAACTTGTACAACCACGATGGAATGCAGTGTGGAGAACCCTTAAAAGACTCGGAATGAGCTTACCACCTGACCCAATCATACCACTCCTGGGTATATACCCCAAAGACTCATCCTACCGCAAAGATATATGCACATCCATGTTTATTGCAGCTCTCTTCACAATAGTGAAGAGCTGGAACCAACCCATATGTCCCTCAACAGATGCGTGGATGACAAAAATGTGGTACATCTACACAATGGAGTACTATCCAGCGGTAAAGAAGGATGGCATAATGAACTTTGCAGGTAAATGGATGGAGCTTAAAGCCATTATGCTGAGTGAGGTGACACATGCCCAGAAAGACAAACGGAGAATGGTTTCCCTCATTTGTGGATGCTAACATCAAATCCCCCAGAAGAAAGGCAAGCTGAATGACAGTATGATTATATTTTTGGTTTATCTGAAAGCAAATATGTTGTTATAATGTGAATCCCTCAAAGGGCTCTAGAATTCACCCACCAATTATTTTCAGAATCTGTAATTACTGTATATGAGTGGAGAGTATTTGTCCATAATTTAGAATAATATGAAATTAATGGAGGAAAATGTGAATTCCTAAGCATAAAAAAATACTGAGAGAAAGATACAGGACAGTTATGACAGAATATATGATCTAGGATGGTTTGGGGTGGGATGGGGTGAAGGGATAGGGGAATACACCTGAACAGAAATGAAAACTTATGTATGAGATACATAAAACATCAATAAAAAAGAAAGAAAAGAAAAAATAAAGTATAAACATAAAAAATATTGTGATTAAATATTAAAGAACTCAATGTCATCCTGTTAAAGCCATACCCAATATAATTTGATTAAATCTTCATATCTTTTACTGTCTGTTAGAAAATAACCTTTCTTCCGAATGCTTTGTCATCAATACAATGAAGTCTTTAATGAAAAATGTATATCATGTGTATTTTATTATAAGCTAAATATTTTATATGTATGCTCTTCTCAATTGAATACAAACACTGTTTTAAAAGAAAATAGATATATAACTGATAAATAGAAGGCAAAATGTTTACTTTAAAATTGAAGTTTAATATATATCTATATCTATCTACCATCTATCTATCTATCTATCTATCTATCTATCTATCCATCTATATTGGTCTTTTTGAGATAGGGTCTTCCTGTAGCCCCAGCTATCCCATAACTCACTCTGTAGACCAGGCTGGCCTTGAACTCAACAAAGATCCGCCTGCCTCTGCCTCTCGAGTGCTAGGATTAAAGACATGTGCCACCACGCCCAGCTTTATATTTTAATCCTTGCTTCAAGAAATAAAAGAAAATGGCTGGGTGTGGTGGAACATGCCTTTAATCCCAGCACTCAGGAGGCAGAGGCAGTCTGTCAGTTCAAGGCCAGTCTGGTCTACATAGTGAGTTCTAGGATAGCTATCTGGTACTAGAGGGAGACCCTATTTCAAAAAGAAGAAGAAAAGAAAGAAAGAAAGAAAGAAAGAAAGAAAGAAAGAAAGAAAGAAAGAAAGAAAGAAAGAAAGAAAGAAAGAAAGAAAGAAAGAGAGAGAGAAAGAGAGAGGAGAAAGAGAGAGAGGAGAAAGAGAATGAGAGAGAGAGAGAGAGAGAGAGAGAGAGAGAGAGAGAGAGAGAGAGAGAGAGAAGGAAAACATATGAGATTGGACAATATGAAGACTTGTGACAAGTAGTCCTAGGTTCCTTTCAGCCCTAACATTTAGTACATGAGTGGGTTTGGACAAATGATATAAATGGCTTTTTGTTTGCCTGTAGTTAGATGGGAATTATATTAGTGGCTCCTACCTAACATTTCTGTAGAGTTCCTTGAGATAAAACATGCAAAAGACACATCATCATAATCTCTAGTAATTCATGATCATTGGATGCATAAAAGGCAATAAGTTGTATTTTTCCCCAGTGTGATGAAAACTGACCTGTGTTGTGAAATACAAGAAAGAGTTCGTACAAGTGAAACAAAGATGGAACTAAAATTCGAGAACACAGAATTTGAAGACAAGTGAAATACATTGACATTTCATGAGGAAGCAAGCCTTAGGCACTGGCCTCAGTTGGCCCCATCTTGTTCTTGCCCTGTACAGCCTTCTTTCACATGTACTAGGGATGATATATATGACCAACTGAATGTGCCAGAAATCATGGGCTCTGACTTCTAAAATCAAATTTCACAAGATCATTCCTTTCCCCTCCTATCTTCTCTACATTGTCTTTAGGATGGCAACTTCTGTCAAAGGAAGAAACTATGTACAGAGGCCCATAAGCCTAACTTAGTGTGTAACCAGTCTCTTGCAATCACACACCTGAGTGAATCAATTAGGCTTCAGATGTCATAGAATCTGGGTCTGGAGCTTGTTGACAATATCATGAAAGACTTTAATCTAGACTGACCCAATTAACATATATGTGGAGCTACTACTCTGAGGTTCCTGTATCTTACTACAGTCCGTAACTCACACAAGTTGTCATAATATGAAAATAAAGCACCAGACTCTATTTCCTATACTTTCTTATTGCCAGCTTTATAATATTTTGCAGTTCCCATTTGCCATTAAAAGTAATCCTGTGTTTAGGGTGCATATAACACACACTGGGGAGAAAAGGAAAGACTTTGAGACCTTAAGTAAAAGAAGCAGGATGTCCAAAGTGAGGAGGTAGAGGACGTAATCTCATTCCAGACCATGGGTCAGGCTTTTCTTGCAACTAAGTTGTTATAGACACAGGTGTAACTAAGGGACTTTCATGATGCTTCTGGTTGTTAGTTCAAAGGTCACCTCACCAGAGGGACTTTCCTTCTGGTCTATGCACTGTATTCCCTTAGAGTGGCTCTTAAATTTCTTAGTGCATGTCACATGACTTGTCTGTATTCTCAACTACTTGATGAGCTCCCAAGGGCTGATATGTTTGGC
This sequence comes from Rhizomys pruinosus, assembly GCA_009823505.1. Taxonomy (NCBI): domain Eukaryota; kingdom Metazoa; phylum Chordata; class Mammalia; order Rodentia; family Spalacidae; genus Rhizomys; species Rhizomys pruinosus. The sequence continues at coordinate 1,391,591 of VZQC01011247.1, forward strand.
TAACCACTAACCCTAGAACCTAAACAGTGTCTGGGATCAAGGTAAGCTCTCAACTATTTAAATGAACAAACTAAGGTCTCAGTATACCTATTTTGCTCACCAAAACTGGAGACACTGGCTCCAAACCTTAAACAGAAAGGCTGTTTTTCTGCCACACTCGGGCCCAAAGCCAGCTCTTAAGCCACGGGCTGTCCCCCCCCCCCCCCCCGGCTTTGTCAGCCTAGGGAGGCCCTTGTGGCCTTTCTCTAGCTTTTTCCCTAGGATGGAGATCTGGACTCACATATGACATAAGTAAAGACTGGGCTGACCATTCCTGTCACAGACTTTCAACTAATGAAATATGGACAGGTGATGAGTAAAAAGCTCTCACCCTAAGAGAAATACATAGAATGATTAAAGACAGATGTCAGGTTTATGGAGTCACCGAATAAGCGACCAAAGGCTCATCTCTATGGCTTCTGATCTGTCTAGCTACATGTTCCTAGGCCTGACATCATTGTCAGGTATGGGTTCTACCCAATGAAGTGAGCTTAAGTCCAATCAGAATGTGGTTGATGGCTCTTATAATATTCATGTTACTATTATAATATTAATTTCTGCCTCATGCCTCAGAGATTATTGCCGAAGAGACACATAAAAGGTCACAATATCCAGAGTTAGTGCATGACTACAGGGAAACTGAGTTTTTCAGAGAGCTTCTCAGTTACTAATATGAACTTATGGCAATTGTGACAACATGCGAAGTATGAGATAAACTCAAGCCAGAAAAAATTTCAGAGGCGACAGTAGAAAATTGATAAGAAATCTGAAACATACCTGAGGAACTATTGACAACCAATGGCCACCTTGTTTAAGGTGTTGAATTAGATTATGTCACATGGCCACCATTTAGGTTTCAAGTTTGGAGAGGTTTAAAGAGTTAACAATTCACAGCATGCTCATAAAATTCTCACCATGTTTTCAAGGAGTGTTGAACACTTCCAAATGAAGATAATTCAAAGACTCAACACTGTAATACATACCAAGCTGAACAAGCCTTCGGCAAGAGTAACATCAGGATAGTGATTTTTTCTGGACTCCTACTTTTTTTCCTACTAATTACCTGAATTTCTATTTATAACCATATTTCTACTCCCTTTTCCTTCTACTCAATTGGCCTTCATTCTCACAAAACTCTTGACCAAGTACCTCAATGGTACAGGACTTGAAGTTAAAACTACAACAGAAAAATAAATTATAGAAGAGGCTGGAGAACAGTTCAGCAGTGAAGAACAGCAGCTGTTCTAGCAGAAGACCTGGGTTTGAATCCCAGCACCCACATGGTAGCTAACGGCTGTCCATAAATCAAGTTCCAGGGGATCAACACCCACTTCTGTCCTTCCCAAGCTCTGCATGACCTGTCTGCACTTACACCATGCAAGCAATTTTTTTAAGTTCATAGAAACATTACAATGCCAGCCCCAACATTGCGCCACCTAACATCTACACAATGGAGTTCTATGCAGCGAGAAAAAAAAGATGACATCATGAACTTTGCATTTAAATGGATGGAACTCAAAGCCATTATGATAAGTGAAGTAACACAGTCCCAGAAAAAAAAAAAAAGGCAAATGGTTTCCCTCATTCGTGGATGCTAACATCAAATCCCCAGTTGGCAGGCAAACTGAGCAACTTTATTATTATATTTCATTGTATCTGAAAGCAACTGTGCTATTATAATGTGAATATCTTAATGGGCTCTAGAATTGACCTACCACTTGTATTCACACATTGTAATTATCATATATGGATGGAAGATATGTATTCATATTCTAAAAAAAATGTAAAGTTATACTTCTTTTTACCTGCATGCAACTCTATTGTTAAAATGTGAATCCCTAAAAGTGTTATGGAATTAACCTATAGTTTATTTTTAGACTTTGTAATTTTGATTTATGTGTGAAGTGTATATATGCATATTTTGGAATAATATAAAATTAAATGAAACAAAAAATAAAAAAAATAAAATATAACATTTGTACTTTAAAATTTTTAGTCAATTTGATCTCTTTGAAGATCTAACATCGTTAACTTTTCTTTTTTTATATAAGGATTGGTTTTTTTGGGGGGCTTTTTGAGACAGGGTCTCCCTGTAGCCCCAGCTGTCCTGGAATTCACTCTGTAGACCAGACTGGCCTTGAACTCACAGAGATCTTCCTGCCTCTGCCTCCTAAGTGCTGAGATTAAAGGCGTGCACCACCATACCCCGCAGCTTTTCTTTTTTTTTTTAATTAATTCGTGTGTGTGTGTGTGTGTGTGTGTGTGTGTGTGTGTGTGTGTTGTGCTTTTGCCATGTAGTGCATTTGGAAGTCAGAGGATAACTTGCCAGAATAGTTTACCTCCCTCTTTCCACCATGTGAGCTCTGGGATGAGCTCAGCAGCAAGAGCCTTCACCTGCTAACATGTCTGACCTGTCCTTGTCCTGCTTCTCCTCTCTTCTTTTGTAAACACTTTGTATGAACGTCCATGAGGCTACTTTTTGCTAGTTCATGTTTTTAAGTTTCATTTGCCTTGAATGACCCTCCTAAACTGTAGTGATGATGCTTAAGTGGAGGGGAGAGGAAAGCTTATAATGAAAGTTTGTTATTATAATTATCCATGTGCATAATTCTTCACCATACCTCTTGATTATTAAATGAAAATATCTCTGTAATTAGTATGTACACAAATCAAGAAAGAATATTACCTGGATCCTTGAAGTACCTCTCATGCCCAACCAGTCATTTCATCCACTCAAAGTTAATAATTTTGCCAATTTCTAAAACTGAAAATTAGTTTTGTATTTTTGTATGTAAGGAGTCAGTATGAAGTGTTTCATATTTGTCATCTTTTACTCTGTTAATATATGCAACATTTATTCATGTTGCTGCATAACTATATTTAACTATTACAACAGTTTCATTCATGTTGCTATATAACTGTAGTTAACTATTATGTAAGATTCATTCATATTGCTATGTATCTATAGTTAACTATAATGCAAGATTCATTCATGTTGCTGTGTAACTATAGTTAACTATTATGTAAGATTCATCCATGTTGCTATGTAACTACAGTTAACTATTATCATTTGTGGATTTGCAGATGACTGTATTTTGCTTTGTCATTTTTCCTGTTGCTGAATATTTTCAGTTTCCTCATTTTTACTCTTGTTAATTATACTGTTAGAACATAATTTTAATTAAAATTTTCTGTGAGAATTGTTAATTTGCCATTTAGTCATCAAGACTCATGTCTTGACAGGTGGAATTCCTTCCCTATGTACAAGAGAGTATTGAAAAAGGACATAGAAATTTGGTGAGAACGTATGTCATCTTATGTAAATTTTGGAAACTTTCATTTTGAAATTTAATTCTTGTAGTTTCCACTTTATTTTAAATTTATGAACATTTACATTTTACACATTAGTAATAATACCCTAGAAATAACATTGCTACTTGGAATAATAAAGACAATTTAACTTTCATAAGTTTTCTACCTTTAAGGAAAGAATTTTGTGAATTTATCTTATATGAAGGTAATATATCAAGTGTTTCAAAATTTGGGATAAAGCTACAGATTGGTTCTTTCATTAAAATGGTTTTCCATATCTGAAAAATCTATTTCATTTCTATATATCATGTTCTTATTGTATTTTAAGCCGTTCTGACCCTGCAGCAAAAGTTTTATTAAAATTTATTACAGATTTATTAACTATGGGAAGCAATATAAAATATATTCACAGCACAGCACTTGTGGCAGGGCAAATGCCAATCTACTATTCTAAAAATGTAACATGTTTATAGTAATTTACTAGAATTTCATGAAAATATTTTTGCAAGGTTTCTATTCTTGCTAATGAATCAGCTTTGGTGAAACTAATCATTCATTCTAAAACACAATTTCCTCTTGTGTACAGCAGTAATAATGACTCATGAAATTATTAATAAGCATTTTGAATATTCAAATACAAATCTCATACAAGGGTTGTTATTCTTAGTAAATTATATTTTCATTGTCTTTAGGACCTTCGTTAATCCACAATTGTTGGTCCCTATCTTCCAGGATACTAAGGATGCCTAGGGCTTTAGCATGACAGTACAATGTTACCTAGGGATAATTTCTTTGGAATGAGTGCTAGTGGTAAAGCAAATGCTTTTCATAGAAACAAAGCTCTATTTGCCTTCCCTTAGCCTAGTAAATATTAAGCCATGTGCCAACACAGGTGAAGGACAAGGTTAAATGATACCTGAGGCCAGCAGGAAGCACAGCTGTGAAGTCCAGACTTTAAAGAAGGCTATCTGCAGAGTTGTTTTCTTTATGGAAGGCTATCTATCTGCAGAGTTGTTTTCTTCATAGTCTGTAGTGGATAAACCTCAAGAACAAGGTTAAATATTGAAATTTGTAGATCTTCTTTGATCTTTAAGCACACACAGAAAAGAAACAAGGGTAAAGATAATTTTCCTAAAGGCTAGTTTGAGAAAACTTTATAACAATATTTTTATAATTTGTCACCTACTTGATAAGAGAGAGATTATAATCATAGAAATTTTGCTTTCTGCTCATTTTCAAGGAATTCAGAAGAAGCCATTAGCTTACATATGATTAACCGGAGAATCTCTAGAACAAAGGAGATTCTGCTACATGTTAAAAGACCCTTTCTTTTCTGATCAACCAAAAAGAGAAAGAAGAGGATGAGGGGTTAATGGAAGGAAGGAAGGAAGGAAGGAAGGAAGGAAGGAAGGAGGAAAGGAAGGAAGGGAGGGAGGGAAGGAGGGAGGGAGGGAGGGAGGAGGGAGGGAGGGAGGGAGGAGATTGAGGGAGGGAGAAAGCACGGAATGAGAAAATACACATCAAAAAACTTTTCTGTACTTTTCTTGAACTTTTTTAGGTCTTAATCAGGTTACTAAAATGAAATTTGTGTATTGTTAAACATATTGATTATTAATATATTGTCATAGTTTAATACTTCTCTCTAGTCTTTACACCTAAAACAATTTTACAAGTGTATTTTAACAACTATGAGAAGACTAGTATAGATAGAAAAATACAATAAAACAAGAAGGCAGGATCACTTTTGAGAAAGACTTAGATGAATGGCATTGTTGTTTACAAGTGTTTAAAGGGAGCTAAGAGAGGAAGCTGGGAATGCTAAATATTTTATTGAAATTCAGATTTTCTGATCATTTTGCATGAGTTGGCGATTAGAGTGAAAGTAACATTTATGTGGCACATTTGAAGCATAAGGAAATATCATCTACTTTATTCATCAGCAAATATTTACTGAGCTCCTATCTTGTATGGATATAGAGGAGAGCCAGACTCTGATCACGTTGTCTCAGGGAGACAGTAAATGTAAACAAGTGAGAGAGTAATGGATATTATGGCAGTGCTGGCTGAAAAGAAAGGATGCACTAGAGGTGGGCCAGTGTGCCACTGGGAACCAGGCACAAGGGAAGCTTCTGTAAGCAAACAGCTGAGCTGAGACCTATGTCTGAAATGTGAAGATATGAATGGGGATAATGATTCAAGGTGAAAAAACAGGTAACCAAGTGCTGTGGCCTTTAACAGAACTGAGCCTTGCACAGAAAAAGGCCTGTGATGCATGATGCTGTTTCTAAATATGATGTGTATGCATACATGAGAGTAAATGCTATATAAGCAAATAACACGGAAGTGCCTTTATATTAATAACAGTAACAACTAATATACAACAAAATTTCAGGTTCTGAAGGCAGAAGGCCCTAGAAGCAAATCTTGACTCTGCTATTAGTAGTGAGTTATTTAATGTATCTTTACCCATGTTCTCCCTCACTGATTATTCTGAAGAATATGATATAATAATAAGTTGCTTTTACTGATCATCTAGGGGCGATGACATGACATCATGGAACTTCATTAGTGTAAGATTATAGCATATACTTTGAAAAACTGAAAGTTAAAAAGAATTCTTGAACTCTTCATTTGTTTTAATAAGTAACACGCCGAGGGAAAACACTGAAACATTCTGAAAACTGATGGTTCTAGTAAAGAACAATAGTGATAAATAATGCATTGTGGTTACTGCTTTGGCGATAGATGCAGAGAGCATTTTCAGAGTTAGAACTGTAATTCGTTAATTTTCAAAGCTTCATACATAGTAGACTCATAATAAAAATCTACCGAATGAATAAATAAACCAGAGTTTCTGCACGTGCAGCCTTGGTTTTTAGCTGGCTTTTCTTCCTTTCCCCTCTTACTCTGTCAATGTAAATGTCTTTCCTTTGCACTTCCATTTTTGCTGTTTCTGCTCCACTTCACCTTTGATTACTTCTTTCCGAACTACACGTTCCACTGAGCAGTTCTACAGCTGGGAATATCTACTTTTCTCTTTAAAGCCTTTGGTTTTACTCCTTCCCTTGAGTGTGTCCTTTATATAATTTTAAGTATATCCTGCCACTAACATATCTTTAAAGGGGGAGTTAAGCTTCTTTTCATTTGATCATTTTTTTCTACTCTGATTTCTTTTCACTGTAAAAAAAAAACTTATATCTTACATTGGTATATAGATTTCCCAGCTTTTAAGAAATTGATTGTAGTTCATTTTAGTAGCAGTCCAGATGAAAAAGGAGTATTTTATAAAGCTCTATTTCTGGTTCATGAACCTCTTAATTTAACTGCATTATTCCCACATGAATGCATATATATGAAATGTATTGAAAGACATTTGAATTTTTATCTAAATAAGCATCATTGGAGTTTTACTAATTAAATCAAAATATTTAGCCTTGTGTGACAATTTGTCTTCACTATGATACATACTATCCTGTACCTAACACATAACTGAATCTCTACCCTAAAAGACACATCTTTTGGTATGGTAGAATGCAATATTAGTTAAATCACTTCCTTCCTTTGTGTTTCTTTTAAGGGTAGTCCCATAATACCAAAACTTGAATTTTTTCTTAAGTAATTTGTTTGGCCAAACATTTTCATACTTGGGCCTTGAATATTTCCCAATAGAATCTTTTTTTTTCTTAAATTAAATCCCCTTATATATTTTGCTTCTATTTCTAGGCCAAAGAGAAAGCTCTAGTACCCCCTTTGATGTGAAATCAATTTCCTTCTTTGTATTGAGTCTTGTTTCTCTTGTACTAAGATTACGTCTAGTCTTCTTCTTCTTGCTGTCTGTGTTCCTAATGCATTACATGGTTCTGCTTGAAGGAGTACTTTCCAATACCAGGGTGATTTTAATTAGTCTTTTGAGGTTGCTTTTGAGATCTTTCTTCTCTTTCTCTTTTGGTTATTTACTGTTTACAATTTCCCTATCTCAACCTCCCTGGTTAATGGTTTTCTATACTATTATTCTATCTAGAATTTAACTCCAGTTATGAGGATGTTGGTGTGTTTATTACTATTGTGTTTTTGCATGTGTGTGTATGTATGTGAGCATGCATGTGTAAAGTGGGTGGAACATAAATACAAATATATTTTTTCTGTCTCCATTTTCTTCTTGAATATCCATATAAGAAGACTGTTTCAATTCTTGCAGTAAGATTCAATTCAAGATATCTAGAGTAGTAAACAAATGCAGCTTCCCTCCGGATCCCCCCCAACACACACAATGAATAAAATCTGTGACTCACAGATCTGAAAAGTATGTCCATTTTTAGAAAATTATGTATAGGCAAGATTTTTCAATGAAGTCACTTTGTCTTTAGAGTTAAATGCATGTTTTACAAATATAAATGAATATATAAGTGCAAACACTTTGAAAATTATAAATGATAGCCTGTATCTTATGAAAGAAAAGCACCTCAGGATGTCAGGAGTGAGTTCCAGTACATTCAGCTGGCACACTTGCCCCCGAAGTGGCTGATAGAATTTCCCATGACATTTACTGAAGCAGAACTTTAGGCTAAGTTACAGAAATCCCTGAGATATCACTTCTTATATTCAACCTTTAGAAATTCTCTGTTAGATGATAGGGGAGAGAGAGAGAGAGAGAGAGAGAGAGAGAGAGAGAGAGAGAGAGAGAGATAAACCCTTTATTTACTTCTTTCAGAGGATTCATTCCTGCATAAGATGAAAATACAAGTCATTATCAGAAATGTCTTGGTCTTACTTTTAACATCCAGGAATTTTTAAAATATTTTATTTATTATTTTTATGTTATATGTATGAGTGTGTTCTCTATGTTTGTCTAAGTACACCACCACGTGTGTGCAATATCTGCAAGGGTCGGAAGAGGGTGTTGGATCCCCTGCAATTGGGTTATAGACAGTTGTTATCCGCCATGTAGATGCTAGGAATTCTGGGCCTTCTGGAAGGACAGCAAGTGTTCTTAACCCTTGAGCCGTCTCTTCAGCCTCCTCACATTCAGTCCTTCTAGTTAAATAATTAATGATTTATTTGTAGATGGGGTTTTATGATGCATTCATAAGAAATTGGAATCAGTTTAATAAAAAATGTATCTCTGTCTCAAAAATTGGTACAAAGAATTTTGATAAATGTTTATTATTTCTTTAATTATTTCTTCATTCATTTATCTATCATGGTGGTGCGGGATGTGTGCATGCCATGGCATGTTTGTGAATGTCAGAGGAAAACTTGTAGGAGGTAGTTTACTCCTTCTACCATGTGACATACCAAGCATTGAAGTTAGGTCATTAGGTCTGGTGACAAGCCCCTTTACCTACTGAGCCAACTCACTGGCTGACAAAGGGAACTATGATTTTAAAGTTTCAATTCTATTGAAATCACAACATTCACTATATTATATCTATTTTAAAATATGAGTTTGATGTATGGCAAAATACATGAACTCAAGTGGGGTGGGGGGCATGGAAAGGGGACTGAGTCTAAATTGGACTGAAAAATGTAAGAGTTGCACAAAACTTCAATAAAAAAGTGAAAAAAATAAGAGTCTTGTATATTGTGTATACAAGTATATAATATATATAAAACACAATAGTATATAAGTACTATTGTGCATAGTACTTATAAATGTGGTAATTCAGAAATATTGTAAAATGATATATCAGAGTACTAAACAAGTAGTTCCTTATTAATTTTTTCTTCTTGGAGTGTCTAGAATACAATCCTTTAGAACAAATCCAACTTAATAGAATTTTGCTTATAACTGAAGATGAAGTTCAGGAACTTGCAATAAATTAGATCTTTAGTTCCTACTGTGCTCACACCTGAAATTAACCTATTTAAATATCCTCTTTAAAATGCCTACTTTCCATTTATGGAAAATTTCAACATTCTTCATTTATTGACAAGTGGATATGGTAGAACCCCTGCAGATGTGTTCATTGATAAGAACACCTACTAGTGTATTTTATTAGTCTCCTACTTTGAAATTTATTAAGTAATTAAAACTAGAAAATTCCCTCATTATCTTTTAAGTTCTAATTATTTCTTAAACCTCTAGAAATAATTAAAGAAACAAAGTCAGTTTAAGCATGCTTATGTTTTTTTAAAAAATATGATTCATAACAAAAGATTTTTAGCATTGGTCCCACCTAAAACAATATGCATGAAGCTTTAAAATCTCCTGTATAGTACAAGTGCTTCTGGCTTTAAAATAAACTAGTATATGAAAAATATCTAAATTATAGTAATATATATATTATAATAAGATTTTTGCTACTAAAAGCATCTTTATTACAAAATAATTCACTTACAAAAATTTAGGACAATGAATTCTTTAACAATTTGATTATTATTATTTTGTAGGTTATTAATACTTATAAAACCAATGTCTATGTTAAGAAAGTCAAAATGTTGATAGTAATGATAAATGTGAAGCAAAATATTTTTGAAAGTTATACCTGAGTCATTAAAATACAATTAATTCCCATAAAAATTCAGGGCATTCTGTATTTGTGTCACTATTTACAGCCATTTTAAGAAAGTGAAATTCCAGACATGTATTTTTCTAGGGCCTAAATGTATGCACAGCATTGCTTAAGGTACAGTGGCATTGTCAAGGCTGTGCATACTCTAGGATGCTGTCCTCAACTCAAAGGAAGAAGCCCAGTAAGTCTCTAAATGAAGTTACAAGCTACTGAATAAAATGGCATCTGATTTACAGATTTAATACAAAAGAAATAACACTTAAAATATCAATGTGGCCAGGAGTGGTGGCGCTCACCTTTAGCCTTTAATCCTAGCACTCAGGAGGCAGAGACAAGGGGATCTTTGTGGGTTCAAGGCCAATCTGGTCTACAGAGTGAGTACCAGGCCAGCTGGGGCTACAGAGAGACCCTGTCTCAAAAAGACATATATGTATATGTCTTTAGACATATTAGAATACATTATAATGTGGTTTCAGTCAATGGGCACTTTTGAGTACCAGGCATTTTTTTCTAGGTGCTAGGGGAAAACTACTGAAGTAAATATAAACACTGTTATATTCATGATTTTTAAAAGAAGACAGAACCTATTGCTGAAGACATTACATACATGAGCTGTAGAACAAACAAGGAGAAATCAACCCAGTGCTGACTTCAGAGCCTCATCCCTACTGTCTAACCTTCATAATGATGGAAGGTTCTAACCATCATCATCCTTACCCGGATGTGAATCCTGTAAACTCCACTAGCAACTGGTCTGCCAGGATATGTTCACTGGTGTAATGGTGGCACAAAAGTGAGAGTAACTGACCACTCTTTAATTCAATTTAAGGCTTGCTTCCTGGGATGGAGCCCATAAATGATCCTGAAATCAGGCATAAGACCCTGAGGCAAAACAGATCACAGATATAAGGGAGCACATAATACCAGCTTTCTACTAAATAGTTACCATATTAAACTGACTCTTAATGAATTGCTCATTAAGCCTCATACTCATAGGCTAATACTTCTCTCAACTCTTATCAGACAAGTTTCCTTATGCCAAAGATGTTGATGAACACAGAAACCTATAACTATCAAATGTGCAGAGAACAAGATGCTGCAGAGTGCTTATCCTTATCCCAGAATAGGACACCTGTAGCAACCATCTGGCCCACCCCCATCCAAAGGTTCAGGGATCATCTCAGAAGAGAGTCGCCGGGCGTGGTGACGCACGCCTTTAATCCTAGCACTTGGGAGGCAGAGGCAGGTGGATCTTTGTGAGTTCAAGGCCAGCCTGGTCTACAGAATGAGTTCCAGGACAGCTGGGGCTACAGGGAGACCCTATCTAAAAAAAAAAAAAAAAAAAGAAGAAGAAGAGAGGGCAGTATGTATAACCCAGAGGAGGTGGAGGACCAGAAGGAAGCAGAGTTTCCGAGACAGATAGTCGGTTATTCCTATGAACTCAGAGCAATGGCGACAGCATGCACAAAACCTATGATAGTTCAGACCAGAAAAAAAAAATATCAGCATAGGAATAATGAATTGGGTAAGAAACTCCAACCCCACCCAAGGAAATTGTGGTGACAGGTGGATGCTGGGTGGGGCAGAGACAGTCTCTTTAAAGCATGGGATTCTTGGGTAGGTTAACCAGGTTCCATTGAATAGACCCACACTGAAGAATATTTGGAAACACAAATTATGCTCTATAGGTCTTATTAAATATATAAATATTTAATTCTATTCTATTCTAATATATGCATATATATTAGAATAATATATATACAAATACTATATATACTCATATATATTAATATAATAATATATACTAATATTAGTAAATATGCATATAGTATATATACTAATATATACATATATTAGAATGTTCTAATATACATACATATATTAAAGTATTCTAATATATACATATATATTAGAATAGAATACATTAAATTGGGCTGGGGTTGAGGGGGATAAGACAGGGAATCTACTATAATTATATTGTATATAAATTACAAATTCAATAAAAAATAAAAGACAAACACTAGTGAGGTATGTATAAAATTATAGCATCTATTGTATAATAGACCAGTTATTAAATATTTCATAGTATCACTGTGCTTTAAACTTGTAGAGTGGCATGACAATTATGGGGTAACCAACAGCTTTCAGACGCTCTACTAGAAGGAACTCTTGAGTGTCTGTGTACATCTCATCAAGCGTCTGTGGGAGAGGATATGATTGGCCCCACGTGGAAAGTCACTACTATTATTTTACTAAATGGTCATGTTGTCAATATGATTTCTAAGTACTCATGTTTATACTCATAGACTCATAGGTTACTGCTGTGCCCAAACAAATTTTCTTTACTCTAGTATATTGGAACTCACCCATGCCCAGACAATAAACTGAATTTTATATGGGCCACACACAAATAGAAGAATTGAAATCAGGAGGAGGACTTGGGAGGAAAGATTCCAGTGGGAAGGAAGGGAGATGAGAGCGGGGATTGGGGGAAGGAGTGGTACTATTTTTACTACAACAGTATGGAACTCTACTGAGGTCTAGAGAGTCTTCTAGAGTCTTCCCTTAAAGAAGATCAGCTCTCCCTCAATCAGCAGTAATCCATTGTCAATAGTTCCATGGCTAAGGCTGGGAACTACTACTGATTTACTTAGTTCTACAGAGGGTTTTCATCTAATTAAGTCAGCATGGGTATTGGGCATGCTGTCACCATTGAGCAAGTTCATATGAGCAAATTCCCAGAGGACTGGAACCCTCTGTTCCCTTATGTTCATGGACCAACCCCAGCTCTTACAATCTTTCTGCCCCCCTCTTCTGCAATGGTCCCTGAGCCTTGGGTGAGTGAGGTTCAATATGAGTCTTATCCACAGAAACATACTCTGCAGTCTCTTATTCTTTACACCTTGGCCAGCTGTGTGATCTTTGTGCATCACATTCTGTTGCATGAGGAAGCTTTGCTGGTGAGAGTTGAGGGATGCATTATGTTCTTCTATGTTGCATGAACCTTAGTTGTAGAGGTTCTACTCTAGATGCATGTCTCTGACACATAGGAACTCTGTGTGACCATTTGTGGAACTCTGCAATAGTCTCCATCGGTTGCAAAAGGAAGCTTCTTGGATGAGTAACGTGATATACTTGTCTGTAAATATAAGGATCCTTATTTAGCGTAAAGTAAGAAATTGTGTATGCCTAGAAATATGACCCAAGAAAAGGTTTTCTCTAGTATCTATTACCCCTATAGCCACGGGTATTTGACTATGTTTACTGTGCCTACCTTGGGTACTCTCCTATTGAGAGGACTTTAACTCCAATTAGATAGCTGTTGATTACCTCAAGATAAAACTGCTGGTACTGTACCACTATAGTTTGCTGTGGTTATTAGGCTTTAAAGCCGAAGTTAGGAAATTGATTTTTTTTCCCTTGTCTGCTTGCATAGAATCCTCTAGAACTATTACAGGTAGTCTTCAGGGAGGAGGAATCCAGGTTAGTTTCAGTTCCAAGCTCCAATTCCTGTGCCTGATATATGTCCTATCTTTATCAATAGGGTCTTACCTTCAATTTCTGGGAGTTAATCAGGGACTGTGGCAACAGCCTGTGTTATGTGTGAGTCTCTTGGACTGCCCTGACCAACAAACAACTTGAAGAGAGATTTCCCCTGTCGGGCACTGTGTTTCTTGTTATACAGCTTTCAGGTATACATATGCACTCATATCAGGCTATCATATGAGTATTTCTTCACTAGGCTTTTTTACTGAATACATTTCCCTCTGCTTTTTCACAGCACCTAAGCTTTATTTATCTCTCTTTTCTCTCTCTCCCCATCTAATAAGCTTTCTCCCCGATCACTGAAAATATCCCTATTTTCCCCTGGATAATATCAGTCTCTTTTTCCCCCCTTTATTCAGTTCCACAGGTTCACTACCTAGTGAGCATTCCTTCACATCCTTGTCAGCATTTGCTATCTTTGTTCTCTTGATCTTAACCAATCTGACAAGATTCTTAGTCTCACAGTCATTAGGATAGCCTCTACCCAATAGAACAAATAACGAATAGAACAGTTTCTTAGTTTCTCATGGTATTGCATAACTTGTTAGACATTCAGTACCTTAGGCCAACACCCATTCACCATCTCATAATATCTGTGGACATGATACCTGACACAAAGATTTAGCTGGTTCTTGGCAGAGCTTTACTATGCTGCAGTTTTGTCAAAGATCCAACTGAAGAAGAAACTGTTTCAGACTCCCAAGTGTCAATGAAAAAATGTATTATCCTTGAGGCTTTTAGACTAAGATATTATTTTCATAGTGTGTGACAAACCGGGACTTGTTCTCAGCTACTAAGTAGGACGGCTTGCACCCCCCCCTTCTTCTCCAGCTGCATACCATTCTCCAGAGGCCTAATCTGCAACAAATAATTCCTGTTTGATAAGACAGAAGTGTTTGTAGCACAGCAATATAAAGACAAAGTTGTGAACAGTCCATTTTTCCTTAAATAGATCAAAATAGAGTTTCCATCTAAATATAAGAATACATGATTGGGCTGGAGAGATGGCCTAGTGGTTAAGAGCACCAACCGCCCTTACAGAGGACCTGGGTTCGATCCCCAGCACCCACATGGCGGCCTAGAGCTGTCTGAAACTCCAATTCCAGGAGAACTCCAGTTCCAGGGGAATCCGACACCCTCTTCTGACCTCCGCAGCATTGCACGACACGGGTCCACAGACTTGCATGCAGACAGTACATTGATACATATACATAAATAAATAAATGCCGGGTGTGGTGGCGCACGCCTTTAAAAAAAAAAGAATACATGATTGGCCAAAACTAAAATTCAGAAGTCAAGAATATTTAAATCATCTTAGAATCTGCCATTTAACAATGTTCACCTTAGAAAACTGAGAACCAGCCACATTTTGGGGTCACACTTGGCAAATACCAGAACACTGTTTAACCCCACTGGTAACACTATTTATTTATTTATTTATTTATTTATTTATTTATTTATTTATTATATAAGGGATTCACAATATAAGAGCACAGTTGTTTTCAGATCACAATAACGTTGCTCAGTTTGCTATACAATTAGGTAATTGGTGCTAGCATCTACAAATGAGGGATACCATTCACCATTTGTTTTTCTGGGACTGTGTTACTTCACTTAGCAGGATATCTTCTAGTTCCATCCATTTACTTGCAAAGTTCATGACATCATCTTTCTTTACCGCTGCATAGAACTCCATTGTGTAGATGTACCACATTTTCTCTGTCCACTCATCAGTTGAGGGGCGGTTGGGTTGGTTCTAGCTCTTTGCTATTGTGAAGAGAGCTGCAGTAAGCATGGCTGTGCATGTATGTTTGCGTTAAGGGTAACAACACCTTTTAATGACTCCAATTTTTGCTATTTTTTTTTTTTTTTAGATTTTGGCAACAAGTTATTATCCTTAAATCATTTTATTTAATTTTTGAAAGAAAATAAGGAAGTGAGACAAGGATTTAAAAACAGGTGAAAATTCAATTAAGGAAAAGAGAAGAAAGAATGGAGAAGTAAAATATGAATGAGAAATAGATAGTTGTTCAAGTTCTTTTAGAGAGACGGTGGTGGTAAGGTAGATTGGCATAGGCTCTATGAAAGTAGGAAAGGAGTTCCGAAGATGTGCAGTGCTTTGATAAAGGTCATTAGGTTGATCCAGGATACATGTTCAGTGCCAACTAATACATTTTGATTTGTAGCATAACAAGACTACACAGATGGCAAGTAATTTCCAATGTTAAGACTGGGTAAAAGAAAAAAAAATAATAATACATACATAGGGGCTGGAGAGATGGCCTAGCAGTTAAGTGTGCCGACCGCTCTTACAGAGGACCCCAGCACCCACATGGTGGCCGAGAACCGTCTGAAACTCCAATTCCAGGAGAACTCCAGTTCCAGGGGAGTCCGACACCCTCTTCTGACCTCCGTGGCATTGCAGTACATGGGTGCAGACACCTGCATGCAGACAGTACATTCATACACATACAGAAATAAATAAAAATTTAAAAAACATACATAATAAGTAAATTACAGATATAGAAACTATACTGAATGGTAAACTGCATGTCATTTGAATGGAAATACATTTATTCAATTAGGTCTTACCAGAAAAAGAAAAACAACCACATATAACTTTAGGCAATATTCATAATTTGGAAGTAGAAGGGAGTAAGAAGAAATACTTGTCATAGACATAAATTAATGCACTTGAAAACTTGATTATTATCATTTTATTGAAAACTTAGCAGTCTGGGTCATATGGCATTTTAGGCAACTTTACCCAGGAAGAAAAAATAAAAACAGTTCACTCCAAAATAAACATTTTTTTACACTGGGGGCTAGAAAAAATGGCTGAGCACTTAAGAGCACTTGCTGCTTGCAGAAGATTTGGGTTCATTTCCGCCACCCGCACGATGGCTCCTAATCATGTTATTTCACTTCCAAGGGATTTGTTGCCATCTTCTGGACTTTGGAAGCACAGAAACAATATGGTACACATACATACATGCAGGCAAAATGTTCAGGCACATAAAAATCAGCAAATTTTTAATGAATTATATAATTTGCTTTCAAGATTCCATTTATAAGTGCAGCAACATCTAACATCATGGAATTAAGAAATATATAAAAACCTAAAGTATAACTTATTGCTGATGATAGAAAAATTATTTGTTTTTTATTTATTTTATTTTCTATGTGTATGAGTGTACTGTTTGCATGTAGATTGGTACACCCATGCTGTGCAATACTGCAGAGGTCAGAAGAGGGCATCAGATTCCCTTGGGACTGGAGTCAAAGACAGTTCTTAGCCACCATGTGGGTGGTGGGAATTGAACTCCTTCGGTCCACTGCAAGAGCAGTCAGCGCTCTTAACTACTGAGCCATTTCTCCAGTTCTGATAGAAAAATTGTTTGTAACATTTAAGCTATTTAATGACAGCTTATTAGAGGAAGATAATTTACTCGTATATTAATAAGATGCAAGTTACTTTCATAATGCATCATTTTAATCAGTAATATATCAGTTAATCATTGTTAATCAGTGTTTCATTACTAAATAAGGATTTCGTGATGAGGTGGACAGACTCAAAATATTGCATGACTAATAAGCAGATAAACAGTTTTGTTCCAAAGAATGTCATTGCCAAGGTTTATAGTACTAAAAGTTTGGCAAAATATTATCTTTAAGTTTTTAGAATCCAACAGCATCTTGAGTTCTAACATTTCCAATGAACATTTCTTGGATAAGGTTAGCCATTTTATGTGTGCAGCTCTTCCACGGACGAGGAGATGGAGGAAATAGTGTCATTGTTCATTTTCACTAAGAAGACAGAGTCAGCTCTGAGAAAAGCTTCTTTAATGCTTTTTTATTTGTTCTCTATTATCTTAACATTAAAATTAGATTGCTTAAATCAAAACTTTAAAAGATGAGATTCCATTGTTTTATTTATTTTCCCTCTTTTAATGAAGCTCTGTACATTTCATTACAAATCAAATCTAGACCCGCACCCCACTCCCTGCCCCGCACCCCACCAGAGCTCATGCATTCTGCCAAACATGTTTTTCATCTTTTTCTCAGTCTCTCTCAAAATTCTCCATGCAGAAGTTTACTGTTTCAGGCAGAAGTTCACTGTTTGAGTCAATTCGCAGTCTTGTTGTTGTTTTTCCTTCCAATATGCATCACTCCAAAATATGCACATATGTATGCCACCTATATCATAGTTTTTAGCATCTTCAGCTTATGATTTTTTTTAATTAGGCTGAAAGATGTCATGTTTGAAATCTTCTCCTTGGCAAGCCCAAATTACCATCAGTTCTGCCCTTGTGTTCCACACTGGGGTTTTCCCTTCCCATGGTCACCAAATGAGGTCCAGTAAGCACTGCATCCTGTCTCGATCTTCCTGTACTGGTCTCCATGATACAGCCTGGGTAGTCCAACAATGTCAGTCTATATTCTGGAGAGGCAGAAACCCCAGTAATAGCTTAGTCCACAAGTTAGATGTCTCAGCACTCCCCATCTGGCACTGAAAGTTTGGAGGATTCTTGGAGAGATGTGAGTCTTCAGTCCATATTGGAAGGTTGCAAAGCTGCCAGTAAGACAGGCAAAACAACTGTGCTCTTTATTTTTATTTTTTTTACTTTTCGTCTTTTTACTAAGATCTCAAGTTTTATACTTGAAGTACAATTTCTCAGGACTTAGTATTTATTTATTTATGGTTATACTTTCCTTTGGGATGTGTAAGGCCACACAGTTAGCCCAGATTAACCAAGGTTATTGTTTTCTCAAGGACAGTAGAGGATCTGGTCCTCAAGGGTCACTCAGGTTTTGGGGGTGGTGAGGGAGCCCCTGGTTCCTTTTGGCTTTTCATTTACCAGTTCCATCCACTCACAGGACAAAGTCAGGTCTTGCTTCTCCAGGCTTCCCTTTTTGAAGCATGAACAGACTTTCCTATTTATAGACTGGACACTGGCTGAAGTCCCATTAGTGGATCTCCAAGACCTTCTTGCACAGGAAGACTGGTGACTCACATTTGCAGGGCATTTCAAGAGATGACCCCATGCATAGTCCCCTGGAATTTAGTTGACTTCTGAGGGCAAAGAACAAAGTCATACCTTAAGACCCTCAGCCAAATTGGTATGGGCATTAAGTATGGTTGTTAAGCATCCAGAAAGGCTAAGTTATACCAGCCTGATACTTTTAACCACTGTATAATATTTTAGAAAATCCTTGGACAAAAGCTCAAGCAGCCTTGTATAAGAAATATTAAGTAGCACTCCCATAAAATAAATACTGTGGTTAGACATAATGTCATGAAAAGCTAGTTTTTTCTGCATTCCTCATATTACTCTAAAATATGCATACATTTCCTCCATCCATATACAAAAAAATCTTAATTCTGAAAATAAGTGGTAGCTTAGGCCTAGAAACTGTTAAGGGATTCACAATATCAGAGCATAGTTGTTTTCAGATCACAAGGAATATAACATTAACTTTGCTCAGTTTGCCTTACAACTAAGTAATTGGCGCTAGCATCCACAGGTGAGGGATAAAATTCGTAGTTTGTTTTTCTAGGACTATGTTACTTCACTTAACATGATATCTTCTAGTTCTGTCCATTTACCTGCAAAGTTCATGATGTCATCTTTTTTATCGCCGCATAGAACTCCACTGTGTAGATGTACCACATTTTCTCTACCCACCCCTTGGGGAACTTGGGTTGATTCCAGCTCTTTGCTATTGTGAAGAGAGCTGCAATAAACATAGCTGTGCATGTATCTCTGCAGTAAGATGAGTCTTGTATGTATATACCCAGGAGTGGTATGACTGGGTCAGGTGGCAAGCTCATTTTGGGTCTTCCAAGGGTTTTCCACACTGCTTTCCATAGTAGCTGTACAAGTTTATATTCCCACCAGGAGAGGATGAGTTTTCCCCTTTCCCCACAACCTATCCAGCACTTGATATCACTTTTTTCTTGATCCTAGCCAGCCTTATCAGAGTGAGATGATATTCTAAAGTGGTTTAAATTTGCATTTCCTTAATTATTAGCGACATTGAACACTTTTTAAGATGTTTCTCAGCCATCTCTTATTCCTCACTTTTGAAGTCTCTGTTCAACTCTTTGCTCCATATTTTGAGTGAGTCATTTGATCTCTTTCCTCTTTGTTATTTGAGTAGTTTATATATTCTGGAAATCAATGCTTTGTCAAATGTACCTGTGGTGAAGGTTTCCTCCCACTCTGTGGGTTTTCTCTTCACTTCCTTTATTGTTTCTTTTGAGGTACAGAAGCTTTCGAGTTTAATGAGGTCCCATTTGTCAATTGACCTTATTTCCTGCGCAGCTGCTGTTTGATTTAGAAAGTATTTTCTTAAGCTTATGTCTTGTAGGCTGCTGTCAACTTTTTCTTCTATCACCTTCAGAGTTTTGGGTTTCACTATGAGGTCTTTGATACATTTGGAGTTGACTTCTGTACAGGGTGAGAGGGCTTTAACTTTATTCTTCTACAAGTGGTGATCCAGTTTTGCCAACACCACTTGGTGAAGATGCTGTTTTTCCTCCATTGTGCCTTCTTGGCCCCCTTGTCAAATATGAAGTGGCCGAAATTGTATGTGCTCAAGCTTGGATCTTCAGTTTTGTTCCCTTGGTCAACAGGTCTGTTTTTGTGTCAGTACCAAGCTGTTTTTATGACTATAGCCCTGTAGTATATCTTGATGTCTGGTATAAGAGATCCTCTTGTATTGTTCTTTTCACTCAGGTTGCTTTGGCTATTTGGGGTCTTTTGTTTACCATATGAAACTTTTCTCCAAGCTTGTGAAGAAACTCTTGGGGATTTTAATTGGGATTGCATTGAATCTGTATATTAATTTGGGTAGAATGGACATTTTTACTATATTCATTTTTCCAATCCATGTGAATAGGAGGTCTTTCCATTTTCTGATATTTTCTACAATTTCCTTTTTCAGGAGTTTAAATTTTTTTGTAAGGATCTTTGGTGTCTTTGGTTAGGTTTGTTCCTAGGTATTTTATTGTTTTTGAGGCTACTGTGAGTGGGAAGTTCTCCTTGTATTCCTTCTTCAGTTGCTGAGGTTGTATTGTCTTAAAGAAAAATCATGCAAGTTTTAGAATGGGGTCTTTCAAATGTTCTTTCTATTTGCCATATGTCAGGATGTTTGGTTCTAAGTGTCTCATTGCACATGTTGAGTAGAATACATCTCATCCAGACTCCTGGTGACCAGCTGGCCCATTTGCCCACTAGTTGTACTTTATCTTCTGTGTAAACACCTTCAACACTAGTCCTTGGAGCCTCCTACTTACTAACCCAAGTTTGACACCTGGAATATTAGGAGAGGTTTAAAGGTAGAGTGCATTGTAATTCCAAACCTTCCTGTCTTCAACAGTTTTACTGTTTGCCTTTTTCTTAGCTGCCTAGGCTTCACTTTCTGTCAAGAAACCTCACTATCTTTATTCTTGAACTGTCAAGTGTACTTTCTAAGTAATTTACACTGATTATATTTTTCTTATCTTGAAATAAGAAAATATATTATGAACTAAAATTTAAAACAATACAACTTTGAAAGATAAAAGATGTTGCCAAAGAAACTGTATCTTTGCAGTATGTCATTTTAAGCCCTATGATCATGGATATCTGAACAGTTCAGCCCTCCATTACTAGATCAATTTCTACATTTGAAAAGGATTTGGCGAGGATATGATTCAAGCAAAAGGCTTTGTTCCGAATTTCAAAACAGAAAAATTGAGACAAAAAAATGATAGAAGAGAACTGACTGTGGTCTTTTCTACCTTTGTGCATGAGAGAATCAATTATTTATGAAAGCTTATTTACTTCTGTCCCAGAAAAATTCAATTTGAGATAAAAATACTAGTTACCAATTGAAGATCTCTGTAATTAAAATGAGAAGTTGAGTTATCTGAAATATATAATGTTAATGTGTTACCAGTCAACACTTTAAACTGAAGAAATGTAATAATGGAATATGTACAATGATATTAGTGTAGTAGGAAACTTTAGTTTAGGAAGAAACTTTATTGTAATTGTTAATACCATATTCAGAAAGCTAATTAATGATAACCTCCATAATAAAAGCATACTATTAATGCATAATTTTTCACAGTGCCAAATATTACACAAATCAGCAAGATACTTACTTAGGAGATTCTTTAAAAAGCTGAATAAATAAACACAAGCCATTGTTTTTACTGGCACAATGGTCAAATTTTAGAACCAAAAAAGAATATATAACCAATTTCTATAAGGAAACTTGAATTAACCTAGGACAAGAGCTCTTTTTTTAAACAGAGTCCCGGCTCATTAAGAAAATTGTTCCTGCAGCAGAAGTACACATATTTCTTATGTTTAAATAACATTATTTTTTGGAAACATCGGACTTCCATTGGTTCTTAGCCAAAGAACTTTAAAATATTTAAAGTAACACAAAAATTTACTAATATGTAGATAATATAAACATGAGACTTAGAACATATTTATTGAATTTTAGATTGGATGGTTTCCCTTGAATTGTATCATCATATGAATATTTACTTTACTATTTTTGTCTAAATTTGGAAAAAAAACCATAATTTTTGTATAAACAATACTTTCCTTCATTCAAATACATTTTTACATTTAGAAAATATTAAACTGATGGATAGAAACAAATAATTTAGTTCATGGTTTATACTTTTAACTGAATAGTGGTAACCATTTTCAAATTAGTGAAATTAATAAACCGACTAAATGGGAGCAAATATTCTAATTAATTTTATGTATGGTGTCTTGATAAGATAGATCAACATTTGTTTTCCCTATCGTCATCCCAGTAACTCTCGGATGAATTTCACTATCTTTTTTTTTTTTTTTAATTTCACTATCTTACAAAGAAATGTATTTCTCAGGCTTCTTTTTCTTGGCATTCTCTACAGTACACATAATCAAGCATTAAAGTGCAGTAAAGCTTTGTGCACTTTTTGAGGTGGAGATGGAGTTGAGACAGGGTCTCTCACTGGGCAGCCTACAAATGCTCTTGTTGCAGCTTCACAAGTGCTGGGTATACAGACATTCATCACCATGCTTAGCTTTGTTTTGTGTTGTTAATGAAAGAACTTTGGTTTACAAACTCTGAAATAGATATATCATAAATCCATTATTTATTTATTTTTTATTGTTAGACTTTTTCCATAAATCGTACATTTCTCAATCGAATTTAGAGTAACTTCCCTTTCCATGCCCCCCACCCAACCTGAGTCCCCGCAGGCTGCCATACATGTCTTGCATCTTTTTGTGAGTCTTTCCAGAGTTTTTTTTTTCCAGTTCTTTTGTTGTCATTGTTCTCTCTCACTTGTATTGCATATATATATATATATATATATATATATATATATATCACCTGGGTAGTACATAAAGGGATGAACATTCTCATTTGAGACTGAGGAAAGATAAAACACACCTAGATGGAATACAGAGACGATGCCAGCCCTGGACAGTGCCCACATTACCACACAGCTAGCTCCATATGTTTAGGAAGTAACTGCGTCTGAAGATGGAGTACAACTGTGGAACACTTAAGTCTTGTTGCAACAAAAAATGTAGTGTACTTCTAGTATTTTGTCTCTATCTTCTCAAAATAACAAAACTTCTGTAGCTGTTACTGTGAAGATCACAGTGTATGCATTAGTCTCTCACATGGATTGGAAACATTCAGTTTTGTGGTAAATTATAAGGAGTCTCTGTGATCAATAGGAAGTACCTAAGCTTGGTTTGACAAAATGACTGTATACTTTAATTAGTAAGATCAGTACAGCATATGATTGAAAAAGATTACTTACATTTTTATGAGTCAATTATCTATTTATGATTCAGAACATAACTTTCAGCATCTCTTCATATATTTTTGTTTAAAGTTTGTACTGTAACATCGATGAGAAAAACATTCCATTTATGTGATTTAAGAAACAAGTTCCACAACTGCACCAAACACAGAGAATAATCGATCATGTAGTGCTTTCCTATAACTGAAGCAAGCCATATACCTATGGGTCAGGGAATATAAAGAAGGGGCAGAAACATTCTAAGAGCCAGAGGACTGGGACATCTGTGTCTTCAAGACATGACAAGGATGCTTCAAATGTGAAATCTCAGAAATGTGGTTGCCAAAATAGACATCACAATGACAATACCAGTTGACGTACATGTTTGCATGGGGGAAATTTCACAATTTTCTATAACAAGATGGAGAGCTACAGGTAATCAATGGCTGCTGACACAGGGAAAAATCAGTTTACTGCAGGGACAACCCTTATGGATTACCCAATCCCAAGTGGTCAGCCATAAACACATGAACATGTGAGCACCACTCAATGAAGGGAGAAGATGGTGGGGTAATATAATATGGAAAATTACCCAAAAAACTGAAAAAGACATTTTAGGAACTCATCTGAAATTTGTATCCACAATTGACTTAGGGCACATTATGTCAAAATAAAGTATTGAGGAGAAATATCAGAAAACATTTTTCTGGAAAGAAATAAGTGCTATGAAATTAGGTTGTTCACTTTAGTTGTAAGTGATCTCATGATCTCAGGACTACCATAGCTAACACAGGACAGCCACTCCTTCAAGGTCAGGGTGGGTCGCATAATGCATTCAAGGCCACATTGAACTCGATAGTAAGATCTGGTCTCCAAAACAGTGGACTGGGGATATAGCTCATTGTAGAATGAAAAGCCAAAGGTTTGTTCCTCAGAATTAGAGGCAAAAGTATAAAATTCATATTTTAAAAATAATTTCACAAGAGTCTATAGTTGCTGTGGAGTGGGCTGAAGAGATGGCTCAGCAGTAGAGGCCACATTTTACTCATGCAGAGGACCGAAGTTTGCGTGGTGGCATCCATATTGGGTGCCTCACAGCTGCCTGTAACTCCAGCACTAAAGATTCTGAAGCTGTCTTCTTTCCTCCAAAGGCACACACAATCATGTGCACACATCCCCACACATCCACACACACACACACACACACACACACACACACACGTGATTTATAACTAAGTAAATAATATAAATACTATGGTTTGGCAGGTAAACAGTATCCATACTTATGGAGACAGACATGCTTTTTGCTTATGATTTTCAGGGAAAAATGTGTAGCTAGGCGCCTCTGACATAGAAACTGGGGCAAGGACAGAAAATATTAGAGTGCTTATCCAATTCTATGTGTTTGATTGTGTAGCTCAGCTACTGATCCTGTTTTGAGATCTAATATTAATGGTGAAGAATTAATATAATTCTTATATATAAAATATTGCTATAATTGTTATACAAATTTGTTACCTAAATTTCTGTATTTAAGCTCAAGCATGATCTTATTTTTAACTCCCAATATGTTAATGGTAAATAAAGGGTAAGATAGAAAATATCCCCTTTTCCCTGGTACAGAGGTAGATCATTTGAAAACCATCCACAATTTCTTCATGGAATTTATATGTTATTTTTATATTTTATTCACATGATCAAGTGTACTACTTTGAACTTCAATTTGCACAAATATTAAAATGTGTAAGAAACTCTCTCTAGGCAAGAGAAATAAATAAAAGCCAATATAGTTCAAAAGAACTAAGAAAATCGACATCAACCAGCTCATAATTTCTATTTAAAATATTGCAGGTGATTCCTTAATGTCACAAATGAATTACACTGTTTTTCAATGACTTTCTGTAAGTTTCTAATATTATACTCAAACAATCTCATGTTCTTTTTCTCTCTCTTTTCTAATTCTTTTTTTTTTTCTTGTTTTAAATGTAATCGTTATTTAAGGGTTAGAGAAAATAGCCTATCTTCTCCGTAGTTAAATTATATGTCAAACATTTCAAAGCTTAGAAAGCAGCTAATGAGGGTGTAATATTAAAATGTCAAACATGCACATACCAGTTTCTTCTTCTTCCTGCTCTGAACCCCTCCGGAAACAACCATAATGATCTGTTTAGGCTCCGGTCCATTGTTCCCTTTTTTCCCTCATATTTAGTAATTACTTTTTCCTCAAGGCTGCACTTTACTGAGGGAAAGTAAATTTCAACAGCAGAGCTCAGTTTG
Source organism: Rhizomys pruinosus (assembly GCA_009823505.1). Classification (NCBI taxonomy): domain Eukaryota; kingdom Metazoa; phylum Chordata; class Mammalia; order Rodentia; family Spalacidae; genus Rhizomys; species Rhizomys pruinosus. The sequence goes on from VZQC01011247.1 coordinate 1,417,088, forward strand.
GAATGAACTACCATTCATATGACAGCAGACACATTAGGCAAGTGATTTCGACAGCTTGTAACTTTTCTCATTTATTTCCATCTCCACAAAGTACTTTACAAAATATTCTGGTGTGCAATTCTGGACTGTGGTGGCTTCTTTTTTCTTAGAAAAATTTGTGACAGCCTATGAATAACAGTAGAGAAGATTTTAAATAGCCCCATAGTGTTATGCTATTCAAAAAGAATAGAGGGAAAGGGAATAGATTTGAGTAAGCAATTTCCCAGTCATCAGAAACATTCCCTAATATCTTGGTAAGCACCTTGATGTTTGAAGACCAAATATGGTTGAGAAATTTTACTACCAGTAGCAAGTGAAAAAATAAAATGTACTTGGGCTAAGATGTTCTTGACAGTATTTTCTCTCCAATTCTGGTTACTGATCAAAGTGAATGAAATGACAAATTGTTAGCACCATTCAGGATCCCACAGTCTGAGAAGCGGTGTCAGGAAATGCTTCATAGAGAAGTATAGCTGTTGCATCAACTAATGAGTTTAATGCAAGTTTCCAGAGCCATAATTGCTTTGCTATTGTTTAAGTACAAGGTCAGGTTGATACATGAGCTGCTTATGCTTCTAATGTCCCATTGGATGAGAAGCTTCTTATGCTGAGCTAGATATCGCTTGTCCTAATATCAACCATTAGCTCATTAAAAATAATTTGGAGCTTTCAACACATGGAGCCAAAAAGCAAGGGGAGGGGATTTCTGTATCAATAAGCTGCAGCTAAGCTTAAATTATTCATGCTATTGTAAAGTATGTGCTTTAAATTGAGCATTTCTGTATTTCTTGGCTCATTGTCATAATTGTATTTTTTATAATAAAGCAATCCATACCTTTGATTCTAAATAAGAGGAAGAAAATCATTAAGGAATGATTGAGAAGTACAGTTCAGTGATGAATTGTAAACATTCAACTGCCATCTTTTTCTATTACTAGGCCAATAATAGGTCACGGCTTCAACTGTCTCAGTCAAATATTCTTTTTTTTTTTTTTTTTTTTGGTCTTTTGAGACAGGGTCTCCCTTTTAGTCCCAGTTGGCTTGGAGCTTGCTATGTAGACCAGGCTGACTTTGAACTCACAGCGATCCGCCTGCCTCTGCCTCTTGAGTGCTGGGATTAAAGACATGCGCGTACCACCATGCCCGGCTGATATTCTTTTATTTAATATATATTTTATTGTTATTAAACTTTTACGGTCATATATTCTTTTAACATGTATGTTTCAGTGTCTTCTAAAGGAAATACACTGGAGAGTTACAGGGCAATTAGATAAAGATGGCTTCAAAGAGTAACAAATAACATTGAAATTGTCCATAGGAGTACAGAGGGCTAAGAGTATATTAAATACGTGAAGACTTCCCTGTCCCAATGATATTTACCACTTAATTAGAGATCTGAAGCCAGAGTAAGAGTTACTACAGGGAAGTGGGGAGTGGGCATTGCATAGGTTGACCAGTTGACACCTTGGAGATCTTCATCCGTATAAATATTGTCTCCCTGATCCCTTATTAAACTGAACCTTTGGTTATGCTACTGGGCTTTACCTATGCTTTACTTCTTGATTCCAGGGCTGTTCTCAAATGTATAATCAGTCTCTGGACACTGTAGTGATCTCTAAACAGTAAGCAAAGACTTTCGATCCTACTAATGAAGCACGCACAATTAGATATATAGGTATTTAAACATCACTAATTATTATGGTAGGTTACTTAGGTATAGACACAGATGTTTGGATGGTATGTTAATCCATGAATTACATTTTCATCTTTTAAGTATGACAGGGTCTTCGTGTGGTTTATAACATCCCTAACCATTAGAGGATGCAAGCTTGTGGCATCAGCCGTGGGTTCCTCCAAGGAGAGAGCTGATAGCCAATTAGTTTTGGGATATATCAGACAATGGCTGCCATGTTGCACAGTATTTCCAGGCAGGTGAGGTGTAGCTGGTGCTGACAGAGGAGTCTTGCTTGACTCAAGGAGACCTATATTTGCTTTATTGGTTTAGTGGCCTTTGGTAACACTCTCTGGCATTCCAGAGACCATCCGTATGCTTGCAAGTGTGGTCTCCATATATCTTTCCCATGTTTATATCAGGTCTTCAACAGCAGGGCCTTATCGCCTCTCTTCCTGCAGATATCCCAGTTTGGAGGCAAGGAGCCTTTACCTTTTGTGGGGGCCTGGATCCCCTGGCCAACATCTCCTTGGTAGAATAATCCATTGTTGATGTCAGAGCTCCTGTATTAATATATTTTGCTTAAGTCCATAGCTTAAGGAGACTTTAGCATTATATTTGGTTCTGAATAGAGAATAATCTTTTTCACAGTTTCTATATCCATTAGTCAATTAAAGAAGGCAGTTTTACCGATTTTACAAGAGAATACCTCTATAACAGCTGGCTCCAATCTACAGCTGGAGAATGACCTCATCATCATCATATTTCTCTTTATTTTATGGGGAGGGAGTTAAGAAAGTCTCTTGTATTAAAACCTTTGCAGCACCTAGAAGATAAGCTTCGTTAGGATTCATTAAAAATCATTGTTACGGGGCTGGAGAGATGGCCTAGCGGTTAGGAGCGCCGACCGCTCTTGCAGAGGACCGGGGTTCGATCCCCAGCACCCACATGGCGGCCGAGAGCCGTCCGAAACTCCAGTTCCAGAAGAACTCCAGTTCCAGGGGAATCCGAGACCCTCTTCTGACCTCCGCGGCATTGCACGACATGGGTGCACAAACCTGCATGCAGACAGTACATTGATACACATACCGAAATAAATAAAAAAAATAAATAAATAATAAAAAAAAATAAAAAATAAATAAATAAAAATCATTGTTACTAATATACCTCTATAACAGCTGGCTCCAATCTACAGCTGGAGAACGACCTCATCATCATCATCATATTTCTCTTTATTCTATGGGGAGGGAGTTAAGAAAGTCTCTTGTATTAAAACCTTTGCAGCACCTAGAAGATAAGCTTCGTTAGGATTCATTAAAAATCATTGTTACTAGTAGGATCCAGAGGGGGTCTGCAGCAATCTGAGGCATTTCTTCCCTTCAATGCCCAGAGGAGTCAATCCTTCTGCTGGCACTTTCTGGTACATCCTACTCACTGCAAAGCTGCATTTTCTTTCTCAGCCATTAAGTTGGTGATACTCTGGCCCATAGTTAGTTTTAAGATTTGGATTGCAAGGTTTTTTGACAAAAAGTTTTCGTATCTATCTATATCCCCCCCCTTTTTTTAATTTTAGGCTTTTATTTTTGACCCATGAGTCTCAAAAAAGCAGTTGTATTATATATACCTATAGGGTGGAATCAAGGCACAGATTTCATCAAGTTCACCCATGCGGTTTTGGGTTACTGTATGTGATTAACTTGGGAAACAAACTTTATTTTTAAATTATATCATCCTATAGGTGAAAGAGATTGCTACCAGGTGATACTATATGACAGCAAAATTATAGAGAACATTTGTTTATACCAATCCCAAAGTAACATGCTTCATTACTAGGATCAAAAGGCTATATATTATACTGTTTAAATACCTATATATCTAATTGCATGTGCTTCATTAGTAGGATTGAAAGGTTATGCCTGGACAAGCTGGCAGCCCATGAAAAAAAAACAGCCAGAATTGACTAGAGACCAAGACAACAGCTCCAGAGAAAGTAGACTGTTTTGCTTCTCATCCACCTGTGCTCCTTTTCTAAGCCTAGGGAACAATCTGCGGAAGAGGGGGTGCAGTAGAATGTAAGGGCTGCGATTGGGGGGAATGGTGAAACTATAACAATATACATGGACACTCATTTGATCAACTTGATTGAACATACAAGCCCCCCCTTTCAGGATGGTGGGACCCATGAGCTGTGTGGGTTTGGGCACAATGGCTCACAAATTGGTTTTACATGAAGGATGCTTGTACTCACAAATTATCACTTATTGTTAAAAAAAATGAAAACAAAACAACAACAAAAAAACCCAGAAAGATGCAGAAAAGTTACCGGCAGAATGCATGATCTGGGACGGGTAGGGGTGGGGTGGGGGGAGGGGATGGAGATATATGCCTGAACTGAATTGGAAAATGATGTATGAAATACACAAAGCATCAATAAAAAAAATAAATAAATAAACAGTAAGCAAAGGAGAAATATAGGTTTTGGTTGTTAGAGCTTTGATGTTGGAATTTTATGATTATTTTAAACTTCTAGAATAGTAGATCAGTAGACTAGCACAGATTATGTACATGTATATTCATTATCTTGTGATTAGGTTTATGAGTAAGCATCCAGATTGTGTGTGTGTGTGCATTGTGTATGTGTGTCATAATTTATAATAATGAAAAAATATATCTCAGCTATTTTACTACAGCATCAACTGAGACCTGTGCCATAGAGCCTGTGTTGAGAGAGTAAGGATAAATCCTGGATTTTGTTCAATAGAAGTTTTTAAATAAGTCAATCTCCATTCCGTCTGTCTGATAACTCCATTTTGTTTATGTGTGCTAATCAAAGAAATAAGTCACTCTCAAAATGCTCCACAAGATAAATTATGAGTGACAGACTGACTTGGGCTCAATCCTGATTCTATATACACTACTGACATGTCAGTTACTGAAGAAGGCCAGCTGATCAATTGGTTTCATGTTTACATTATTTCGATTCCCATTGATTGTTAAACATCAGAATTTCAAGCACAATTCCATTCTGTGCAAGTCAACACCTTGCGCTTTCTCAGTATCCCAATCTTATTGTCACACATACGAACAAATATATTCCTCACAAGAAACTTGCTTATAAAATTTCTCCTTGAACGACAGCTCCTAAGAGCACTCATTTCTCCTTCTGAATCAATGGGAAAAGCAATGTCCTTTTGTAGACAGGAAAGTCCGGTATATATAAGTAGCAAAACTGCTTTTTCTTACAATCCGTATAAGATAATTCAAATGTAGCATATTCTTGGGCTGGAGAGGTGGCCTAGCGGTTAAGAGCGCCGATCGCTCTTGCAGATGAACCGGGTTCGATCCCCAGCACCCACATGGCGGCTGAGAACCGTCTGAAACTCCAATTCCAGGAAAACTCCAGTTCCAGGGGAATCCGACACCCTCTTCTCAACTCCGCAGCTTTGCACGACACGGGTGCACAGACCTTCATGCAGACAGTACATTCATACACACAGAGAAAAATAAATAAAAAATTAAAAAAAATATTTAAATGTAGCATATTCTCTTACTTCCTTAGAATTATATTCACCTTTTGGTTATTATGATTGAGCTGATCAAAAAAGAAGGGATAAATACCTCAAAGCAGAAAATTTTAGTCCATGATCAGAATCAGTTCTTTATGAGAATTCAAATTGGTCTAAATTTATTTCAGGCAATTTTAATCAGCAAAAGACAAAATTCCCTTGCAGCTGAATGGTTAAATGTAGGGTTTTGGTTTTGTTGCTGCTGGTTTTCAAGCACAGTGAAGCACAAGTCTGTAAATATGTAGCTAATATTTAGATCATGCACTAAACTGTGTATGATTGTAAATGTATGATTTTGAATAGCCACCAACTATGGCTACTTAGAGTTATTCATAAACTTGCCTACCACTTCCAAATTTCTCCCTTTAGGTTGTCTGTAATAACACAAATAAGAATCTTTCCTACGAGAAAGTAGAAAACAATAGGTATAGGAACATTTAGAAGAAATGACTTTTGACTTGCAAGAAAAAAGAATTGGAAATGGGTTAAATAGAAGCATGTAATAATAAAAATGAAATCACTCAGTTGTGTTTTTGAAGATATAATTATAGTAACATAACTTTCATAGATTTTAAAACTCAGTATAAAATCTTTTATGTGTTGTTAACACAATAAAAATTATCTTAAATAGAATGTGGCTTCCATATATTGATCTAATTTTATTTTGTGTTTTCACATAAAGCAGAAAACACATTCAGAAAAAAGTGACTATTTCATTTTAATGACTTTTATTAAATACGTGACTTTATTTTTTCATCAAACCTATGGATTTTATATTTCCTTTTAATAACTAAAAAGGCAAATGCTGGCTTTTTAGATAATATTCAATTAGCATTTCAAAGAGGTCAGATTAATTGCCCTTCTGACAGAAGCTGTTATTTGAAACTACAAAGTAAAATAATGGAAAATAATTTAAAAATATTACCCATCACTTTGTTCTTAGGGGAAAAAGCATTAGCTCTGTTTAGGTGCATTCACCTAAGCCCTGAATGAACTTCAAAAGCTACAAAAGCACAATCTGGGAAGATAAAAAAATAAATAGAAAATACTTTAATAACAAACCTGATATAATTATCAAACTAAAATTTGCAATTATATCCTAGAATATAAATTCACATTTTTTTTTTTTTGTCTTTTTGAGACAGGGTCTCTCTGTAGCTCTGGCTGTCCTGGAACTCACTATGTAGACCAGGCTGGTCTTGAACTCACAAAGATCCGCCTGCCTCTGCCTTCCAAGTGCTAGAATTAAAGGCATGCGCCACCACGCCCAGCAAATTCACATTTTTTTATGTCTACCTTAATTTTGGAATATTGTTTACTGAAAGAACTGTACTCCCAAGCTTCAACAATAATGTGAAATTTTCATGGTTCTTACAATGTGAGTTCCCATTCACTCCCTTTCCAAATTTTCCACCTGTGCAAAGTCTTTCATTGTGATGAGATTACTTACAAAAACGTATTTATTTATATTTATTCTTATTTTTGTTCATGAGTGCTATGCCTGCATGTTTGTAAGTGCAGTTGTGTGGTGCAGTGACCAAAGAGGACAGAGGAGAGTGTTGGATTCCCTGGAACTGGAGTTGATTTTTAGCCCTCACCTTGGTGCTGGGATTTAAATATGGGTCTTCTGCAAGAACAGCAAGTGCTCTTGAACACTGAACCATCTCTCCAACTCCGCAATCATTTTATTTCTTAAAGAAAGTGATGCCAATAAAATATTTTTAAATAAAAATGATGTAGAAAAGGTCTTGCAGAGGACTCAGGTTTGATTCTCAGCTCCCCCTTGATGGCTAACAATCATCTGTAACACCAGTTCCAGGGGATCAGATGCCATCTTTCCTCCGTGGTCATTACATGACATATGTACAGTTAAGAGACCTGCAGGCAATTCAGATATACACACAAAATAAAAATAGTAAATAAAAAAACCTCTAAAAAGGTTTTCTAACTTAAATCATGACATTTTTCTTTTTTTTTTCTCAAAAAATTTTATGAGGAATTTTAGTTAATAATTTGAGATGCTTGGGCCAATACAGTATTTAGCATAATAATATTAAATAAAGTATAACAATGCAAATTAATTTTCTATATCATTACATCTTGAATATTTTAAGGCTATCATAGAAAATTAAAAAGGTATACTGGAATGATAGGCAGTAGAAATATTCTGACCTGGATGTTTTGAATAAAATAAAAATATTGGCTGTCTAAAATTTGTCTGCCTTTTAATATTATCATGCACAGACAATTGAAAGAGCATAATAAACTACTTTTCTTTACCAGAATTAACCTCTTCAAAAGTCTAGACTTTCTTTTAATATACTAAATGCCAAAATAACAACATGATCAATTGATTTGTTATTGATAAAATATAAATATTGTTTCATGAGACATAAAATATAAAATATTATTTGGTACCATTTATGAAATAAAGAATTTTCACATGAAATTAAAAACTTTTAATCAGTATCATAATATTGTTGATCAAAAATGAACATAAAGATATTAATTGGGTTCTCACTGGGTACACTTTATTCAAATTTAAAAAAAACTCTGTTTAATATCTGTCATTTTAGTGTGCATGAAAATTCCTTAAGTCACAGAGGTGTCTATCTAGTTCACTGATAAAAGTCATTGTTCCTGGTACAGACTGAATATTCCTTAAGTTTTTTAATGTTAGAGGTAATAACTAAAGGGATGCTGTCACCATGGCTGTGACTATATAGGAGTAACTGTCTAGCTGTGCATGCTGTCACCATTGCTGTGAGTATATAGGATAACTGTCTAGATGGGCATGCTGTCACCATAGCTGTGAGTATATAGGAGTAACTCTCTAGCTGTGCATGCTGTCACCATTGCTGTGAGTATATAGGAGTAACTGTCTAGCTGTGCATGCTGTCACCATTGCTGTGAGTATATAGGAGTAACTGTCTAGCTGTGCATGCTGTCACCATGGCTGTGACTATATAAGAGTGACTGTCTAGATGTGCATGCTGTCACCATGGCTGTGAGTATATAGGAGTAACTATCTGTGCATGCTGTCACCATTGCTGTGAGTATATAGGAGTAACTGTCTAGCTGTGCATGCTGTAACCATGGCTGTGAGCATATAGGAGTAACTGTCTAGCTGTGCATGCTGTCACCACTGCTGTGGGTATATAGGAGTAACTGTCTAGCTGTGCATGTAGTCACCATTTCTGTGAGTATTTAGAAGTAATTGTCTAGCTGTGCATGCTGTCACCATGGCTGTCAGTATATAAGAGTAACTGTCTATCTGTGCATGCTGTCACCTTTGCTGTGAGTATATAGGAGTAACTGTCTAGCTGTGCATGCTGTCACCATGGCTGTGAGTATATAGGAATAACTGTCTAGCTGTGCATGCTGTCACCATGGCTGTGAGTATATAGGAGTAACTGTCTAGCTGTCCATGCTTTCTCCATGGCTGTGAATATATAGGAGTAACTGTCTAGCTGACATAGGTGTCCTCTTCAGGGCTAAGCACTCCACAGACTCTCATTCTCTGGACATTGGTCACATGTGTTTTTTCTGTGTTAATCAACATCTGCTGCATAATAAATAAATCTCTGGTGAGAGACAATAGATTACTTATCTGAGAATTTTCTGCTAGGAGCCACTTCAAAACTTTCCCCTACTCTCTGTGGCCTGTGTAGCCACAGATTCCAAGGCCTGATATCAGTATCAGGTATGTGGTCTGTTTTGTGATCCAATTAGAAAGTGGTTGATTATTTCCTTAATATTTGTGCCACTATCCTTCTAAAACATTGGTCCACTATATTGAAAAAATAATTTGAACCCATAAATATTTTAACATTTCCTTTGTTTACAGCACTACTTTAGACAGTATGAGAGTTGTAAATTTGCCTTATTTTTTAAATTTTTATTTATTTATTTATTTATTTATTTATTTATTTATTGTGTATGAATGTACTGTCTGTATGTAGGTTTGTGCATCCGTGTTGTGCAATGCCGCAGAGGTCAGAAGAGGGTTTCTGATTCTCCTGGAACTGGAGTTCTCCTGGAATTGGAGTTACGGATGGTTCTCAGCCACCATGTGGGTGCTGGGGATTGAACCCGGTTCCTCTGCAAGCAGTCGGTGCTCTTAACTGCTAGGCCACCTCTCCAGTCCAAATTTGCCTTATTTTTAATGATTACATAATATATTTGATAAGATTCTATTTAAATTCATGAAACTTTCAATTATAAAAGAAATCCATCTCTAAGTGCTTATAATGGGAAAGATCCCATTTGTAACATAAGCTTTAATCACGCAACTTGTTCAGAGAATAATAGTACTCAGAATGGGTAGAGATGACTTCAAATCAGGCAGCCAAGAGGAGAGTTCTGCATGAGATGTACTTGTTTTCAAAGGATGGAAGGACTTTTACTAATGGTGTGATTAAAGATATTCCAGGCTGCCCTTGGTAGTGCATGTGTTTAATCCCAGAATAGTATACTGAAGCAGTGGGATACAAATTTCAAACCCAGCTTAACCTAAAAACGTGAGATGCTACCACAAAAAAGAAAAAATAAGAAGCCCATATATTTATAGTACAGGTACTTTAATCCTTCTGGATAACATTCATAGTGCTGGAAATTTCCATGCATACTGCCAGAGGAGAAAAGCTACCATCACTCTTACTCAGCTAAGAACCTCATGAACCAAAATATCTGTCCTTGCAAGCTGTGACCACTAGTGCAATTGTGACACAATTGTTATGGGAGTGACCAACCATCCCCTGATTGGACTTAAGGTCTCGTGCAAGACATGGAAGCCACACCTGGCACTGGAATTGGAGTGAAGAACTTGTGGCTACAGAGTTAAAAAAGGCCTTGGGGTAAACCTACTACTAATAGTCTACTAAATGAACGGAGTATTAATGAACGTAGTATTAATGACTTCTAATGACCTATTGCTACACACATAGATCAATGTGTCTCTCATCAAATGAGCTTCTTCTTGCAGTAGAAAGCAGCTACCACAGAGGCACACAACTGGACAGCATATAGGGACTAAGAGTCTGGGGAGTGTCTCTCCCCAAAAGGGGCATCATGTTCTGCCCTCCATTCCCAAAGCTCAAGAAGACAGGGCAGAAGATGCCCTAGAGAAGAAGACCTTGAAAGATTATAAGAGATAGAGATGGTAGACAATGAGAAGAAAAAGTGATTTTTCAAGGAGCAGGATAATTGCACATATGAATTTATTGCAATTGTGACCACATACAAAAGACCTGAAGCTCAAGCCAGACAAAATCTCAGCATGGAAGGAACACATGTACAGGAGGCCTCACCTCTAGCTGAGGAGTTGGTAGCTGCTGGAGCAGGAAGTATCAGTTTTACCTAGATATGACTCTTGTTCAACCACAATACAGGGCAGGTCCCGTACCCAAGAGCATTTGGGCGTACATATTGGACTCAATTGTGAAATACCGAAAAAGGAAAATACTATGAAGTGGGTGGGTAAGGAAGTAGGGTATAGATCTTGAAGGAGCTAGGGAGTGAGAAATATGGTCAAAATACATTATATGAAGTTCTCAAAAACTAATATAAATAGTCATTAAAAATGAAAGAGCAGAAAAGGAACTGGTTAAGAGTACTGTCTGACCTTGTAGAGGATCTAGGATCAGTTCCCAGCACTCACATGGGAGCTAACAACTAATTGTCTGTAACTATAGGTCCAAGAGATCCAGGTCCAGGGTATTCATATCTTGGTAGGAAAGATAGGCCTCTGTGTCCCTCAGCGTCTTAACAGGTGATTTAAGGTAAACAGCAGAGGTGCACTTACATGCTTGCAGACAAAACACTCATACACTGAAATGAAATGAAATGAAATGAAATGAAATGAAATGAAATGAAATAATAAGTTTTTCAAAAGTAGCAGAGAAGATGCAATAATGTCTCAAGACTGGAATTCAGAATTGTATGACTGGACAGAAATTTGAATATATAAATGGTTAACTAATAAATAATACATACAAAAAATTAACACTAGATAATAACATATAGGTTACATGAAGGCAGGCAAGAGTGACTTTCTCCAAGAGGTGTATTGCCTATGAAAGAGTAAGCTCATTTAATAAAATTACTCTAAATTTTAGAAGTTTCAGAATTATGAAATACATTTATTTAACAGACAGCAAATAAATAAATTTGGAAGAGCTCTAATCCCCATGTCTTGTATAATCTCTTAATGCTGAGATTTAGACTGTGCTAGACTTTAGCTGAACCACAGAAGGGAGATTTTTGGAGAGAAGGATGAGTCTGTTTGGTGGTAGCCTACCAGCACTCACCAGGAAGTTCTCAGCAGGTGAGAAGTGAGCTTCCTTGAGTGTTCTATAGTCTATAGAGTTAAATGCTAGTAACAATAATAATAAATCACATTGGAACAAAAAGTGAGCCGCTTCTTCTCTAGTGTACACCCCAACACCCTCTGTCAACAGAGTTTAATATTCTTCCCAGTAGCAAAAGAGATGTGTGTATAGGCCCAGCTCTGATGTCATCAAACAAGAAGGATGATAGATATGAGGCTGAAAGGCAGGAGTTGATGTTGAGTACAATGGGCATGCTGTGACAACATTGACTAAAATGTTTGCTGTTTAGCTATAATGAGGGTCCTCATATTAGAACTGTATGTGATAAAAGGAGTGATAGTTTTCCTCTCAGTATAAATAAGCAAACACAAATAAGATAACTTCTTTCATACTTAATAGTCATTCTCCCCATCTCTCTTCCTGTCAGGCCCAGTGCTTCACTAGTCTTCAACAGGGTTCTCACTCTTGGGTCCAGTAATCATGAAAGAAATCTTCATCAACTAACGAAAGTACAATTGAAACCCACCCTCTTGCAGCAATAGCTAAAACAATGTTTAGATTTGCCTTTTCCCTGTTTTCACACAAGCCAGTGTCTGTTTCAGAGGCTTGCTTGGGACCATGTCTGGATGACCCTGTCATTAGCAGTGTGACTAGTGAGAACAGAAACCCAAAGCTGCAGATGTGTTCCTGGAGCCATCTGGCTCTGTTGGAAGGTAATTTACTCACCTAAAAATAATCACATGCATAAGGGCATCCCCTCCCTGAACAGATCATATCCCTAAAACTGTTCACGCTTATTCCCTTGAGTTTACAAAGCAAAGCATTCCTCTCCTGCACACTGTTCTTTTGTTAATATTCATATCAGACGGGAGGAAAGGCAGAAACTCTCATACATCCTATGCAATGGCAATAATCACTTGATGAGATATATTATTTTTTAAAATCAACTGTGTATTTTTACACACATTCAATCATTGAGTTTGTTTTTTTAATAGCTATAATACTGTTGCATTTTTGAAGTAGCAATTTAGAATTGATTCCAAACTAATTTCTTCACACATAGAGTTCTGAAAGGTAGATTTCCAATAGGCTATGATCATCTATGGAAATTTCTGGCTGCATGTCAGCCTGCCTGCACTGCAAATGTGAATTCTTCACAAATGAGCATTGCAAAGCACTCTGAAAATAGAATCATGTAAGCCAAGTATTAGGCTTTTATCCACCATCTTTCCCTTGTTGGATAGAACCATGTTAGCTTTAACTTGGTCGATGCAGTGCTGGCCACTGCCACAGATACTGTAGTATTAAACAAGTCAGCCTGAACTCCCCTGCTGCAATCAGTGGATGAGCCAATTCATTTTTCAATCATCACTCTTTTTAAAAAAATATATTTTTCTGCATTTTGTGAACCTCATACAATACATTTTTTCTTTCATCACACTCCAAATTTACAAAATCTGAAAATAAACTATATGTTAACTCCAAAATACACTTGGGGATTCACAGTTAGCTGTAAGCTTGCATGCACGTAAAAAAGAAATATAAATTTACATTCTTGAATTACATACCAAGTTGATGTATGTTTTAATGTACTTTAAAAAAAAGAGACTTATTCTTTCCCCTAAATCTTAGAACTGAGAATAGAGACATATACTTCAAGCTTTTTCTACAGCCATATCAGTTAATATCCTATTATCTTTACTGTCCAATATAAAATATGAATGAGATATATAATATCTCATACGTATTTAGCTTCCCCTTCCCTATTTGCCCCACCTGTAGCCTGCCCATGGTACTTGTGCATTTTGCATGTATGTTAAAGCCTACCCAGTCAAGTTTGGATTCCCAGATGTCCCTCAGTGAGTTTATCCACTAGACGCTGTTTAGTCTGTCTAGTGTCACTCCATTAAAGCAGACCAACTCTCCCTCACCCAGAAGTGATCAACAGTCTCCTCAGCAAAGTTTTGGCCTCCTACCTATTTCCCCACTTCTATGCTGTTTTTTTTGTTTTTTTGTTTTTTTGTTTTTCTGTCTGATTACATTTTCGTGTGTCTTGTGCATGCTGCTATCATGGCTGTAATTACATATGACCAAGGTCCTGGGAGTCCATAAAAATCTGTTCCCTTGTGGCCATGCACCTCCTTCCCTGGCCCTTACAATCTTTCTGTTGCCTGGGCACAGAGTGCATGAAGTTTCATACAGGAGTCCTATTCAAGGACTCACACTCTGCAGCCTCTTTTTTGCCACACTCATTGCCCTCCTTTTGCTATGCAGAGTTGATAGATAGGGAATACTCATTTAATGCTTCCATGTGAGTGGGGTCTGCAAAAAGTGGAAATCTTGGGCAGCAGTGTGAAGGTACTCCATATGGCTAGATGTATTTAGGACCACTCATAGCAAGGGTCTGTTCTAATAAATGTTGTTTCCTGAATCTTAAGATCAACTGTATATTTCAGATTAAATGCATAGCTTAACCTTTGTTTTACCATATAAGTAGTTATATAATACGGAATTAGTTTAGAGAGAAGCTATTGGTTTCTGGTAGTCTCTATAATTTTACCTGACTCACTTATATTCTAAATTATGAAGAGGATGATCCTTTATATTTTTAGCTTGTCAGAGTGTTTTCAAATAGCTTAGAAGAAAGAGCAAAGTAGAGAAACAGCTGTCCCTTGTTATTTTGTTTCCTGAATACAAATAGTCTTAAATTGCTGTAAATGGAAAGGCTGGAATGAATTCAAACACAGCCTGTTTAAATACACTAAGGCTGATGTTTGTATATTAGAACCTTTGCAAAGGGCAGCACTAGAAAATATGACACATTAACTTGTGCAACATGACAGTCTACAGCTTCTCCTTTGTAGAGTCAAACTGGTAGCATTCACTCTTTTACAGACAGCAAATCACAAGAGATTTGAAATCAGGTATCTGAACTGGGACATTAAGCACTGAGGTGTTTAGTGTGTTTTTTTTAATTTTAATTCTTAGGAAAAACAATATTATGGACTTACATATTGAACTTAGTTCAAACAAGTATTAAATATTTTTGTACCAAGAAATAATGAAAGGATAGAATTAGGCTTTTATCTTTCCTTCTGACTTCTGTCCATTTTGAGAGAAATTAGTTTACAAGTCAAAATCAAGAGAAGCTGGTACCGTTGTTTTCTCTACATAAAAATAGTATAAGATAAATCCTGTCTTGGCTGCTCTTAAATACAACTTTATCCCATAGCTTTATTAAGTATGTAGAATACTTACACCAGATTAACAAACTTTTTATACTGGTAAGCAAAGTAAAGAAAGTTTAAGGAACTTGACTAAGGTCACATGTTCATATTCAGTGGGAGAAATTATCCTTGGCATTCAGAGTCACAGTGCAGTGTTTGATCATGAACTCATTTTCACACAATTCAGTGAAGGGATTTCATCTCACTGCGTTACCACTCGCAGGCACAGGAAATTATTCAGACTTCCTCTAAATGTTATTACCACACAATTGCATAATATTACACATTGTTTTCCTGCTTGACTCAGCCAAAAACTCATGGCCCAGCACAGAGTGTGGGAACAGAAGGAAAAAGTCATGCTCAGGCTTTTGAAGGAAAAGTTGCTCTGGTTTTACCACCTGAGAGGTTCCTTAGAGATATAAGGGGACATTAAAAAAAAACAAAAACAAAAAAGAGATATAAGGGGACATTTGGCGTCCAAGCAGAAAGAAACAAAAGACTAAAAATCGTTAAGAAATCACATCAAATTATTAGACAAATAATAATAAATTATGAGCTGAAGTCTTGAAGAGTTGTATTCAGGAGATAAGAATAAATTGTTCTTTCACACATTATGGACAGACAAATAAAGCAAAACTCTATCATAGAATATATAATACACACACACACACACACACACACACACACACACACACACACACACATATATATATCCTTATCTAGATGAGAATGACCATTTTTCAACTCAGCCATCTCCTTTTATTCTCTGGAAGTTATTTCTCTAGTTCTGGCCTCTCTCTTAGAAAGTCCAGCTTTCCATTCCACCTCCTACTCAACCTGTCCCCTTATGAATGAGTTTCATTTGGTATTGACTGATCAGAAGAAATACATGTGCATTAGTAAGCATCAGTCACTGAACCATTCTGATCTCTTTTGTCCTTCCAGTTGCCAGATCCCCATCCTATCTATGACAGTTAAATGGTATCTCTTCCTTTCCAATGCAGCAAGGAAATACTGAGGTAATAAACTTTAAGAAGGAAACTTATATTAGGGCTTTTGGTATAAAGTTTCAATCCACGGTCATCTGGATCTGTGGGTTAAAGGTCTGTAGAGGAAGCACTGAATAATGGAGGGTGCAAATGGCAGAAGCTATTCACCTGATAAAAATAAGAAGAAAAGAAAGAGGGGAATAGTAGTGGTCAAGGCTCTAGTATCTCTATTATGGATGCACCCACTTTCTTCCTCTGGGTCCTATGTTCTAAAAGTGCCACCATCTCCAAGAAGTGTAGCAGACTAAGGACCAAGCTCTCAACTCAGCTTTTGGGGGAACACCTAAGATGTAAACAGTAGCTCTTGGGGTCACTAGGTGTTATTTTCCTTGAGCTTGCAATTTATTTCAGGACTTTCTCCCTTTTTGTAATATTTATTCTTTATAAATGCAGCTTTCATAACTGCGACATTGCAACGTCTCCACTGGGAAAAATCCAATGTCACCTCCCACACAAAAAATTATTTATTCTTGTGTTTATGATTTTAAGATTTGTCACAATATGGACTTTACTACATTATACATTCTCCTGGAAACAAAGTTTTTTTCAGGAAGTTTCAGAAATTTTTAGGAAGTTTCTTTTCTTTCAAACATTACTCTTGTTCACCTCTTCCTCAATACATTAAAAAATACAAATCAAAAAACAAACTTTGATATATTCCCAATAGAGTTACTTTCACTATCTCATATTCATTCCTAACTCTGTGGCTGGTATTCTTTTCAATTCCTTTCTTTTTCTTCACAGAACTCGTTTCTTTTAGTTTTTGTGCATTTCATAACAATAGATCTGAACCAAATTTTGACCCTCCCCCATCCATACCCCTCAAAGTCCCCCACCAGGTGTCATGGACTCTGTCATATGTGTTAAGTCCTAACCTGTCAAGCATTTGTAACCAGATGTCCCTGGGTGCAAATTCATCTACTGGAGTCCGGTCTGCCTATCGTCACTCTCTTAAAGAAGCTCTATTCTCCACCAACCAGCAGTAATCAGTTGTCAATAGTTCCTGAGCTAAGGTTAGGGGCTGCTGCCCATTTCCCTAGTTCTAGGCTGGGTTTTTGTCTGAATGAATTGGCATGGGTCTTTGTGCATGCTGTCACCATCATTGCAAGTTTATACGAACAAGTTCCCAAAGGCTTGAACGCCTCTGTTTCTTTATGTTCATCCACTTAACCCTGGCTCTTACATTCTTTATGCCCCCTCTTTGCAAATTTCCCTGAGCTATGGGTGGGTGAGATTTATATAGGAATCCTATCCAGGGACATACTTTCTACAGTCTTTTATTCTCTAAACCTTGGTTAGCTGTGGTGTTCTATGTGCATCACACTCTGTTTCATGAGGAAGGTTCACTGGTGAGAGTTGAGAGATATATTAGTATTCTCTCTACCGCCTGTACCACGATGTTCCATGAGCCTTGGTGTAGAGAGATCCCACTGTAGATGTGTTACTTAAAGTTGGGCATATGTCAGACATACATTTGATGTGGGTGACCCATTGTAGAACTCTGTAATAGTCTCTATCTGTTGCCAAAGATACTTATTTGATGAATAGTGTATGGTATACTCATCTGTAAATATAAGGATCTATGTTTAGCAAACTAAGAAATTTTCTTTGTCAAGAGATATGACAAAGATAGGGTTTTCCCTGGGATTCCTATGGCATCTCCAGCCATGTGAATGTGGTTATATTTACAGCGCTATCCATGAATTCTCTCTCATTCAGAGAGCTCTGGGTCTAGATAGCTGTTGACTTCGCCTTGGTAAAAGTACCCCACTGTGCCAATACAGATAGTTTCCCCACCCTGCTTTACAGCTTGGTCGAACCATTGATTGATTTCTCTCTCTTACCAGCTAAAACTATGAGAGCTAGTCGTCAGAGAGAAGGCTTCTAGGTCAGTCCTGTCCTGTGTCTGACATATTTCCTGTTTTCATCGACAGTGTCTTACCTTCAAGTTATACAAAGTAATCAAGAGCTGTGGCAATTACCGTGTGGTTCATATAAAATAACACCCAAGGTGATGATAAATATGGAGAAGTATCCTAAGCCCAAAATATCCTAATGAGTTTATGAATACAACTTGGTTTAGATTTTCTGTTTGGTTATTTTTTTAAGTCTTAATTTTGATTCATGCTGCATAGGTGAATAACAAAATGATGAATTTCAAGTAAAAAGCTGTCAGTTCATTCCTCAGTAGTCTCATTATCTATATAAAGAAACCTGAAAACATATTTGCTGATTTTATCTAATTTCTAAAAGAATCTTAGCACCTTAACACTATAATTATGGATAACTCAAATGCTAACGATGCAAATTTGTGCAGTTCTATTTTTTTGGTATAACATTAGATAAAGTGTTAATTTTGAAGGTTAAAGCATGAGGGCCAAGTGTTTCATTTACATTAATGAACTTTAATAATGACCGTATCTTTTTTCTATAAGAGTTCTCATGTTGAAGGAGTCTACTGCAGCAGTTATGTCTGGTTTCAAATTTGTAAATGTATGTTAACTATTTCCAGGCTCTGCATCCATTATTTAATGCACATATCTCTATATAAGGTAAGCATTATTAATGTCTTCTACTTAATTAAGGTATCAATACCAAGAAAACATATTTGCTAGGATACTTCATGTTACATTTAATAAGAACTCAAACATAAATAAGCTTAAAGATTTTGGAAGAATCATTGGACCATATTCCGGAAAAAGAAAATATTTCTGTTGGCTACATTAAATGAAATTTGTGCTGAATGTGTCAACTTGGAGCTGCCTTTGTAGCCAGGGGAATACCATGTTCTGGCTGGCTCAGGACATAGTTACTGGAATTTGTGAGAATAGAAATAAGTACTTATTTGTTTAAACCAGTCAAAGTAATCAATAAAATAGAAGGTGAAGGGTGAACTCAATCCCTTGAACACTGCATAATTGCTATACATGTGAAAAAGAGCTAAAGGAATGAAATGAATGTTAAGAAGACAAGTGCAATGATGACCAGTAAGATTAATTAATATCTTTGACTCCATTTAATGCTTTCATCCTGAAATGTTCTACATAAGACTGTGATGAAATTTAACACAAATCAATGAATTAATTAAAGTACTTCCCTGTTATATTCAAGAAAAGTAAAGACTTATTGAACTAATTTTCAATTTAATGTGTCTCTAAATAAGCATAGAGTTTGAAGACTGGGATATTATGCCAGGCTATTTCCTGTTCTCTGTAAAATCAATATAAAGTTATGGCACACTTATTATGACAAGGATTTCAGAATTTATTTTAGCCATGGCTTTTCCCTAGAGAAATTAACAACTTTGGTTTTGGTGACACCACCTAAAGGCATATAAGAGTTAAGGAATAAAACATTTAAAATATCATAAAATGCTTATGAAAATAGAATAATGAGAGAAATGTTCTTTCAAAAATGGATAGTTTCTTTCTGAATTGAGATGAACCCTGAAGGATGGTGTGTGCTAGTCATTTTTCATCTCTATGGAAGAATAACAGAAAACAACTTAAAATAACTTATTTTGATATGTTGACTCAGATATGGCAACATGTCTCTACTGCTTCTTGATCCATGTGTGGTTAGGCAGAGCATCAGGGCAGGGAGCACATAATGGACTAAAAGATCTCAACTTATGGTTGCCTGGAAGGAGAGAAAAGGATAGGAAGGAACAAGAGACATGATAAACCTTTTAGTGCCATGTCCCTTCACTGATCTACTTCCTCTGATCAAGCCCATCTCCTAAAATCCCATTCTGTATGTTTTCATCAATGAATCAAGCCATTAACAAAGTTAACATTCCTGCCATCCGATAATATCTTACTGATCCCACCAGCTAGGTTCCATGTCTTTAGCATAAGAAAGTCCCAAGCTATTTAATGTCAAAATAAGAGCAGGTGGTATACTTGAATAAGTAGAAAAAGTCAGAAAAATCTGTTCAGTGTTAAAAAATCAAGACAAGGGGCCAGAGAGATGACTCCGAATTTTCAGAGCACAGGGTGCTCATTCAGAGGGCCCATTGTTTCAAACTCCCACATTGTAGTTAACAACTGTCCCCAACTCCAGTTCCAGGGGATGTGACACCCTCTTCTGGTCTCCACTTACATTGCATTCACATGCAACACTTATATGCAGGTAAAACACACGTGCTCAAAAAATAAATGAGCCAGGCGTGGTGGCGCACGCCTTTAATCCTAGCACTTGGGAGGCAGAGGCAGGCGGATCTTTATGAGTTCAAGGCCAGCCTAGTCTACAGAGCAAGTTCCAGGAGAGCTGGGGCTACAGGGATCCTGTCTCAAAAAGACCAAAAAAATAAAATAAATGAATTAATATTTTTCAAAGAAATCAAGACAAACTAGTACAAATGATTTTACAAAGAATTTGGTTGGAGCATGAAGATGTCACACAGTTTAGTTAAATGATGGAGAACAGGGCAATGCCCTGTTAAAGACTAATTATAACAAAAATTTTTGCATTAAATTGAAGAGAGGTTCATAACTAAAACTATGCCATGTTTTATGCCGGGTACTTTCAGAAGTATACAATTTATATTGTATAGAAGTACTTGAGATGGAACATAGGCTCAAATCAATTCTTAAACTCGGGAAAAATATGATCAATGCTGCATTTAAAACTGTTTTTGAGAGCCAGGCATGAAGGCATGACTTTATTCCCAGAACTCAGGAGGCAGAGGCAGGGTGATCTAGGCCAGCATAGTCTACATTGAGATTTTTCAGGCCAGCTGGGATTGCAGGAAGACCTTCTCTCAAATAGTGAGTGCCATACAAGTCCAGACACAATGAAAAAAGAAAGTATGATTGCAAGTACTGTTCAAAGAAAAAGAATATGTATCTTAAATCCACCCTGACAGGAAAGGGCTAATGGAAAAGTCCTAATGAGTTCAGTTTTCAGGTCAGGAAGTAGAGAAATTAAGTTAGGAGTGTTTAACTCTTTTTTGTTTTTTTGGTCTTTTGAGACAGGGTCTCCTTGTAGCCCCAGCTGGCCTGGAACTCACTCTGTAGACCAGACTGGTCTTGCACTCACAGAGATCCGAGATCCGCCTGCCTCTGCCTCCCAAGTGTTGGAATTACAGGCATGCACCACCACGCCTGGCCAGAAATGTTTAACTCTTAAGATGTATTTGTTAAATTCCTGTTGCTGTGATAAAACGCCACAACCTAAGCAATTTATAGAGAGAAGGGTTTGTTTGGTTTACGATTCCAGAGGATAAGAGTCCACTGTGGCAGGGGAGGCATGGTGGCAGACACGGCCAGAGCAGAAACCTAAGCACTGGTACCTTTAGCAGGTACAGGAAGCAAAGCCAGCCAAGACCGGAAGTGTGTGTGGCTAGCAACTCTCAAAACCCACTCTTAGTGACATGCTTCCTTTAGCCTGGTCATATGTCTTAAAAGATCCATGCCAAAGTAACCTACCATAACTATTAGTGCTGCTTAAATACCTATATATCTAATTGCTTGTGCTTCATTAGTAGGGTTTGGGCACAACAATCTGTAGATTGGTTTTGCACGAAGGATGCTTATACTCATGGATTATCACTTATAGCTAAAAAATGAAAAAAAAAAAAACCTGAAAGATGCAGGACAGTTATGTCAGAATACATGATCTGGGATGGGGTGGGGGTGGGGGGGAAGGGAAAGGGAAATATGTGTGATCTGAATTGGAAAATGATGTACGAATGCACAAACCATCAATAAAATTAAAATAAAATAAAATAAAAAAATAATAAATAAAAAAAGAGAAGTTATCTCCTGAACAAACTGTCAGACCATAAAGGAAACAGCCAGAAATGACAAGTCCAAGTCAACAGCTCTAGAGAATTGGACTGTTTTACTTCTCATCCACCTGTGCCCCTTTTCTAAGCCTAGGGAACAATCTGCGGAAGAGGGGGCGTGGTAGAATGTAAAGGCTGCGATTGGGGTGAACGGTGAAACTACAGCGATGTAGTCTGGACACTCATTTGATCAACTTGATTGAACAAACAACCTGTCAACCTCCACTGAATGGTGGGACTGTGGGGGTTTGGGCACAACAGTCTATAGATTGGTTTTGCACGAAGGATGCTTATACTCATGGATTATCACTTATAGCTAAAAAATGAAAAAAAAAACCTGAAAGATGCAGGACAGTTATTGCAGAATACATGATCTGGGATGGGGTGGGGGTGGGGGGGAAGGGAAAGGGAAATATGCCTGATCTGAATTGGAAAATGATGTACGAAATGCACAAAGCATCAATAAAAATTTAATTAAAAAAAAAAAAAGTTCCATGACCCTGCCCAAATAGTGCCAAGAATCGGAGACCAAGTGTCCAGATACTTGGAGCCTATGGGGGACATTCTCAATCCAAGCACCACATAAGGTACGGGACATCAAGAAATTTTTTAAGCTTGAGATTTCAGTTCCATAATATATAAAATAAAGGATTGGTTTTTAAACTCCATTAGGCATGAGTGGCAAAGATTGACAAATAATTTCCTTTCTCATTTTCCTTTCTTATTGTATAACAGGTAGTACAGGTTCAATGAGATCACACCCAATAGTGTTATTATTATTAGTGTGCAGCAGTGTATGCTCACCACCAGCTGTCAGACACTACAGGGAAAGTGATGTATTTTGGGAGATTGAGGGCTGAATATTCTCTGAGAATTCTAAAGGAAAAACATTATTTAAATAATGATATCAGAAGATGTGAGTATGTTAGAGAAGTCAATAGTTTTCCGTTAGACCTTGATGGGAGTTGTGTACATGTTTATAATGGAGATAGCAACCATAATTTTGTATGCTAGTGGGCACAGACCAAAAAAGAAATCACGTAGATACGATCTGCATTCCATCAGCACACACAAGTGCTTTCCTGCAGTCACTTGTGTGCTGTCCTAATCTCAAGCCCCATCCTATTCATACTCCCTTACCGTTCTGCACCTTTACCCCTCATCCTTCCTTCCTTTCTCCTCTCATATACTTGCAAAGACAGGTGGAGAAATATTCATTTCCAAGTATAAAACATTCCAAATATAAATCAGTTAAAAGTAACTGAAAGTGCCTACTGTATCTTTGCATCTGGTAGTTTTAAACACAATGCTCTCTTGAGAGTAAACATAGAAATACACACTAGTTATTTTATCATTTCTTATGCAGTTTATTAATGTAACCAATTCTACTTATTATAAGATCCACCATACTGAAATATGTATGCATATATAAATACTTACAATCTCTCCATTGGATATTTATATTTCTTGATATAGACCCGATAGTTATATTTATGAATATATATAAGGATACATATATTATTATATATTATTGTTACTATATACAGGGGACTTAAAAATCAATAATTAGAAAATAACTTTTAATACATCAGTTTAAAAATTAAATCTATTTTACAACTTTACACATGCAAAGAGAATTGCTTTATTAATAACATGGATTCCTCCTAATACAGTTCTGAAACTTTATGTCTTATAAATCTTTAAAAGTGACTTAAGGGGCATTGCTCTGCTGTTAAGAACACTTCCTGTTCTTCTAGTGGACCCAGGTTCAATTCCCAGCGACCACATGGTGGCTAGGAACCATCTGTAACTCCAGTTCCAGGGCATCTGATGCCTTCTTCATGTCACTGTGATGTATTTACAACCTTTCAGGCAATACACTAGTACCCATAAAATAAAAATAATAAAATATTTTAAAAATATTTAAATTTTGGAAATTTAAAACTTATAAAATCTAAAATTTGAACATTAACAGTGATATTGTCAAATCTTACATGAAATTAGTTAATTTATATTTTATATGACATTATATGTTATTTTGAAAATATGCAGAATTATGGAGATATGTACACAGAATAGAAGCATGCACACAAAAATAAATTCTTATCCAATAAATATGTAGGTATGGTAAATTCAACCAGGCTTAATTGTAATTCATCAGAGTCTCAGAATTTGTATTCAACAGTTAGTACTCATGTGTCCTATATCTATATTCATTGTAGAGATTTTCTGTATTATTATTACATAATCAAGTAAACTTTTAGTCTTTCTAATATTGTTCTCTTAACTTTGTGTTTATTATTTTTGTTCATAGAAATTAGTTTCTGAAATTCCATACTTTCCAATGTAGAGAAGAAAACACATGTCATTTGACATATTCCAAAATTCAAAATTATCTGTAACATACACAAGATTGAAATTTTATATCACCAGTATTAACATTTTGTGTTCTTGATTTGGTAGCAATGAGACTAAACAGCTCAGGCCACTTATTCTACTGGCTCTGCCTTACCTGACAGATGGGTTAGAGGAACAATTTCTGTTATACAAAGTGTTTTGTAATAAGGATGCCAGATAAGTATGTATATTAAATTATAGCTTATATTTGTTTAACAGTTATTTGAACAACCCTGTAGCCCTTCAAAATACATTGATTCTATAAATGAATTTGAATATGTCATTAATATTAAATATTACATTAGTGAGGTATAGCTGTGCATATAATTTGTACATTGTCTACAACTTGATTCTTACTACCTCTTTTTTTTTTTTTTTTTTTTTTTTGGGTCTTTTCGAGACAGGATCCTCCCTATAGCCCCACAAGTGTCTGGACTTACTCTGTAGACCAGGCTGGCCTTGAACTCAAAGATCTGCCTGCCTCTGCCTCCCAAGTGCTAGGGATTAAGGCATGCACCACCAACCAGGCGTAATTCTTACTACTTTTCTTAATTCTGTCATATTTCTCTTATTGTTGTGTAATTTCCTGATATTCCAGGTGTTCAGTGTACTCCCAGTACCACATTCAATTAAAAACAAATCCCTGGCACGTTGAGTGCAATGTATACTTAATTTTATCTATTTTTTATAAACACATCTTAAGATTTTGCCGATTGCTTTAAAAATGCATGTTAATTTTTTGTTGTTTTAGAGTCTTGAAATTTAAAATGTAAGGTTGGAAAATAATATCTTTACTTTCAAGTTCAACTTTATAAGCCCATTTGTTCTTAATTTTAATATAGTATTTTATTGGTTTTTGAGGATGTTATACATATGTAGAATGTGTTTTTATAATATTCACTCTCTCCTTCCTCTGACTCTTCCCAGATTCTGGATAAACCTCCTATCTTCTCCAGACTTTATGGCCTTTTTAAAAAATGTATAACCAACTCGTGTGCCTATAAACTCAGAGGTGTTGGGCTATGAACAGGAGTGTGGTCAACCTACAAGGGTCTCATTCATACAACAGCTGAGTTTCCCTTCCCATTAAACTTCCAACAGTCCACCAACTACCCACCCATATGTTTGTGTCTTCTTTTTTTTTTATTTTATTTTATATTTTTACCTATTTTTTTTGTTTTTTTTCTTTTGTACATATCCTTTAATGTTGAAATTTTTTTTCACAAAGCTTACAAATGTATTGTTTAATCTTTCTTTGGTCAATAGTTATTAGAATATAAATACTTAAATATTTGAGGATGGTCTAGATAAACTTTCTTTCAAGTTATTTCTTTAATTGTAATCAAAAGCACAAGAAAAAAGTATGAGTTTTTTTTTTTTTTTTTTTTTTTTTTTTTTTTTTTTTTTTTTTTTTTTTTTTTTTTTTTTTTTTTCTTTTTTTTTTTTTTTTTTTTTTTTTTTTTTTTTTTTTTTTTTTTTTTTTTTTTTTTTTTTTTTTTTTTTTTTTTTTTTTTTTTTTTTTTTTTTTTTTTTTTTTTTTTTTTTTTTTTTTTTTTTTTTTTTGTTTTTTTTTTTTTTTTTTTTTTTTTTTTTTTTTTTTTTTTTTTTTTTGTCTTTTCCAGACAGGATCTCCCTGCTGTAGCCCCAGCTGTCCTGGAGCTCACTCTGTACACCAGGCTGGCCTTGACCTCACAAAGGTTCACCTGCCTCTGCCTCCCAAGTGCTAGGATTAAAGGCATGCACCACCTGCTTATTTGCACTTTCTTAAAGACACAAAATAATGTCTCTGTCAATAAATAGTCCCTGAACTGGTTAAATTAATGTATATTCCTGTTATTCTTGAATATAAATTATATCAATTGGGTGGATAATTTAATGAATAGTATATATCATTAATAAGTTTATATCAACATGCATATAAATGTTTTATAATATTGCCTCCCATGTCACAATATTTCTAAGTTACTTTTACAACGTGCTTGAATCATATTTGAATGGTGCATTTAATATGTTTTCTAATATATTGCCATGTCATGTATTTGGCCACAGTATTTTGGAACTTAGAAAAAGTGAGTTGAAGGAGGAGCATTAAATATTTCAGTTGACCAAAAATATAAATGATTTAGGTTTATGGACTATAAATGATATTACATAATTACATATGAAATACATTAAGTAATATGCCGACTTCAAATTAACCATTAAGGAATGTATAGGGAATCATCTCAGTTGAAGGTAGAATAATAAAACAAATGCTTCCTCAAAAGAAGAAAAGGTCAGAGGAGTATGGGAGGATAGATAGAGGTAAGAACTTATTGGAGGATTGTAAAGACAAAGCAGACATATGCATGTCTGGACATTTCATGATACACTTCTAGTAATCTGTGGGTAAAATATGCATCAATAAAAATTTAATTGATATCAGCACTTAATTCACTTAAATAAATGTATATCATAATATCATTGCTATGTTTGTCCTTTTTATGTCTCATAATTAATTTATATATGCTCTTGCATTTTACATATTTATGTATCAACTATATATGCATATATATTTGTTTCATAAAATGCAAACATTTATACTAAAGGGGTAGAGATAGACTTTGTGTTCTTTCTTCTATACAGTTTTATCTTATTGTATATTTATAGAAAGTTCCATAGTTACAGAAAATTTTCAATTCTAAAACTAGCTCTTTTGAGAGAAATGAGAGAGATCATCATCATGTCATTGACTCTAGTGGTTAAGAGCGCCGACTGCTCTTGCAGAGGACCCGGGTTCGATCCCCAGCACCCACATGGCGGCAGAGAACCATCCGTAACTCTAATTCCAGGAGAACTCCAGTTCCAGGGGAATCCGAGACCCTCTTCTGACCTCCGCGGCATTGCACGACACTGGTGCACAAACCTACATTCAGACAGTACATTCATACACATACAAAAATAAATAAAATTAAAAAAAAAAAACTACAAAAAGTAGCACATCCTCTAATTCTAAATAATTTAATGTATTTTTCTAAGGACCAAAACAATCTTTTCCACAGCCACAGTAATATTATCTAATTGAGAGTCAGTGCCACAGTACTACTCACATTGAGACTATTTATCAGCGACTCTCCATGTTCTCATTTTTTAGTTTTTCTGCCAATGGCTCACGTGGTATTTTATTGCCATCTTGTATTTGCTCAAGAAGCAGACAGGTCTTCAGTGTCTTTTCTGCTCATGTTTCCTTAATGCCAAGCATTTCCTCGGCCTTCTATGCCATGATCTTCATCTTAATGAGGCACTTCTTTAGCATGTAATGAAATGCTTCACTGTGCCCACCACAATAGCCAAGAAATATTTCAGCTAAATTTTTTGTTTGAGGATTTTGCATACACATGTATGAAAAGTACACATACCTACTTTTCTGAATTGAAATACCTGGAATATAAGTAGTTTGGACAAATTCTGAGGAGTGAGGTTTCTACAATTCTTTTGAAGCTCCTATGAGTATTTAAGCGCAATCTTTTAGCTCCTCTCAAAATTACATAAAAGTTGGGTGTGGAGGTTCATGCTTGAAATCTCAGAACTTGGGAGACTGAAACAGGAGACATGCCATGAGCTGGAGGACACCCTGGGATACACAGCATGTGTCAGGCACATAAGGGCTAATATGGCTCTGTCTAAAAAATTACATTGTTCGTACATACAAATAAACCAAAGTTTTCTGTATATATGCTTAAATTTTTCCTTTGGTTTATCTCTGTCCATGATTTATAACAATTCCATGGGGGCAATACTCTTCAAAATTACAGCTCTAGATGCAGAAAGTTTGTTATTAATACTGACTTTAGTTTCCTATGCAGACTCACTGATTTCAGTTCTTTCATCACTAAAGCATGATGGATAAACATGGTACTTCCCAAGAGGAATGTTGGGGGAATGCAAGTATGTATCATGTCCAATCTATCTGAAACTTTTACATACTGAATGACACTTTTAGACACCAACTGACAGTCTATAAACATTAGCTACTACCAGTTTATAAAACCACAAGCAGAGGTCATTTCTACTAATTTTACATTCTAATGTTTAATACCCTACTGTGACTGGAAGCCAACATTTAAACAATCTGGATTTTCCCCACGGTCCCTACAAAGATATATTTTTTCATTAGGAAACAGAAATAGCTCAACAGAAAAAGCAGTCATTCAAAATAATTCTAAGATAGAAGGAATAAAAGCAAGAAAACACCAAGATAGGTTTAGTTAGGAGTGCTCAGGAACCTTACTGAGCATTGCAATACACAAACAATAGTTTTAAGGAGGAAAGCTTATATTTAGTATTAAAAACATTAATCTCCATAGAACACTAGGAATATTAACCTGGGCCTTGAAATTATGACCCAATATACTTCAAATAAGATGATGTAGTTTAAAAAATAGTGAGCATGCAAGAGAGAGAAGGGGAGAGAGAGAGAGAGAGAGAGAGAGAGAGAGAGAGAGAGAGAGAGAATCAGGCTAACTAAAATAAAGCATTTGCTTGGTTTTAAGTATCAGTAGTACATTAGAGACGGGAATTGAGTAGGTATTGGCACACTCTTGAATGAGGACCTCCTCGTATCTATATGAAAAAGTTATAGACTGAGTAACTTACATGTGACTATGTAGATGCCCACTCTAAACAAAAAAGATAAAAGAAATTATATTACCATGCAGAAAAACTTGCTTTCAATTATCCAAAAATCTTTGAATCGATCCTTTCTAAAATAAGCCAAAAAATGTTGTAATTATAGCCAGACAGACGAGGAGGAGGAGGAGGAGGAGGAGGAGGAGGAGGAGGAAGAGGAATGGGAGGGAGGAAAGAAAGAAGGAAGGAAGGAAGGAAAGAAAAAGGAAAGGAAAGCAAAGCAAAGCAAAGGAAAGCAAAGAGGAAAGGAAAAGGAAAGGAAGAGACATAGTGCGCGGCACTTAAGAAGCCACAAGAAAGAAAGTGAGGATTTGGAGAGCACTCAGAACAGGCATACTTCAATGCACATTTTCTTATGTATAGTCTCTCTCTAAGAAGAATAATAGAAACAAAGGACTACAGCATAATAAAAACTACTTAAAGGAGAAAAATCTTTCAATGCTCCCTATGAAGCATTAGGCTCAAAAGTATCCAGATAAAACTATGAAATATTGTATATAGCAGTTGGGTGATTATAACATTGCACATCTCCAGGATATCTGCGGTCAGATCTCAGGTGAAGCTCCTCACCTCCAGGGCCATTTCCAACACTTCACTGTGCAAGTGAATAGCTCCTCAGGGTTGGCCTGGGAAGATGGGTTGGGTTTAAAGAAAGTGCCTGCTACTCAAAGGTTAGGAACTGAGTCAGATCCCCAGCATGTACATAAAGCAGCTGAGTACTGTACTACATGCCTATAATCCCACTTCAGAGAAGGCAGACAGGATGTGTAACCAAATTGAAAATTTCCAGGTCCTCCGAGAGACCCTATCTCAAAAAACTAAGGCAGGGAACAGCAGAGAAAGCAATTGGACATCAACTTCTGCCCTCCAGAGGCACCTGCACACACATATGCACATACATGAACACATATACACATGTATGCAGAAGCACACTGTTAAAATAAGTCCTTTTTCTCTTATTTCTAATATGTGCTCGTTATTACTCATGTAAGCTAAAATGACAAATATAAGAGAAGCATTGACACAGGAGACCTGGAAGAGACAGGAGACGTGGAAAGCACGGATTCAGACACATTGTATGCTCAGCTGGCAGCATCCACAGAGTTTATTTAGGGAAGATTGTAAAAATGCCCTTTATAGAGAGGGGATCATTAGCTCTTGACATCCTTGGCGTCTCTTTTTACTGTACGTACAATAAATCTAATTTCATCAGTCTTAAACTACTAATAAAAGATAAATGGTAGCTTTATAAAAGGCACCACTCGGTGACATAATAGAAAGGTCCATTGGTGTTTTCAAATGCCACCTAATTCAACATGTAAAAGAAAAGGAGAAAGATTTATTAGACATTCCTAAATATACAAGGAGAAAGGACGTCTCTCATACATTAATCTAAAGAAAGTCTCTGAGGAGAATTAAAAACTACAATTTAATACAAATTTGTGTCTGGCAGCTAGCTGAGGCAGAAGCTGTCTACTTGCTTTAACGGATGCTGATCAGGCTCCAAGACGCAGTGTGTACCAGCTGAAGTCTGTCAACAGGGAGACCAGCATAAGGGCAGCATGATAGTCAAAACAGGATGAAGCCACAGTCTAAACAAGATGACATGAGCATTTGTGCAATTAGCAGCATCAGCAAAAGGAAAGATATGTTTGGAATATTCTGCCAGGAATCCAAAAAAAGGCAGAATGCTTATTTTGCCATAATAGTGCTGTTATATTTGGCTTAATAGAATCAATGTCAGGGCAAGAAGCACTGCCAAGACAGTGGGAAAGGTAGAGTAGAGGTGCTAACAAAGGAGTAAAGTTGCAAATCATCATCAGACACTGAGTTTATAGGCAGCACCTCCTCCCAGTCCCAATTAAGCCATGTCCTCACCTGGGGACTGTCTAGTCCATGCAAACTTCAGAGAAGCATTGCTCTGAAACTTTAAGAGAATTCGTTTTGATCTTTTTAGTGGGCAAGGTTCACACAATTGAAATCATTTCACATGTCCTAAAAATAAAAAGCACAGTTTTGAACATAAGTGTAGTGGAATTCCTATACAAAGGATAACTTTCAGACTTAAGTGAAAAGTACTGAGAGAATGTATATATATTATAATATAATATTATACTATAATACTATAATATATATAAATAATTACATAATGCGACTTGAAGTGAAGGTGTTCACTGACAGTATAATAATAACATTACTGTCATTATTACAAGTTTAATGAAAGGACACTTCATAAGTATTTAAATAATTTATGCAGTTCTCACAGAAGCAGATAATGCAGAGAACCAACCATTTTAGCTAGTAATTTTAGGTTACTAACCAGAGACAGACACATGGCAAAGACTTTCTATCATCCCACCTGTACACAGTGAGAGAGTACCCCACACTTTTCTGCTCAGGATGCAGAAATTCATGATGCTTTTGATCACAAAACAATATTTTCACCTTATGTCTTTTAACTACTTATATTATGCTCATATAAATTTTCCCATTCAATCTTTATTGCATTTCCACTTAAGTTTTATAGAGGTACCCTTAAATTTTTCCTTAAGTGCCATCAAACCTTACTCACAATTTCAACCTTTTTGCATTTCTATATCACACATAATATCTTTGAAATATCACTTAATATAAAATGCAAATGAGGGACTGGAGAGATGGCATTGAAGTTAAAAGCATGGGCTGATCTTGCAGAGGACCCGGGTTCAATTTCCAGTACCCATATAGCAGCTAACAGCTGTTTGTAGTTCCAATCACAAGGCATCTCATACCTTCTTACATCCCCAGGCATTGCATGACACAGGTCCACTTACATCCATTCAGTCTACACTTATACACATAAAATTAATAAAATATTTAATGTAGATATTAATTATGATAAAAGACATATTAATTCACATGTTATTCAAATTATGCTTCCAGAAGAAGCTTTGAGAATGACCATATGGCTCAAAATAGAAATTGAAGTATATTTTATTACTGGCATAGTAAATATTTTACGACTATTGGGTTGGAGAGATGGCCTAGCGGTTAGGAGCGCCGACGCTCTTGCAGAGGACCTGGGTTCGATCCCCAGCACCCACATGGCGGCCGAGAGCCGTCGGAAACTCCAATTCCAGGAGAACTCCAGTTCCAGGGGAATCCGACACCCTCTTCTGACCTCCGCGGCATTGCACGACATGGGTGCACAAACTTGCATGCAGACAGTACAGTCATACACATACAGAAATAAATAAAATTAATAAAAAAATTTAAAAAATATATTTTACGACTATTAACTAAAAGTTTAAACCATTACTACCTTTATCATGAGTACTGGGACAAGCTTCTGTAGTTGGGGGTATTTCCCTTAACTCGGTTCTCTTCTTTCTTCTTATAACCATCATCACAATTATCAACATATCTTATTTGTCATCTTCAAATATGCAATGCGGTTTTTGATCCACATTTTGGAAGAAATTTAAAGATCTACAAAATATCCCACCTCATTTCTTCCAGAATATTGTTTATTTCCAAGTAGTAGAAAGGTGTTCAAGTGAGAGCTTATTAGGAATAGACACTCTGGGATCCCATTTCAGCCCAGCTAAGACTGAATCTGTACTTTGCAGTATTGCCAGATGATTTGTGCATTTATTAATATTTTCTAGGTATTGTGTAGCAAACTAACCGCTGAGATTTTTCTGAACATAGCATTCATGTCTGGCGAACAGAGGTTTTTAGGTTACCCAAATACTCTTGTGTCAAGAGGCTCTCGTGTACAGAAGAAACTATGAAGCTTATATTTTTTTAGTTTCAGAAAATAAAATTGTATTTCAAAAATTGTATTACCTTCAAATAGTTGGCTTCTAAATTTAACATGTTGTAGTTATTACAGTAGCTTATAATTATGTAAGACTCCTTAGAAGCATTCTGGTTTCTTTTTTGCTAAGGAACTTTGGCATCAATTCTTTGTTTCCCCAACACTTACATTATTTGAATAAATATCATATTTATTTGAGGATAAAAGTCTTCGTTGCAACATTGTTTACAACAGAGTAAATATGAATTAGTTTTGATGCAACTGTTATAAGTAACATTATAGTCTGTTGGGAATAAAATATGGCTTTGCAATCATCTTGAACAGATTTCATATTACCCAGCCATCTAAATATAAATTCTTGTAGATCAGTAAGAACTTCTGTCAATAAATTAAAATGTATAGAAAGATCCATGCATATAGTAAACCAAATATGCAAATGAAAAGTATTCATCTTGGAAAATGTTTTTTCATGTCAAGCCTGTCCAGATAATGGAGCAGTTGTTGGTGAAAACAATGTGATGATTTTTAAAGGAAAATCTTTAAATTATAAAATTTAACATTGAACTCTTGAGCCCTTGCATTTACCTGAGTATGTCCCTTTACCCTATCTTTCACCATAACCTCACCTGTACCTTAACCCCATAAGCATATTGAAAATAAAGTTTGAGTATATCTGTGTAACTGGTAGTGTATTTCTAAAGAATCTGTATTCCTGGGCTTGGTACCCATGAGCTCCTATCCTTGGATTCAAATAACTCCTAATAGAAAATATTGAAAAGAAATAATCTCTACTGAACACATACAGGTATTTTGGTGACTGTTTCCTAAACAATATAGTATAACAACTACTTACATCCTATTCATATTGTGGTGGATATTAGGTATAAAAATTATTAAAATTGTGTAGGAAATGGATAAGAGAGCCTCATCTTGGATGAGGAAATATTGGCAGCTGATGGTGCTCAGGTGAGAAAGCCTTGACCTTCTTTAAGAAAGGGACTCTGGATAGGTTGACTAGAACTAAGGCAATGAGTGAGCACTGAGGAGTTTGTGGGGAGAAATTTTGCCCAATGGACCCTAGTAGGAATGACTGCAGGTGTGAACTCCAGGGGCAGGGGAGGCATGCGAGAGGGTGTCAAGGCAGAGGTGGGAATAAAGGAGAATGAAATATTGAAAAATTGTGTATGAAACACATAAAATTCAATGAAAAAGAAAATTGTATAGGAAGATTGCATGTAAGTTGTACATAGATTAGTGCCTGTTACATAGGCAAACTGGCATCCATAAATTCTGGTACCTGTAGGTGTTCTTCCTGACCAGTTTCTGGAGGATTCCAAAGGATGGCTAATTCCAAAGGACTGAAATACTGTCAATTGTCAATTGGAGTACTAGTCAATTGGAGTACTAGTAGGATTTTGAGGGTTCTGTGTTCTTATCATAGTACCCAACTTAACACCTTGTCCCTTGTCTTCTCTTCCTAACACCAAACACAGAATAAAAAAAAAATCTGTCTTTGTAAAATATCAAAATATAGAAGCATTGATTATATTGATAGAATCAAGAAAGCAGTAGTTACTTCAGGCAAATGAGGAAAGGAACAACTGAGGACTCTTGGATAGAAAATTTACAAAGAAATTTGCAATAAAATAAAAAGGGCAGCATAAGCTCTATTCAAAGTAATCTAGTTGTTTTCATCCTAAGCATTTTCTAAATATTATCTGTAGTACCCAAGTTGTTAGGCATCCACTTGAAACTTTTTTTAAAAAAAGACACATTTATTCAGCGTCATGATCAGACTATTACATTTCGCAATCAACAGCATGGGTGAAAAGTCTACATTAAACCCCTTCGTTGGAATGCTTTCCACTTTCCACAGAACAGAAACTAAAATAACCTGTTATACAATTGGTCACAAATACAGCCCTGGAGTTTTTTTGCCCATACACATGAGTATTATCTAAAACATGTCTTCTTTGTAGCAGCTGGGCCCTGCCACCACTGTGCTTGGCTGAGTTCACAAATCTGTTGTAACCTGTGGCTTCCCTGTCACTTCTCTGGCTCTCCTCTCCTGCTAAGCTTTGTTTTCTGATAGTATTTAAAACCTTCTGCCACTGCCATAGCTACTGCTGCTGCTGGAACCACCATAGCCACCTTGGTTTCATGGTTTAGCAAAGTATTGGCCTCCACCGCCATCAGGGCCAGAGCTTCTGCCCCCAAAGTGTCCTCCCTTCACAGGTCCAACATATGAAGATCGATTGTTGTAATTGCCAAAATCGTTGTAGCTCCCACCACCTCCACAGTTGCTTCCATCATTGCCAAATCCTTTATAGCCATCCCCACTGCGTCCATATCCACCACCACTTCGGCTGCCACCAAAGCCACCATGACCACTGAAGTTTCCTCCGCGACCAAAATTGTCATTGCCACCACGACCACCTCCACGACCACCACCGAAATTTCTGGAGCTGCTGCGACCCTCTATGGCTGGGTGAAGCCATCTCTTGCTTTGACAAGGCTTTTCTCACTTCCCAGTTGTGCCCATTCACTGTAAGGTATTTCTGAATGACAATCTTATCCACAGAATCATGGTCATCAAAGGTGACAAAAGCAAAGCCCCTCTTTTTTCCACTGCACCGGTCAGTCATGATTTCAATCACTTCAATTTTCCCCATACTGCTCAAAATAATCTTGTAGGTGATGTTCTTCAGTGTCTTATTTAATACCACCAACAAAGATCTTTTTCACTGTTAAATGGGCACCTGGTCTTTGAGAATCTTCCAGTGACACAGCTCTCTTTGGCTCCACGACTCTCTCATCCACTGTGTGTGGCCTTGCGTTCATAGCTGCATCTACCTCCTCCACTGTGCCATAAGTGACAAACCCAAAGCCTCTGGAGCACTTCGTGTCTGGATCACTCATCACCACAAAATAGATGAGGATTCCCATTGTTCAAAATGGCTCCTCAGACTTTCATCGGTTGTTTTGAAGCTCAGCCCTCCAATGAAGAGCTTCCGCAACTGCTCGGGCTCCTTAGGAGACTCAGACTTGGAAAAGATGACCAGACGCAAGAGTCTTTAGCAATGCTTCCTCGGTCGCGTCAACAGGCAGAAAGGAATAAGCCAGAGAGCGGAGCTTCCCACTTGAAACTTTTAAAATGTCTATCTTTCATTGCTTGATAAAATCTGATAACTTTGGACTTAAAAAAAAATCCCAAACATCATAGTTTAAAAATATAACTTTGTGGTAAATAAGAAAATGGTAAATGCTTATTTCCCATGTGCATTATAGATATGTAGGTCTTACTCTTTTATGACTAAGACAACAAACCATTCAAATGCAGCAATATTTTCTAATAGTGGGTTTTATCTAAGTCTTCCAAATTGTATGAAATCTTCAACGAATTCTGAAATGCATATAATCTATTTGTTATTTCAGCTTTTTTATCATATCATAAAGGTTGTCAACAACCATCATTAGGCTAAATATTTAGGATTCACTATTCTTAATTCTCAATTTTCGAAAAGATCTCTATTTTTCAAATGAGATCAGGGTGTACCCTGGGTTTGTCCAAGTTCTCAAAGTTAGGAAGTGGGAACCTGGCTTCAATCCTAGGTCTGGTCCCAAAGCCATATTGTCATGTCCTCAGCCTTGGGAAGGAAGCCTTCCTCCTTTGAGCCCAGAAGTAGATTGTGAAGCTATATTTGTCTGCTCTCTCCTTTCTGTATGCATCAACCTTTCTTTAATCACACATCAGCTCCCCACTTTTTTGCTGCCTTGTTTTTGTTTAATCAATATGATAACCTTCCTTTGTCCCTCTTGGGCTTCATCATAATTAATTCTGACAACTTGTGGAATTTCCTAAGGTTATTTTATATTCTCATTCTTTTCCTCTGAAGTGCAGGAGATGTCACTTTCCACAAGTTATCTGAAAAATTAATGATCGTGTTCACAATTCAATCATCAAAGCCACTGATTAAAATGCTCAACCATAGGTCTGGAACCAGCCACTGTGGAACATTACTTATGTCACCTGAACTTGGCAATGGCCCATCAAATACAACTCATTCTATAATCCTGAAGTTGAGTGCTACAACCTAATGGTGGTTGAAACAAGATGATATATTCCAATTTATTCATGACTGTTGGCATAGAGCACAGAACCAAAATCTGCACAAAATAAAACCACATTGGATCTATTGCTTCTCACTCAATTTGTCATGTCTGTCATTCTATCATGTAGGCAATCAATCAAAAAGGATACATATACATCATATTGATAATTAACAAAGTCATTATTCTTATGCACTAGTGATTAACAGAATTCTTTTTTTCATGTATACTTAGGCTCTGAAGGAAAAAAATATCCTACATAGTCTGTAGCTGATTGCAACCATTCTGACATTCTACTCTAATTTCACTATGCAGAAATTTCCTCTTGTATCAACTGAGTACGTTAATAATAGATGCATGGCTAACAACTGAACATACTTAGAAAACATAATGACCTTAAACATGAATGTGTTTTCCGTTTTCCTTCTTTTGTATCCCCAAAGGACAAAGAGCAAATACCTCAATTTACTAGATGTGCTGGCTTTCACCTTGTTGGTCTCAATACTGTTGTCTGAACTAGATTTTTTAAGCAAAACTCTGTTTTGTGTATTTATTGACATTTTGGGATTCACACAAACTAATGTAGTCTGTACACTTAAATTCACAAGTGATTCATTGTTTTTGAGTCTTATTTTCTTAGTAATTGTAGTTTAGAAATTCAGCATTTTGACTCAACACTCCAGTGGCCGAGAAAATAGTGGCTGTACTGTGCCATCAGCAATCCCTGTAGTCTGATCTGCCCCACTCTGCTTCTGTAATTCAGTTCGTATGCCGGCTGACCTTGTGATTCACATCTTTCCTGGAACTTAATTAGATAATTGAGCAACAATCAACTCATTCACTCTCAGTGGCCCTCATGGCTGGATGTATCAATAATCTCCTTTACAGAAGAAATTCAGGGCTGAATTAGAGCTATTGGTCTGCTTTGTTAAATATGCCAAACACGCATGCATACTTGGCTGATTTGTTTCTTTTACGATATATCCATATAGTCCCTAATATCTAATCTAACTCTAGAAATGAGGATTTTTTCTAATCAGTTGAAATATCATTATCATGTTGTAGACAGTGTGATTGCTAAAGCAGCTATCAAGATAGGTAGATTGAGCTGGACTGGAGTTAGTTTACCTTTACTCTAGATACTTTTCTTAATTTTATTTTTACTAAAATTACATGTTATCAACATCCAAGAATCATCAAGCTATGTGAACTACACCAAAAACACATGATAAATCAGAGACATTGACTCTTAATTTTAATAAAAAGTTACTGGTAGGAAATCATATACTTTTACTTGGACACTGATATATTTTCTTTGTAACAAAATAATATATTGGAAAAATATGAGGAAAGTACTTGTAACTGCCATGGTGGCATAGCACTGTGGATGTTGAAACAGCAGGATTTTGACTTCAAAGCCAACTTGGGAAACAATGAGACCCTGTTTCACAAAAGAAAAAAACAGAAAAATAATCTTCCTGTGACCATAGCTAAAGAACCCAGGAAATCCAAAAATCTGAAAATAATCCTTACTAAAATGGCTGTCCCCATGCCCTGGCCTGGCCAGAGTGACCGGATATCAGATCTAGCAATCTTCCCTGCTTACATTACTAACTATTGCCTTTTCTCAGGATAGATTTCCTGTGATCTTCTTTATGACTTACTACTTTTAAAGAAAACTGAATATAATTATTTGTTATGTAGTCCCAAATCCTGTCCAGGCCATAGCAAAGCCTTTACTGATACACTGCAAAGCGGTGCTGTAAGCACGTGACTTCTGTTTCCTAAGAAGGTTTGCAATTTAGCCTGAGATTATGTCTGTTTTGAAAGTATCAAATGCTATTAAAGTCATGAAACTAAGAAGACAAGAGATAGGGTATATTTTATTGATAAGATAAAAGATACTTTTTGATGACTCAAATTTAAAAATTTAAGTAATAAAATTTAAAAAATTCATTCATGAAGTTACAGGTCTAAATCATTATTCTTTCAGAAAGTAGAGCTAGTCGCCAAATACACAACTTCCCACCTGAATGGTATTTTTTGCACCCACATCTATTTATTCACCCGCTGATATATTTCATATGTGGAATGCTTCTACAAATAAATCTTATGGCAAATTAGATTTATTATATGTTCAGAAATAGTTATAATCTTTCTTATGCAATTCTATAACTGATAATGGAGCCATCTAAACCCACAGGATTAGGAGGGGCCTAGAGAGATGGCCCAGTGGTAAAGAGCACAAGCTACTCTTACAGAAGACCCAGGTTCAATTCCCAGCAGCCACATAGTAACTAACAACTATCTATAACTCCTGTTTCAGGGGATCCCATACCCTCTTTTGACCTCCACAGGCATTGCATGACATAGGTACACTTGTATACATGCAGGTGATATATTCATACATGTAAGAAAAAAAATAAATAAAATGTTAATAAAAATAAAATAAACCAACAGGATGGGGAGACAATTTGATTTGTAAACATTTTGATTTGTGATGTACAAATATTCCCATGAAAATGAACTTCAAACTACCAAAACGATGTTTTCTTTCCATAAGTGAGAAGGGATCACACATTCATTACAGCTTACTGAAGTGGCCCAAGCTTCCTAACACCACTGCTCCTATGTGTCTTTGTCTTGGTTGGCTCACACTCCTATAAAAAATGTCCCAAGATGAGCAGCCTATAAATAGCAGGAATATATTACTCACAGTAGGGGAGGCTGTATAGAGTAGTAGTATATCAAGAGACCCTGCTCCTTGCTTCCAGTGAGGACTTGTATCCTGCTTCTAGACCATGCCTTTTTGCTTCCTCTTTACCTGGGAATAGCAGAGGAAAGCATTTTCCAAGTCCACCTTTATGAAGGCACTCCTAGAAAGGTTTGCCATCATTACCTAAACACTTCCTAATGGTGCCATCTCCTAAAGCCCACACATCGGTTATTAGGTTTCATCACACAAATATCATGAGTGCATTAGTCTTCAGATACAATGGTAGATTCATGCCATGACCTTGACCAATTCATAGCCGACAACAAGGACTTGCAATATTCTCAGAATTAAAAATCTGATATAAATAATTGGAAGAGAATTTATGGCCAGTTTTAAAATTGTTAATTTAAACAATATTTTGCCAAACAATATGTATTTCTTTAAAATGGCTTTATACTTAAGGCGAGTCGATTTTGACAAATTATTTACATATGTTACATGTACTATTTTCCTGACTGTAAAATTATATACTATTATATACTATAATTCAGATATT
The DNA here is from genome assembly GCA_009823505.1 of Rhizomys pruinosus. NCBI lineage: Eukaryota > Metazoa > Chordata > Mammalia > Rodentia > Spalacidae > Rhizomys > Rhizomys pruinosus. The sequence continues at coordinate 1,457,004 of VZQC01011247.1, forward strand.
AGATATCCTGCTGGACACTTATTTCCCAACAGGGAAATAACCTGGAAGCCTGATTTAAAATCAAGGAAATGGCAGAGGCTAGTTTACCAAGTGGGCATACAAGACAATTTGTGTCTTACAGTTTTACCTTTGCACAAAACAGAAAAGAAATGGTATATTTTTTCTGGATCTACATATCCTTATAAACTATTTTTCCTGTTTACATCTATGTTTTATAGTTCAGAACACTTGTGATTGAGATGACCTCCGCCTCACCTTCCCTGTGTCCTTCTCCATGTACTCTTCTCAAGAATAAACTGCTCTAATCATGGCCTTCATGTATGCTTCCAGGCCTGTGCAAACCAAGACATTAGAATGGCCTTCACTTTCAAGGAAATGATACACATAAATTAGGGAAAATTAACTATGAATTAAATGTTAAGATATTTTAGTTAAAAATATGTTCCAGAGAATAAAGTCCTCTTTCCTTTAAAAACTGTAGCAAGAAAATGTCATGGATAATTTTACAAATATTTGTTACTGAACTATCTCACCTTTCCTGTGAGTATCAACCTCAGAGCTTTATATTTCTTATTGTATAATGGATGAGCATATTTCTTGCCTGTGTATTAAGCTACTGAGTTTTAAGCTCTGACCCCTTTAAACATAAGAGTCGACCCCTTAATAAGAGAAATTTTAATTCTTGGTTTTTGAAAATATTTCTGAAACAAGAAGACTTGTTTTCCTGGAATCTAATGTTTCTTATTTGTCAACTATGAGTTTAGATGTCTACAGCCCCCTTGAAGTACTAGTGTTTTGATTATGAACCCTTGGGGCTTTTTTCATAAAAAATTTATTGACAGTTACCAAATGTAAAAACATGATTTATGTAGCTATTTCTTTTTAATTTCTTTGCTTTGCTGTTTTCACTTTATGTGTATGAGTATTTTGCCTTCATGTGTGTAAATGCACTTATATTTTAAAATGCAGGACAGAATAGGCACCTGATTTCCAAGAACTGGGGTTAGACAGTTCTTAGCTACATGTGGTTGATGGTAATCAAACCCTGATCATCTGAAAGAGCACAGAGTGCTCTGAGCCTCTGACCAACCTCAGGTAGAGGTTTCTTTAAAATACAGGGAATGTTCTATGTATCATGGACTTATCATGATACACGTATCATGAGTGTTTTCAGCTTCATCTAATGACATTTGAATGGTCTTCAGAGAACATTCAATGGTAGATTGAGGATCTGACACTGAGTCAGGGGAGTATATGAATAAGGCATTGCCATCTTAGGAACGGAAACAAGACAGGGAGGATGGGAACATTGGTTTGGATTAAGATAGGAAGAGAAAGAGAAAAAAATCTATAAAATTAAAATGACAGAATAGTAACCCAGGGTATCTGGGATATATAAAAGAGAAACCAGAGATGAGATTTTGTGATTTTTTCTTCCCAAATAATCACTTGCTGGGAATCTCTTTGCTTTACCTGCCAAATACCTTCATCCTTTACAAACTGGGGACAAAGAGACATTTCTGCAAATATTTTGAGATCCTAGGTAGTTACAGAATATTCTTTCCCATCTATACTCTATCTATAGTACTGGCTTCAGAATTTTGCATTTCTATTTCTGTTTTTAAAAAGTAAGAGCAGGGTCTGGAGAGATGGCTCAGCAGTTATGAGCAATGGCCACTTTTGCAGAGGACTGAATTTCAAATTCTAGCACCCAACGCCCTCCCAGGTCTCTGAGACCACTGCAGCAGAAGGGTGCACTTACATACATGCAGGCAGAACACTCATACACATATTTTTTTTTATTTAAAGGAAGAACATTTTTATTGTCTAGATATAAAAGTCCTGAACCATTCAAATCCACTTCCTGACCCCTTAAAGTCTAGCCAGGCTTTGCCTAAGCTGAGTTAATAAGACCAAGATCATACATCTCAAATGTAATGAATACTTGAGGGTTGCTGGATTTATATCACAAAGAGTCAAGTGAAAGAGATACTATGTTACTTTTCAAGTATTCTCAGAGAGAAAAAAAAAAAAAAAAACAGAAGATGAAACAAGCCTGTTAAGAAAGAAAAAAAAACTTGGTTCAAAATTGAAATCTAAAAGGTAACCACCATCTTGAGAATAACCTGTCAATGGAGTGATTGACTACCTTTATCTTGTAGCAATTTCAACATTAACCTTAGTAAGTGTATCTTCCCAGTAATTTATTAACTTAGCGATTGATATTATATTTAGTATTGTTTGAAGAGTGTGGAGATAGTATTCACTACATAATATATATATATATATATATATATGTGTGTGTGTGTGTGTGTGTGTGTGTGTGTAGTTATATGCTTTGAAACACTTTAAAATACATAGAAAACAACTGTGTAGATTTAAAGCTTTAATGTCTTAATGACTACACTTTAAGTAACAATGGTTAAGTTACAATAGATTTATATTGATATGTGTGGCTTAAAATAGAATCATGTATCATCACGCCATGGACCCTAGAATTGTATGTGTCATGTAATATTTTAAAAAGCAAGTAATCACCTACAATTGCTATTTAACTCTTAACTTATAACACAACTATTTTGCTATTCTGTTTCTTTTATTCCCTTAGGTCAGTATTTAAAATCTTTTTCCATGATGATGGAAAGGCTGCCAAGAAACAAAATGACTCAAATGAGCTGGATCCATGGGCACTTGGGACATTAAATGCATTGCTTTCCAAGATGTATTCAGGCTTAAAAAATAATCAAGTGTTTCAGTCAAACACATGTATTTATTTTTAAAGCCTTGTTCAAAGTGATTAGAAGAGTCTTTCTTTGTACTTAATTTGAAGCTGAAAAAAAGAAATATTTAGTTACTATGTTTATGCTATTATATACAACCAGAGTTTTGAATCTGAGATTCATGAAGTATTAGGTATCGTAGAATGCTTTGGAATGATCACAGCAAAGAAGTCTCCTGGCTTTATTGCAGTTTCTCAAGTGTGTGTGTATGTGTGTGTGCGTGTGTGTGTGTGTGTGTGTGAGAGAGAGAGAGAGAGAGAGAGAGAGAGAGAGAACTTCAAGGGGAGAGTTTTGGAAAAAAAGATTATGTGGTAATTATTGAAATTAAAAGGTATCGAATTGACTTGACTTTTTAATTTATATATAAATTGTAGGTGATTAGTTAAAGCCTCGAGTAATCAAGGATAACTAGGTGAACATGTCCAAATTATACCTAAAATATCATGCTTATTCTTTAAGGCATGATATTTAGTTTATGTATTAGCTAACCTATACTTTTTATAGTATACATTTGAGGTTGTATTACTTGCAATTTAATTTTTATTTTAGTTTTTTAATTTTTCTGGTGTCATCTTATAATATTCTTAAACCTAGATTCAATTATCTTAAAAATCCTTTAAAATAGGGAGACAATTAAAAGGGTACTGTATCCTTTCCCCAGTCTAATAGCAGAGGTGACCATTGTTATGGGTAACTTTATATTATTCAGGAAAATATCACAACGTATAAATGGATAACTAGAAAAATAGATTATCTTTCTTATTGTCTCTCAGTCTCCCAATCAGTATTATTATTATTATTATTATTATTATTATTGTCATTATTATTACATTATTTTGGTCTTTTTGTGACAAGGTATCCCTGTAGCCACAGCTTGCCTGGAATTCTCCATGTACCAGGCTTGCCTTGGTCTCACAAAGATTTTCCTGGCTCTGCCTCCCCCAAGTGCTGGCATTAAATAGGTGTGACACCATGCCTGGCTCTCTATAAGTCTATACCATATTATGTAAAATTTCTTCTTTAATTTGCCAGAAAACCAATACTGGTTTATATTATAATACAGCGTTCATTTTATTTATTCATTATTTTTTATTGAACTTTGTGGTAAGGTAGTAGTTCATTTTAATAGCTATAATCTATCATAAGGATGAAACATAGTTTATATAACCTGTTTTCTGTCTAAATAGTAAGATTGCTTTCAGTAAGTTGACATCACAAACTATGATAAAATGAAAGCTCTTGAATATTTTGAACTAATATGGAGGTTCAATTTCTATCAGTGGAATTGCTGGTTTTTATGATATATGTATTCTTAGCTTTCACACATTAGTAAATATATCATATATTGAGTGACAGTTTACAATTTTGCCAATCGTGAATGAACTTTTGTTGACTCAGTCTATTTTGCTTGGTTTTAGCAATAGATCTCTGTGGGGAAGGGACCTATGTTCATTAATATTCTAACGCAAAGGAAACTTGTGACTTCTTTCAGAGCTCTCTGATTATCTTCAAATGCTTTATCTAGTAGAAAAATACAATGACTGTTTCACCAAAGAGGTACTTGAAATACGAGGCTTCTTGGATATAACTACAGGTCAAATTCAAATTGGACTCACAGTTACACTACTCTAGTATCCCAAAATTTAAGATTAAAATATTTATTATTGTTAAATATGTATATATGAAAACTACAGATAAAAGGAAGATAAACTCTTCTCTATTCAAAGGATTATATTAAAGACAATAGCTACCCTTGGGGTCTGACAGGCAAGCCAGAGAATAGCTGAGCCAAATAACTATGACAGAGCATAAGAGACAATAATCAAAAATTGCAAACATGGCTTTTGGTGTTTCTGGGTGTCCTTTCCTTGTCTAAAAATGAATATTCTAAACTGCTTCAGGAAATGTGTCTTTCTAGATTTCAAACCCAGCTTGTGATCAAGAAGCACTAAAGTCTCAGGCAGACATTATTCCACACATGAAGTACAATTCACACGTGGTTAAATCAGTAACCTAGCATACTTAAGCAAGCATTTTATATGGTTTTCCATTACTAACCCTTCAAAACAAATTAAAGTAGTTTGTTATCAATTTAAATAGCTCCCTCGAATTTAATAAAAATCTTTACTTTAGGACAAAATAATCCAGTGTGCGTGGATGATGTGAACGGTGTCCAAGGGAGGGAGCAGTCATTTACATATCACTTAGACTGTTAATGAATATCTTTACAAAGCCCAAACAAGGTGACAGAAACTTGCATGTCTGTCTTCCATAATCCGTCTGAGAGGGTGCTGCTCATGGCTACTCAGTTCAAATTCTAGACCTTTGCAATCTGTGTGTAGAAACAAATGTTTCCATAATATGAAGGAAATAGTTCTCTTTTGAAACAATTGTATAATTCTAAGATCAGCACCCATCTGTGTATATATTTTTCTTTTAGCTTATGTTAATGGCTTTATTTGGCAACTTAATGTTTTCCTTTTTCCTCCTAACAGCAGGTGAAATAATTCATAAATCTGCCATGAACAGTTGCCAATGAATATTCATATCTGGGATGTCTGATTGCAGCAGTTTGACATTTTTATTTGATTTCCATCAAGAAAAAGAAAAGCTTTGTTTCTTAATTCATAATGTATTCTAATCAGCTTCTCAACATTATACATTATCCTGAATAACTGGTTCAGTTATTGTAATTATTAGTATCATACAACTAACTTATAAAAGAATATTTTATGTAATCCAGATTAAATGACTAAGAATTTAACTCACAGTCATTGGAAACAATATATCTTTGTGTGTAATTGTATAATGCATATGATATTTTATCCATACTGCATAATATCTTTTCCAGAATGTATGGGTCTAGCTTCATAATATCCTCTTCTTCCCCTGTTGAACCAGAAGTCACATGAGCAAGTGACATAAGCTTAATGGGATTCATATTCCATACATCTTTCCTACATGAACAAGATGACAAAACTGATTGAATCATGTCAACATGGGCTCTTAAAGTTTTAGTTGACATTTGTTCTTATTTGTCTAAAGTCAAGGCATTGTCATGAATAAAATCCATTTTAATTCATTAAAGTCTGCCTTTAGATTGATAGTGTATTGTACTCTTATAAAGTAAAGAACACTTATGAATCATGATGAAAGCTTGTAAAATAGAACTTCTTTAAGTCAGACCTGTGGAGAATCCTAATGGTACCTTCAGAGTAGGGCCCAGTAACTGATACTTCTAATATATCATAGATGCTGGTGATAGCTCATCCACTCTCTAGTAGTATATGGTGCTGGTTATCTGCTGTTCTTCTATTAAAATATGTAAAATCTATATGAAAATTGTTTGACAAATCATTAAGAAGCATATTCTTCCAGACATATTGTAACAATTTAAGAAAGAAAAGGAGGTTCTTAACATAAGCATTCAATATTCCAACACAACAAGTGTTTTAAAGCAAATGCTTGAAGTACTGAGTTCCCATATGGTATGTATTATAAGCAATGAGTTAAAACTAACCAATAGTGCATGCTATTTAAAAAAAAAAATCTTCTTATAAAATAGAGCCTGGATTCTCTAGCTCAACAATTTTAACAGAAAAGCTAAATATAATATAGCAGTAAATTAATGCATTTTTGTTCTTAATCAACTACAAGCCAAGGACTGGAGAAAAATTATCTAACAAATTACAAGAAAAAACCCTGGGAAGTACAAAGTATGTCCCTAGGCTGTTAGTGAATTCAAAGCACTTATTTTTAGTTCCATATGTGAAATGCTGATTTCCATGTTTTAGAAAAGTGGGCACGTGTGCTTTTGAAAATTTTCTATTTTAATGCATCCTCTTTAACAAAAACGCTGTTGAGGACCCATTTGTCTGCAGCAGGAACATGAGCAGGAGGTTTTGTGGTGGTGAACATGGTGTTTGCCTTAAGGAAAGACTGTGTTCCCAAGATTTTCCCAAACAGTAAAGCCTGCTAATTTGTTTTCTCTACTTCATATTCACTCCTTCTTTTCATACATTTTCAGATTGTCTCCCAGGAATCTTTCCACAATGCAAGTATGATCACACAGGTTATCTTAACGAAAAATGTTCCACACCTGTGAAATGAAAGAAGAAACTCTGAGCCTTGCTCACAAAGTTTTCAGTCTGACCCACCCTGCACTACTGCCTCTTAAGTTTTGTAGCTAAGCCTTTTATTCCATGTTTTAAAAAGCAACTTATGATTGATTAAAAATAATTATTCTCAAGTTACTTGTCCCCTATTTCTATCTCCATTAATGACTCTTAGCTTTGTTTTTCATGAGCAATTCATTCATAGATTCCTTTTGGGATTTTCCCTTGTGGCCTTTGTTTCCATCCCCTATCTTGTAGATCACTGTTAAGTGTTTTACATACTTCTGACACAGAGCTAGTATATTGCTTCTCTTCATCTGTTAGGACAAATCTCAAGAATTCCATGAGAGGCTATGCCCTTTGTGTTTAGCTTTATCATACTGTGGATGCAAAACTAGTCTGTATAGCTTCACAAAACTAATTTAATGGAATATAATTAAGCGGTAGACCACTTGCTTAACATGTGTGGTCCTTGACTTGGGCTCAAGCCTCAGAATTGAAAATAACTATACAAAGTGAATTTAATAACCATGTCCTGGGTATTGTGAATCAAACTTTGATAACTTTGATAAAGACAAATCATAACTAAGCCAAACATAGAACTCTGATTTTTAAATGTTAATGAGACATTTTCAGGAGTTCAAATAACAAAATAACATGATGCAAACCATGATTTAGAAGAAATAAGATGATGTTCCTTGGCTGTTGCCATGGTGCACATGTGAAAAAAGGAAGGTCCACATTTCTGTGGTGTTAATGCACACACATGGAGCAGTTGAGGAAGATCCCAGAAGCAGGACTAGGTAACCAAGACTTATGTCCCAGAAAACAAAGCAATCAGAATAACACAGGAAATGCAGTAATGAGGAGACAGATGGCTGTCTTCTAGAGCGTACAGGGTCTTCTGCTAAAAAAAAGCGTTACAAGGCTGGGAAAATGGCTTGGTGAATAAAGTGCTTGGTATACAGGATGAGGAGCAGAGTTCAGATTCTCAGCATCCATGTAAATTCCAGGAGTATATCTCAACCTGTCCCCTGCAATCCAGGGCCCCAGAAGATGGAAACAGGTGATCACCAGCACAAAGTGGATAGCTAGAGTTACCAAATCAGTGTGTGCTGTGTTCAAGCGAGATATGATTCCCGACATGTAAGGCAGAGAGCAATGGAAAAAGATCCCAGTGTCAGTCTCTTGCTTTTACACACAGAAGTGAGGGCATACACACACATACACATGTGCACCCACACACATGCCAAAACATGTCTGAAACGATGTCAGGGTAAAATAAAAATCTGTGAGCAATTAAAAATAAGCATCCATTATTTAGCAAATGAGTATAAAGAGCCTGATTAATGCTCTTGAATATGCTCATGAGTTGTATAGACATGGAGATGACTTTCTGAATGCTCAAAATCCTCTTTGTCAGAAGGAGAACAAAAATAGAAGTTGAATGGTAAAGGACTGAATGAGACAGAATAGAAAGACAACAGGTGCTTATCCACTGATAGGCATGGCCTTCAAAAGAAAAATGGTCATTATTACCCAGAGTAAAGACTCTTCACGATTTGTGCATAATTTACCAAGATATAATCCCCAAATTTAAACATACTATTTTCATTTTGAGTACAGTATATATCATGTACTCCATGCTAATCTCAAACTTGCCACATTGAGGATGACCTTGTATTCCTAATCCTCTACCTCTACTTCCCAAGTGAAGATATTTTAGAAAGGTACCATCAGGTCTGTTTTCTGCAGTTCTGGGGGTTAAACCCAGGGCAGGCTTCATGGCTGATAAGCATTTGTTCTACCATCTGAACTACATCTCCAAAACCAACATCAGAAATTTTAGAAACTTGTAAGTGTAAAGTATCACTGTGCACTCCACATGGGCATTTTCCTGGGTGGGGTACTGAATGAAATTTCTATTGTGCCATGGACTTATCCCCAGGTATTCCAATGCAAGTAGAGTATATGCAGAGTACCCTCTCAGGATCCATGCCTCTTGGAACTCCGCCTTTTCCCTCTTATCTCGATGTCTTTCCCTCCTCCATACTTCATTTTCCATGGTCATTCTGTCTGCCTTCCTCGTCTGCCTATTACTCTGTATCTTTCCAGAAAGCCATCCATGGGGGATCCTGAGGATGTGGTGAGACCACACAGAAAAAGCTGAAAAGTTTCCCATAACTGAAGTGAGGCTTCCTCAGCCACAACTTCCGGCAGTATCTTATCTCCATCCTGCTGGAGTTAGGGGCACACATCTCCCTGCTCTGCTGACTGCTTAGGGATGCTAACCATTCTCTTTGTCTGTCAGGCATGCTTCCCTATGCAACTGGATTAGTTCATGAGTCTGCCTTGCTACTATGTGTGACTAATTGATGTGCTAAAGAAACCAGATATGGCATGTGTGGAAGTTTGTTTTCTGCCACCATTGAAGAGAAGGTTTTTGAAATAACTTCTGTTGAGCAGTTCCTCTTGCTGTTCACGTCGGACTTGCAAATGATAACTTTGTTCATATTTCTTTGTGATGCTGGACATTTAATGTCTCCCTGTAGCTCTCGCTGTCCTGGAACTCACTCTGTAGACCAGATTGGCCTTGAACTCACAGAGATCCTCCTGTCTCTGCCTCCCAAGTGCTAGGAATAAAGTGATTGCATATAAGTTATTGAGCTTGATTCTTGAACAGACCTTTTATTCAAGGACAAATAGCCTTATTTTACAATTGGAAATGATCAAAAATCAGTAGCTGAGTTATTTCTTCTGAGTGGCACTGCACATCTGGCACTATTTCCACCAACTGAAAGATGACTTTCAGTTTACTCGTGATTCTTCCAGTAACAGTAGAGTTCACAGAGAAGCTTCTTTGCTCAACGTCATTTCATTTCACATTTCAATGAAATATTCTTTCATTGGGACATTTTATTAATAAGACTAAGCTATCTAATTTATAAAGAGAACAAGTTCCCTCATAAAGCAGAGCAGACCTCGTGGTAGAGGTGTGGCTTTGGGAGAGTTTCCCCCATACTATTTCTATAGCAGACATTTTGCTTCAAGCCTTTTTAAAATTCTGGGGTTTTTTTTTTTTTCATTTTTTAATCGATGCTTTGTGTATTTCATACATCATTTTCCAATTCAGTTCAGGCATATTTCCCTTTCCCTTCCCCCCACCCCACCCCACCCCATCCCAGATCATGCATTCTGCCATAACTGTCCTGCATCTTTCAGTTTTTTTTCATTTTTTAACAATAAGTGATAATTTATGAGTACAAGCATCCTTCATGTAAAACCAATTTGCAAGCAGTTGTGCCCAAACCCACACAGCCCATGGGTCCCGCCATCCAGCAGGGGGGGGGCTTGTGTGTTCAATCAAGTTGATCAAATGAGTGTCCAGACTATATTGCTGTAGTTTCACCATTCACCCCAATAGCAGCCCTTACATTCTACCATGCCCCCTCTTCTGAAGATTGTTCCCTAGGCTTAGAAAAGGGGCACAGGTAGATGAGAAGCAAAACAGTCTACTTTCTCTGGAGCTATTGTCTTGGACTCTGGTCAATTCTGGCTGTTTCCTTTCATGGGCTGACAGTTTGTCCAGGAATAACCTTTCGATCCTACTAATGAAGCACAAGCAATTAGATATATAGGTATTCACACAGTACTAATTGTTATGGTAGGTTACTTTGGTATAGACACAGATGTTTGGATGGTATGTTAATCCATGTATTACATTTTTTTCTGTTAAATATGACAGGGTCTTACTATGGCTTATAACATCTCCTGACCATTAGAGGGTGTAAGCTTGTGGCATCAGCCTTGGGTTATTCCTCCAAGGAAAGAGCCAATAGCCAATTAGATTTGGGATATACAGGCACATGGCTGCCTCTGCTGCACAGTATTTCCAGGCAGGTGAGGTGTAGCTGGTGCTGATGGAGGAGTCTTGCTTGACTCAAGGAGACCCATATTTGCTTTATTGGTTTAGTGGCCTTTGGTAACACTCTCTGGTATTCCAGGGACCATCTGTACACTTGCATGTGTGGTCTCAATACATCTTTCCCATGTTAGCGTCAGGTCTTCGACAGCAGGGTCTTATCGACAGGTACATTTTCTTCTTTTCCTCAAGCTTCTACACAATATACCTTGTCTTGCCTATAAATTAGTCATCACTGGGCCTAGAGATACATGCCTGTAATACCAGAACTTGGGAGGCAGAGGGAGACAGATCTCTGTGAGTTTGGGTCAGCCTTGTCTACAAAGTGAGTGCAGAACCATGAAATATTCATTTGAGATTGCCTTGTCCCTAATTTATAAATTATAAAGTGGGGAAAAGTTTTTCCCCAACCATGTGATAGCTCTTGTCTAAACTGAAAGGAGATTTGATAAGGACAAATGAGATGAAAGGTATCCACATTTATTTAGACTTTTGTGTGGCATCAGAGTTTTCATAAGAAAAGTAAGTCTCAAACAAGTGATTCAGCAGCATTGTATGGTTTTATGCTTTATCTGATGAAAAACATGGTCATATTTAGAGAAATAAGATTGGTCTATGGGTGGAATATGATCTAATAGCAAACAGCCAGGGAAACGGCAAGCTGGTGGACTCAGATCCTTCTCTGCCCTGATGTTTCTAAGATAAACGTAGGGAATCAGGTGGGGGAGGGTGCACCTCCTCAATGAGGAGAGGAAAAGAATGCTTCTCGATGTTTATTACCTGCTCTGGTAGGCAAATGTATGGTAAGAACAGTGACCTCTGGGCTTCTCAAATGCCAGTAGGCCATATTCTCAGTTAGTATGTCTCCAACCCCCTCAAAACAAATACAGGAAATAAATGGCACTGGAGGTGATTAATTTTAGCAATTAACTTTAACAACCTCACATTTTTCCCTTCTTGATCTTTGCCATCACCACTGCCTTCCTCTAATGCTTCATCAAGACCACAAAATACAAAGAAACTCTGCATCCGCATAGTTGATCAAGTCAATGCTCTCAAAAAAAGATAAAATGTTCTACAACTTTTCATTAAAAAATTGTATTTTCTTAACCTTTTCATAGCATAAAATTATTGATTGTGGGGAGAGGGTTAAAGGTTGGCCTCTGTATCTGAACACAACCTAATTAAGTTTCACCTCCACAAGTCTCTGTAGCTTGTTCTCCAGCCCCATCATATCTGAGGTTCTAGCTCATTTATATCTCCTTGAAATTTGAGCATTCTGTTTCTTCCACCTACTCCATTGCCTCTTTTCCTACTACTTTGTACTGCTGAATTTCTGTAAAACCTTAAAGATCAGCTCTGATGGGAAGTATTCTATTAATTAATTCATTGTTTTTTAAAGGTGAATTGAGTTGTGGGTAAATGGATGGAACCAGAAGCCATTATGCTAAGTGAAGTAACACAGTCCCAGAAAGAGACAACCACAAATGAATCTTAAACTCAACAGACAAGAAGAAATACCAAAAATTAAAGCCGAGATCAATGAAATACAAACAAAGAAAACAATACAAAGAATCAATGAATCCAAGAGCTGGGTCTTCGAAAGGATAAATAAGGTAGATAGAACTCTAGCCCAGTTAACCAAAAGAAAGAAAGAACAACTCCAAATCAATATTATTCATGACTAAATGGGAAACATCACAACAGATAAAGAAAAGATCCAGAAAATCATACAAGAATGTTTCAAAAACCTATACTCCACTAAATTTGAAAACCTAAGAGAAATGGATGAATATCTGAAATCCTGAAAATCAACAAAAGTTAACCAAGAACCGACTGACAGTTTAAATAGACCCATAAAATTTGAGAAAATTGAAGATGTAATAAAAAAAATTCCAACTAAAAAAGCCCAGGATGGTGTCACAGCAGAATTCTATAAAACATTTAAAGAGGTCTTACAACCATTACTACTCAAACTCTTCAGAAGGATACAAACAGAGGGAAATCTCCTGAATTCCTTCTATGAAGCCAGAATCACTCTAATACCAAAACCAAACAAAGACACAACCAAAAAAAGAAAATTATAGACTCATCTCATTAATGAACACGAATGCAATAATTCAAAAAAATACTTGGCAACTCTCATACAGACCCACATTAAAAGAGTCATCCATCATGATCAACTTGGATTATCCATCATGATCCACTTGGATTCATACCAGAGATGCAGGGTGGTAAAACATATGTAAATCAATAAATATCATAAAACACATAAATGGACTGAAAGACAAAATTCACACAATCATCTCAATTAATGCAGAAAAACATCTTTTGACAAGATCCAGCATCCCTTCATGTTTAAAGTCCTAGAAGGAATTGGACTGAAGGGAGCAATCCTCAATATAATCAAAGGCATATACAACAAACCTACAGCCAGCATCATCCTAAATTGAGAAAAATTAGAAGTATTCCCCTTAAAGGCAGGAACCCTGCAAGGCTGCAGCCTACTGCCACTTCTCTTCAATATAGTGTTTGAAAAGCTTTCTAGGGCAATAAGACAAGAAAGGGAAATTAAAGGAGAACTAATTGGAAAAGAGGAGGTAAAACTATCCCTCTTTTCAGATGATGTCATAGTTTACCTAAGGGATGCTAAAAACTCCACCAGAAAACTCCTAGAAATTATTAAGAGTTTCAGTAAATTGGCAGGATACAAGATTAACCTAGAAAAACAGGCAGCCTCTCTTTATACCAACAACAAGCAACTGGAGAAGGTATACAAGGAGACCTTCCCACTCACAATAGCCTCAAAAACAATAAAATACCTAGGAACAAACCTAACCAAAGACACCAAAGAACTCTGCAACAAAAATATTAAACTCCTGAAGAAGATTGAAGATGACATCAAAAGATGGAAAAACCTTCCATGCTCATGGATTGGAAAAACTGATATAGTAAAAATGTCCATTCTACCCAAATTAATATACAGATTCAATGCAATCCCCATGAGATACTTCACAGACTTGGGGAAAAAAAAACGTTAAATTCATAAGGAAAAACAAAAGACCCTAAATAGCTAGAGCAACACTGAACAAAAAATGCAATACTGGGGGGATCACCTTACCAGACTTCAAGCTATATTACAGGGCTATGGTCATAAAGACAGCCTGGCACTGGCACAAAAACAGATCCATTAACCAATGGAACAAAATTGAAGATCCAAACTTCAGCTCATAGAATTTCAGCAACCTCACATTCAATAAAGGAGCCAAAAGAGCTCATTGGAGAAAAGATGTCATCTTCATCAAATGGTGCTGGCAAAACTGGATCACCATTTGTAGAACAGAATTAAAACCCGACCTCTCACCCTGTACAAAAATCAACTCCAAGTGAATCAAAGACCTCAACGTGAAACCCGAAACTCTGAAGGTGATAGGAGAAAGTGATGGTAGCAATCTACAAGACATAGGAGTAGGAAAAGACTTTATAAATCAAACATCAGCTACACAGGAAATAAGGTCAACAGCTGACAAGTGGGACCTCATCAAACTCAGAAGTTTCTGTACAGTGAAAGAAACAAGCAAGAAAGTGAAGAGAAAACCCACAGAGTGGGAGGAAACCTTCACCAGTGATACATTTGACAGAGCATTTACACCCAGGCTATATAAACTCCTCAAAAAACAAAGAAGTAAGAAAACAAATGACCTACTCAAAAGATGGAGTAAAGAGGGCTGGAGAGATGGCCTAGCGGTTAAGATCACTAACAGTTCTTGCAGAGGACCCAGGTTCGATCCCCAGCACCCACATGATGGCTAAGAACCATCTTTAACTCCAGTTCCAGGGGAATCCAATGCCTTCTTCTGACCCCCGCAATATTGCATGACACGGGTGCACAGACCTACATGCAGACAGTACATTCATACACATACAAAATAAATTTTAAAAATTTAAAAAAGAAAGATGGAGTAAAGAGCTGAATAGAGACTTCACCAAAGAGGAATTAAAGATGGATGAGAAAAATCTTAAAAAGTGTTCAAAATCATTACTAATTAAGGAAATGCAAATTAAAACCACTCTAAGATGTCAGTTCACTCCAATAAGACTGGCTAAGATCAAGAAAACAAAAGACACCAAACGCTAGAAAGGTTGTGGGGAAAGGGAAACACTCATCCACTGCTGGTGGGAAGGTAAACTCTTAACAACCACTATGGAAAGCAGTGTGGAGAACCCCTAAAAAACTCAAAATGAGCCTACCACCTGACTCAGTCTTACCACTCCTGGGTATATACCCACAAGACTCATCCTACTTCAAATATACATGCAAATTAATGTTATTGCACCTCTTTTCACTATAATGAAAAGCTGGAAACAACCCAAATGCTCCTCAAATAACAAGTGGATATCAAAAATGTGGTACATCTACACTATGGAGTTCTATGCAGTGGTAAGGAAGGATGACATCGTGAACTTTGCAGGTAAATGGGTGGAATTCTATCTAGGGCATTATGCTAAGTGAAGTAACACAGTCCCAAAAAAACATACAGGGAATAGTTTCCCTCATTTGTGGATGCTAGCAGCAAATCCCCCTGTTGTAAGGCAGGCTGAGCAATGTTTTTTATATTTCTTTTCATCTGAAAGCAAATGTGCTGTTATAATGTGAATCTCTTAATAGGACCTAGAATTAACTTACCACCTATTTTCAGACATTTTAATTACCATATATGGTTGGAAGGTATGTATTCATATTTTAGAGTAGTATAAAATTAAAAGAAAAAATGTAAATTCCTAAACATATTTCATAATTAACATACAGTTTATTCACTGAGGACATAATTCTGGTTCATATGTAGTTTATATGGGCATATTTTGGAGCAATACAAATGGGAAGGAACAACAACAACATAAGGACTGGCTCAAAGAACTGATTGATATAATTAAATTCTGCCCCAAATAATAAACCTCTGCAGAGAAAAACCTTTAAAAAGACTGAGAGAAAGATGCAGGATATGTATTGCAGAATGCATGAACTGTGGTGGGTGGGGTCAGGGAAAGAGGAATATGTCTAAATTGAACTGAAAAATGATGTATGAAGTACACAAAATATCAATAAAAGTATTATATTAAAAAAAAGGAAAAGCCCACTAAGACAGATTCTGGTGCAATGAGAGTGAAAATAAATAAACTAAGTTACAGAAAGGAAAAAAAAAAAAAAGTCGAGTTGAGCTGACCCACTGTAACTATCACATGTTCCCAAGAGTATTTCATCTTATGTACATAATATTCTTTGATATTTGTCTTATAAACAGAAATGTCTTTATTTGTCATTTACATTAGATGATAAACCACATGAGCTTATTGAGAACACCTCTGTCTTAGCTCCTAATGATAAATATTTGAAAATAAATGTTGGGTCAGTGTCTTTGAGTCACATGTGACTGCCTTCCACATGTTGTCCCTCCCTTCTTGGCTCAGCTCCAGGACTTGCCTCCTGCCTGCTCCCGCAAGAAGCCGGGAGGGAATACCGCTAGAGATCACCCACAGGAAAAAATAAGCAGACTCACACACACACGTGGAGACCTGAGGAGGATCTGTCAGTGAGGTTTATATATTCAAGACTACTGTGCTTTAGGCAAGGAAGTGGGGAGCAGGCAGAAGGGAGGGGTGAGCCAACTTGATTCTAATGGGGGGGAGGGGGCTGCAGAACTCTGGTTTGTGCAACAGGTAACTAAAGGTGTGACATTGTGCTCAATGCCTCAAGGGAACGGGCCTGGAACTTTGCAGAGATAGGGCGAAGCAAGAATCATTGTAATATCCCGAATCTTCTGGCTACAGATAACTCTGGAAGCCCACAGAGATATCAGATAACTGGAGACCTCCCAGGACAGTTCTTACAATTTCTTGCTTCAAGCCACACACAAAGTTCCATTCCCACACACCCAATTGTTACACACATGAAATGCTATATATATTAAAATATATTAATTATGGGATTATATATTAACAATGCAAAGACAATAGCTAAGCCTACCAGGCAATATCTTAAAAAGTAAGAATTCTAATCATGCCAAACTGTTTTTCTAGATCTCAATTTAAAGAATATCAGTTAAATTAATTTTCCCTAAATAATTACCTTATAGAAATACAATTTTTATTTGTTTTATTTATTATCTTTATTTTTTTTAATTTATTTTTATTGATGCTTTGTGTATTTCATACATCATTTTCCAATTCAATTCAGGCATATATCCCCTTCCCTTCCCCCCCACCCCACCCCTACCCATCGCAGATCGTGCATTCTGCCGTAAGTTTTCTGCATCTTTCTCTGCTTTTTTGTTTTGTTTTGTTTTCATTTTTTTTTAACAATAGGTGATAATTTGTGAGTACAAGCATCCTTCATGTAAAACCAATTTGCAAGCAGTTGTGCCCAAACCCACACAGCTCATGGGTCCCACCATCCTGAAAGGGGGGGCTTGTATGTTCAATCAAGTTGATCAAATGAGTGTCCAGTCTATATTGTTGTAGTTTCACCATTAACCCCAATCGAAGCCCTTACATCTACCTCTTCCGCAGATTGTTCCCTAGGCTTAGAAAAGGGGCACAGGTGGATGAGAAGCAAAACACTCTACTTTCTCTGGAGCTGATGTCTTGGTCTCTAGTCAGTTCTGGCTGTTTTCTTTCATGGGCTGCCAGCTTGTCCAGGCTTAACCTTATGAGTGTATTACCTGCATATGTGTAAGTGTACACATATCATGCAATGCCTATGGAAGTCAGAAGAAGTCATCAAATTCCCTGGAACAGGAGTTATGAGCTATTGTTAGCTGTCCTATGGGTGCTGGGGAATCAAATCAATCAAATCCTCTGAAAGAGAACCCAGTGCCTTTAAATGGAGAGCCTTCTCTCCAGCTCCTTGCCAAAAATATTTATACCAATGCAGTCATGATAATACCCAAGGAATTCCTTTGCTATGAAATACAAACTTTTCTAACAGGAAAGCATAGACTATTTCTAGGTAAGTGGGCATTTCCCAGGAGCCTTGGGTAGTTCTGGCAGGGTAATCTATTATGCTTTGCTCCATTGAATTGAATGAAGTCCTTCTTCCAAATTGGTTCTTATTTAATAGGCTCTAGGCCATGGACGAATAAAATAATAAATGTTTAAAATATGCCTGGGACCTCTATTTTTCAGTACGTTGTGATTTGATGGTTATGCTTCTTTGATTTCTTCAATTTACAAGTATACCACTACTGTTTTTTAATAATATTGATATTTTCCTTCGTTTATATATTCAGTAAAATATTTCTCCTATGCAAGAAACTAAATTGAGTAATTTCTCACTTCAACTCATTTGGTTCCAGAATATCAGTTAAGGTAACAACTTCCTCCATTTTATCTTGATGAATAGAAAAATTATTCAGCAGACATGCCAGAACTAATCATGAGAATCCCTTCATTTCTGCATTTCACGTCCCTTGCTCACTTCAGTCTCATCTGTTCTGTCTCTAGGGTAGAATTTGCTAGAAACTCAGGTTGACATTACACCACTTCTTACTCTTAGCATATGCCTTTATTTTGACATCCATCAAAAATTTTGCCACTGAATGTCTGTAGGTTTATGGAAGTCTTTAGTATGAGCATTAGTTTGTCATTAATAAAGGAGAAAAATGTTTATTTATTCAACTTTGAAAACTACAGTGACAAAAATCATGTTTTTCTGTCTAGCAAATGATCTAGTATATTGTCAAAGTGTAGACATATCTGGGAATCTAAATACCTAAAATGAAGCTTGATAATGATTCATACTTCCAAACACCCATGACCATACAGCTTGTGAAATGAGCTAAGAATAGGTTTGTGCTGAAATAATTAAAAAAAAAAAAAAAAAAAAAAACAAATGACACAATGTGGAACTACATTTTGCAGTTTTTTTCAAGGTCAAGACAGATTTTAATAATGCACGATACTTGTCTAACTAACAGATTTAGCAACGCTAAATTGAAAGCACTGTTAGAATGGCAGGAAATCAGAATTTAAATTATTGAGCAATGGAGCTGTCATTAAAAATGTCAAGCATGAAGTTTATTTTCTCTAGGGACATCTATCAGAATAGTTCAGTTCAATTATGTGATTTTTCTCTTTTTTCAATATATCAAAAGCTATATGCTGTAATATTATTTGTCCCATTACTGCTCAAACTATATATATTTTTATAAGTGCTAGTAGATTATAGATTTCTATCTGATTTTGATTATTTTTATTTGCACATTATTCTGGCCTGATATTTTGGTAAGTAAAAGAAAAACAAATTGCTAGAAAAAAATAAAAACCATGTGTATTTGAACCATAAAATTTAAAGTTATTAGATTCTAGTGTAGTTCATGCTTACTTTTGATTTCTGTACTTAACATTAGCCAGTGGTAAGAAGCAGTTTGTGAACTAGCTCTGTTCCAAGAACCCCATTTTGCTTAGAACTGCTTTATGATATGAGCAGTGCAGAACACATACTCAGGAATATATGCCTCCGAAGCAATCCTTGGTCAGCCAGTGCAGCCAAAATGGACAAAAAACTGTTGATCACCTGGCAATAATGAAATTTCAGTTGATAAAGTGCAATCTATACAAGCATGAGGATTTCAGTTCCATCCCCAGAACATTTGGTAAATTTCTCGATATGGTGTCATGAGCATGTAGTCTTAGTGCTTGAGAAGTAGAGACAGGTGGAACCCTGGGGCTCATTGTGAGTTCTAGTGAGAAATTCTGCCTCACACACACACACACACACACACACACACACACAAGGTGACCTCTAGTTTGCATGTGTGCCCTCACACATAGGTGCACCAACAAGAACATGCACACACACACACACACACACCTTTTAAAGGCCTTATCAACAGTGTCATCTGCAGATTTAAAGAATTAAACTCACCATTTATTCAAAATTAATAAGGAAATCCCACTGATATATATATATATGTGTGTGTGTGTGTGTGTGTGTGTCATTGAAACTAAATGGTCCTGCAAAAGGTATATATTAGTTCTGTCGAATTATGCATATGAATAAGACTTTAATAGTTGTAAGAAGTAGTTGTAAGCTTTAACTAATAATGCTATATTTTAAGTACTGATCTAATCTATTTCTTGTTCAATTGCTATACTGTGATTTGAATTGGGGCATTTTACTGTGGAAAGTAGAATTTTAGAATCAATTACACCCACCTTGTATTTTAGTAGGTACTTCAGAATGATTATATTAATTTAAACATAAAAATCAGGCTACTTATGCGGGAGTTGAAGTATGAGAGACTTTCTCTCAATAGGCTCCTTATTTTAAACCTTACCAAGCAAATTACAGTGTAATTGCTTTCATTGGATCTTTTCCTATCTAAAACTGCCTCAAGGGTGCCCGCTTCAGTCCATTTAATTTGATCAAAGAATGAAAAGTCCAGGAGTTGCTCAAAGAACTTCCAGATTCAAAGGGGTAAATCTCATTCTATGTATTTTTATGACCTCATATGGACAAGTAAGCTAAATGTCTTTTTTTTAAGAGAAAGGATGAGTGGTGGGAAAGAAATGAAGGGTGCATTAAATCTATATGTGCAGTAAAAATGGAACCTCACATTTCAAAACTGGAGCAACATATTTGGAAGAACAGTATTTGGAACTGGACTACTACTATCACATAGTTTGCTATCAAACTATCACTATAACTTTGTTCTTTCATGCATTATGTACTTCCTTTACTATGTATTACTATGAATAATAAAACATTATGCCTGTCAAAGTATACCATAAGTACATGGTTTTGATAATTTATCTTAAAAATGAATCTATTTTAGAACTAATGATATATTTAGCACTATCCAAATCTTCAACCTTAGGGAAATTCATGGGGCTGTTTTGTGAGTTAAGCAACTTGATTCTTCGTTTACATTTAATTCTTGAAGAATTTTAGGTGCTTAAAACCTGAAAGCCATATTCTATTTCCTTTGTGATATAAAATTGTGAGTTTATTGTATTTTATTATTTTATTTTTGGCAAACAAGAAACAAATGAAACATAAAAATGGCTTGTTTATACATCATCAGGCTGAACAAGAGTGAAGTGGAATGATTTCCTCAATCCATGCAAGCTATAAGTAGACACACCTGCATATCTCAACTGCTACTTCCAGCCCCAGGGGATTTTCTCAAGGGCCTGATGTTCGCATTTAATGAACTGTATGTTAATTATTCAGCCATTTCACATGGCAGAGTAAAGTCAGTATGTGGCCTGAAGTATCCAGTGAACACTCATCTTCAGAGACCAGCTACACTTTAACTCACATGTGTGACTAGCAAGAGTAAGTGAGGTCATTGCTCCAATTTAGCAGACTTTCACCAATTGTTTATATGTTTAAGAGCAATCATGCTTCTCAAGATTACTAGTATTTTGTAAGACAAGGAAATGCTAAGAATAGACAATCAACTTGAACTTGCTTCTCAAGAGAAAACATATTGAGTGAAAAACTTGTCACCTCCTCTGTCATAAAGCATCCATTAATCATTTTAGTTAGAATTGCATGTTAATAGGAATCATGTGGCTTCAGTCTCAGAGTAGTGCAATTGAGGGAGATCCTCACACATCTTTCTTAAGACAGGTCACTTTTATAAGAGAATCCTGTATATTGTGAGTTGATAGATGTTTGTTTTGTTTTTTATTGATTTGTTTCAATTTCCAGAGTTTCAACTTAATGAAAAATTCACCTCATAGAAAGTTAAACCTTAAAATCTCATTACTTCACGATCAATTTGGGAGTTAATTAGGGGAATTTTTTTATGTAAGTGCTGCTCAACAGCTCAGAAAGGCATCCAGTGTGGTCTCTATAATTCAGACAGTTTTCAAGGGAAATGTGAAGATTTCTAATGGAATGCATTTAGCTGCTTAATTCTTGTACTTCTTTCATGCCAACTGTTTTAAATTAGAAAGGATTTCTAAAAGACACTCTGAAAATAAAAGCAGTGCTTATTTGGAGGAAAAGAGCTGCTAATTCTGTCCTTTTAATTCTTTACATTTTTTAATTTAATTTTTATTGATGCTTTGTGCATTTCGTACATCATTTTCCAATTCAGATCAGGCATATTTCCCTTTCCCTTCCCCCCCACCCCCACCCCATCCCAGATCATGTATTCTGCCATAACTGTCCTGTATCTTTCAGGTTTTTTTTTTTTCCATTTTTTAGCTATAAGTGATAATCCATGAGTACAAGCATCCTTCGTGCAAAACCAATCTGCAGACTGTTGTGCCCAAATCCCCACAGTCCCACCATCCAGTGGGAAGTTGTTTGTTCAATCAAGTTGATCAAATGAGTGTCCAGACTACATCGCTGTAGTTTCACCATTCACCCCAATCGCAGCCTTTACATTCTACCACGCCCCCTCTTCCGCAGATTGTTCCCTAGGCTTAGAAAAGGGGCACAGGTGGATGAGAGGTAAAACAGTCCACTCTCTCTGGAGCTGTTGACTTGGACTCTGGTCAATTCTGGCTGTTTCCTTTCATGGGCTGACAGTTTGTCCAGGAATAACCTTTCGATCCTACTAATGAAGAACAAGCAATTAGATATATAGGTATTTAAGCAGCACTAATAGTTATGGTAGGTTACTTTAGCATAGACACATGTTTGGATATGTTAATCCATGAATTACATTTTTCCCCCCTGTTAAATATGACAGGGTCTTACTGTGGCTTATAACATCTCCCTAACCTGTAGAGGATGTAAGCAACATTTTTGTTGAAAAAAAATGACTCTTGTTAGAAGCCACATGAAAAGTAAAGGCAAAAATGCTTCCCAGGAGAGAGGATTGTGTCTTCTCTGTAGAGTTTTGAGGTGGCAAAGGAACTGCCAGTAATACTTGGGACCAAAGATGTAAATGTCAACTCTGAGCCCATGCCAGACATATTAGTTTGTTTATTGTATTTAAAGCAAATAAAGTTCATTTAACTTGTATTTTAGAGGCTGAATTTTCAAAATTGGAAATGGGCCATACTTTTAAGCTTTAGTGAGGATTCCCCTGTCTGTGAACCAACTTGGTAAGAAAGAAGGAAGGGAACCGTCATGTGCAGAGGACAGGTATCAGATGATTGTCAAAAAGTCAGAGGAGATCAAGAACCAGTCTTGCTTTTATAGGAACTTACCTAAGTATGAAATAACTAGGGTCCAGTAAGAACTACATTATCCTCATTCTCCCAAACACCCAAATACCACACACACACACACACACACAATACACACACACACAACAACACACACACACCACACACACACGCGCGGCACGCGCGCGAGCACAGAATGTTCCCTTCTAGTATTCATTGTACATCAGATGTCATACTCTGACTTCATTTCAAGCATCTTTTGCTACAATACTATACATATTTATTTGCCATGGACAAACATATCAACCAACTTTTTTTTTAATTTTTATTTTTCTGATGTGTATAATGTACTGTCTGCATGCAGGTCTGTGCACCCGTGTCGTGCAGTGCCGCGGAGGTCAAGAAGAGGGCGTCGGATTCCCCCTGGAACTGAGTTCTCCTGGAATTGGAGTTTCGGACGGTTCTCGGCCGCCATGGGTGCTGGGGATCGAACCCGGGTCCTCTGTAAGCGCGGTGGCCTCTAACCGCTAGGCCATCTCTCCACCTACAATAACTTTTTAGGATGATAATTACATACTTATTTCAATATTTATAAATCAAAATGTTTCTACCCAATGTGGATTCTTCTCTGCATCTTACTTTATTTCTGAATCTTTGTTTTACTGAAAAAAATCTATTCTTTTTTTCTCGGATTACAAATTTATAATCTGTCTGCTCAGAAATTATACCCATATAAATAAGTGTTGCTCTTCCTGTTTTCATCCATCTTTTCCTTAGTGAGAAAAGTCACACCTCCTTTCTTGGAAGATAGAGCTCTGTCAATTATATTTGGTATATTCCCTGATACATTAAAACTTTGACATAGGAAGCTAATAAAGAACAATGTTCTAGTTTTAAAGTCATACCATGAACCTTTGTGTTTCTAATTGCATAACATCATATTGGATATAGACATGGCAGAATAACACTCTAAGTTGTTTCTTTTAAAAAATTGCTAAAGTGAGGGCTGGAGAGATGGCTGTAGCGTTAAGACCCCGACTGCTCTGCAGAGGACCTGGATTCGATTCCCACAGAACCCACATGGCGGCTAAGAACTGTCTTTAACTCCAGTTCGAGGGGAATCTGACACCCTCTTCTGACCTCCATGGCACTGCACGACGACACGGGTACACCAACCTACATGCAGACAGTACATTCCAGGCACATAAAAAAATAATAAATAAAATTTCAAAAATATTTTAAAAAAGTACTGAGCCGGTGTGGTGGCGCACACCTTTCATTCCAGTACTTGGGAGGCAGAGCAAAAGGCAGATCTCTGTGAGTTCAAGGCCAGCCTGGTCTACAGAGTGAGCTCCAGGCCAGCTGGGACTAAAGGGAGACCCTGTACTCAAAATGGACAAAAAAAAAAAAAAAAAAAAAAAAGACTAAAAATCCACAAAAAATGCCTCTAATAGGGACTAATTGGAAGTAGTGTTATGTTTTATAATGAAAATGGTTTGGCAGTCACAACACAAAAATGAACATATCCAAATAATTTTTAAATATCATATTATGTTTTTGAAAAATCTATAATCAGGAATTGATTTTGTAGTATAAACTATTAAGAAGTAGAAAAAAGCATTTGTATTACACTTAACATGTAATGGGTTTAGCATATTATGTTCTCTTTGCTATGTCATAGAACATCAAAAATAATTATCTGTATTAGTAACATTATCACTACATGAATATTTTAAGTTCAATTCAAAGTATCTTATTTTAGAAAACTAAAATTGGCCTCAAAAATAAAGACAGGGAAGAGGAACAATAAATAAGAACTAAAATAAATAGATAAAGAAAAGATAAAATAAATAAAATACAAAGAACAATAAATAACTAGTCTTGTAGAAATTTTAACATTTTCTTAGGTTTTGCATATTCATTAAATTATCTGTCAAGTGCTGAGTAATGTAAATCATTATTCTTATTGTATTAATTAAAAAAAAAACTAAGTAGAGGGCTCATTCCCCATGCCAAAATGACGTAAGTGATATAATTGGGATTCAAAATCAAGTAGTTTTGCTGCCTCTAGGTTGATGGGACTGTAGAACTGCTATTTGTTTGACTATTATCTTACATAGCATTTTATTGTAACAAATGAAAGTATGTAGCATTTGTTGTCTACTTTGCAGAATCTTTAGGACTGTTCATTTTAGTATCTTGACTTTCATCTATGAAACTGAAATATCATTTAGAAAATATCTTTAAAATGATCAGTTCTATTCCCTACAAGCACACTGAAAAAAAGTAAAATGTATCCATAACCATACTTGACACTTGGTATAACAATTTACAGCTTTGATTGCATGCCATGAGCATGTAGTATGTGTAATATGATTTTGGAATGTAGGCTTTAGTTCAATTGATTCTGTTTTTGCGGTGTCAACTGACAGCCTTTATTCTGTCCTTTCCAATCATGCTCCATGCCCAACGACTAATAGTTACAACACACCAAGACTTACTTCCAGTTAATGTAATTCACTTTCAGTGGAATTAACAAATGCCTCAAATATCATGCATTGCACTTAGTGTCCCAGCACCTACTGGATTAGGATAAAAGTGACTAGAACTTAGTGTAATTAATTACAGGTTGCACCCCTTGTAACCATGTTGCAAGCTGAAAGATGACGGCCCCCACATCCTTAGGCAGTATGGTTTCAACTAAAGCCTGTGAGTTACTCCTACTTTGGCAACACTGTCAACTGACCAGATGTTTGCCTTGTAAAATTCCCAGAATCTAACCAAAATTTAATTGTCTTTAGTACAAAAAGATTAAGAAAAAATATTCCTAAAATTTACCTATAACCTAATATCTACAAAAATCATGATTGTTTGAGATTTTATAAAAATATATATTTAAAGGAATCATCAGGTACCTGAATGTAAGTTCATTTTTAGAAAGAAAAGGACTTTGTAAAGAGTGTTGCTGATGTTTGTGACACACAGTGTTATGTTTATGATGCTTTTTATTGAAATTATTTTTAAAATTTATTGTTTTTCCTTTATATGTATTAATGTACTGACAGCATGTGTTTAAGTCCACCTGTGTCATGCAATGTCTGTGAAGGGCAGAAGAGGGCATTGGTTTCCCCTGGAACTGGAGTTATACACAATTGTTAGTTACCATGTGGGTGCCAAGAATCAAACCCAGGTCCTCTGCAAGAGTAACTGCTGAGCCATCCCTTAGCCCCTTGAAATTCTTTTGAATTAAGCAAAATGAAAACCCTGTTCAGAAGTAAGCAGTTTTTGAGACAGATACATCACTGGGCTAGAGGGAAACACCAAATTCTATTCCAGTTTATGAAGAACATTGAGCATGAGATATGAAAGATGTAAGGGTAATTTAAAAAATAAAGGTCCCTTTCCATACTTACATATAAACAGTTCAAAAACAAAATGAAAATAGAAAAATGCTATATTTTCAAAATAGTCTCACAAATCTCAAAAAGCATACATTGTTTTTACAACAGAGAATAATAACAAGTACAATGCAGTTGATCAATAAATAATTGCTATTCTGCCAATTCTTCCTGTTGGTGTATCATTAATACTACTAAGATGAAGTTATTGTTTTGGTAGTTAGCTCAAATATCCACAATTTAGACAACTTTAATGGGGAAAAGTATCTCTGTTCTAAGTGTAGAGGCATGTTACGTTTCAGACACCAAGGTTTCACCAGAATCTGAACTCTTGGAGAACATGTTTAAGGTGTCATTATTATGCAGATATCTGAGACAATGTCTGAATTTGGTAAATAGGAACATAAACAATCATACATACCAACAAATGAACAAAATTCCATATATATGTGTGTGTGTGTGTGTGTGTGTGTGTGTGTGTGTAATGTTGTTTCTCCTAAATTTAAGGTGGATGTGCAATTAAAACTAGTTATGAAACAGAAAACGATTCTTTCCTGGCTTGTAAAATATCAGTTTTCTTAAGAATGAGAGAAAATGAGGATACAACACACAAAATCAGTGGGATCTGCAATTTGGGGTCAAAATCTTTAGTTTAGTCCAGACATATCTTCTTTTGACAGTCTCCAGCATTCCATGCTCTAATCATATTCCTTTTGATTGAGGTTTCTGTATTTTTCTTCATAAAGTTATGAGAGGAAAGATTTGCATGGACATGGCAAGACACTGAAATAAGTTTATAGTTGTTTCCTCATCAACCCTAATTTATATCTCCTGGATTTTATGGGCACACCTGAAATTATGTTCACAAATGACATAAAATAGAAATCAAGCTGTCTAGGGTGCAAGGGACACTAAAGGGCATAGGGAGGAGTGAGAAAAGGGAGAGGAGGGGACTATCCAGGACCAATCAGCTCAACAAATAATATATACCTAGACAAAAATCTTTCAAAAGACAAATAATCTTTTTAAAAACACAGAACGTGTCTTCAGTACACCAAATTTATTTGCAGCAAAAATATTTTTGTGCATCTAAGGTTTGAATTACATATATTTTTGCTTTTGTGTAATAGACAAATTTCTAGTAAGTCTTTCTTCATGTTTCATTTTTTGTCTGTGAAATACTTTACATTCATGTAAGGCAGAGTCATATAAATGGCTAGGTCTCAAAAAGAAAACACACACACACACACACACA
The DNA here is from genome assembly GCA_009823505.1 of Rhizomys pruinosus. Taxonomy (NCBI): domain Eukaryota; kingdom Metazoa; phylum Chordata; class Mammalia; order Rodentia; family Spalacidae; genus Rhizomys; species Rhizomys pruinosus. The sequence continues at coordinate 1,484,600 of VZQC01011247.1, forward strand.
CACACACAGAAAGCAATTATTACATCAAAATGAACTGCAGCAACTGGAACGTACTAAATAGACTTAGATGCTGACAGTTTTTTTTTTTTTTTTTTTTTTTTTTTTTTGGTGTTTTCGAGACAGGGTCTCCCTGTAGTCCCAGCTGTCTGCCTCTGCCTCCCAAGTGCTAGGATTAAAGGCGTGCCCACCACGCCCGGCAAGATGTTGACAGTTTCAAGAATGCTATATAAAAGTCCTATCCTGCCTGTTGTGTTCACATAATTCATGTGATATTTTGATATTTTGATATCTTTGGTAAGTCAGACTTAAAATTTTTTTACAGCTAATACATCAGCGAAGACTTAAATTTTTAACTATTACTTGACTATAAAATTAACCAGGAACTATTTATACTTAAAACAATTACGTTAAACCAAATTTACTGCACATTAAACATTACACACACCACATTACAATGGATCAGTCAATATTTAGCCTCTTCTAATACAAAGTTCATGTGGTCTAAGCCAAGTAAAAAAAATTCATAAATATTTTAATTATTTCAAACCTGGATTAAGGGAGTATGGAATGAATTGTAAACCATAGGAATTATTTTAATCTTATGGCAGGCTTAAAATCAATGAAGAATTTGAACACATGCAATATCCTTTAGAAACTTGATTTTCTTCCACAGTCAGGAAACAAAACATTTAGTTTAAATTTACAACTTCTTTTGTAAAGTGTTCTTTGAATTATGGAATGAGTTGATGGGTTTGCTCTCTGGAAACATATGGCAAGTCTCAGCTCCATGGCATAAGCCTTCTGCTGCCAGTTACAGAGACTGAAGGAAGAAGCTAAACAACAGCAACCTCAGCACAATCTTTAAATATAAACTTCACTCTGAAAGCATTCCCCCAGGACTTGCTCATTTGACTTTAAAAGCCTTGTGGAAAAAAGGAAAGAATTTCTGCTTTGAATCCTCCTTTCCTATCGCCAGAGGCAGAGTGAGTATCTGAAGTTTACCACCCAGAAGGACAAGACTTGTGTCTCCTCCTAATTTGATTACTGACCCTGGTGGCCTTGAAATAGAGAATGGCACTAGCTAAGATAAATAGATTGGATAAAAGAACCAAACAGAAGCCTGGCAGAAGTAGGCTAAAGAATGTAAATTTCCCTGGGACACCCCAGTTAAAGAGGCAAACAGGTTAGTGAGCCAGCCACCCTTGATTGACTGAGAAGATAAATCTCAAGGGAATTTGAGTCTAGGAGTAAAGGAATTTAAGTGCCATTAGATTAAACAAAGGTTTTAGCTTAAATACTTTTTGGAAGACTTGGTTGTTTGTTTTCAGACCAATAAAAAATAGGACTTCTAAGAACCATTAATTCTGGTTTATTGAGCCCTAGTTTATTTTAGCCAGTAACAGTTCTCCAAAGCCAAATGGGGGATTTTTTTTTTTTTAATCTTCAAAATGCCATCATTTCTTAATACTTCTCCCTTCATTCATTATCCAGGTAATTCCTTTGGAAATTTGAAAACTGCTCCTGACTTCTTCTAAATTGATTAGAAAACAATCAAGGAAACAAAAGGGTTAGATTGGGATAGGTCCTGGTTTTGCTTTAATTCACAAATCTTAAATGCAAGAAGGTAGTTTGGTTTTCATTCCCAAACAAGAGGAGGATGCATGATGCCACAGTCCCTTCCTCCATGGCCCAACATAGAACTTTATGTCAAAAAATATGTTTTAAGGAGGAAATGATGATATTCGAACACTGGCCTTTCATAAAAGCTCATGTCAAAAAATACAGTTTAAGGAGGAAATGATGGTCCTTTGAACAGACATTTTTTGTTCACTTTATTTCACTGTATTAGTTACTTTTCTCAGCAATGTAGAACCTGAAAGAAACAACTTAAGGGAGTTTTTATCTTGGCTTTTGGCTCTAGAGAGTTTCTGTCTATCATGATGTGAGATAAGTCAGATTTATACCATAATTTTTCTCAGTTGATATAGCCACAGTTGAAGTTCAGTCAAAACCGAACAGAAGAAAAATGGAAAAAGCTTTAATGAGAATGGAATTGGTAGAGAATGTTTAATTTACCATGGAATTGGTAGAGAATGTTTGAGTGATGATGATCTTGCCTAATTCCCTTACAGTTGATGCAAACAGAGGCTGTTCAGTACAGATAAACCAAGCCTCTTCCTAAACCAATCCCTCCCATGCAGGACAAAGCTAAATTCATTAGCTACCTGACTCAGTGGAATGCTTGCTTGAGATACTGCATATGCAATGGAACTGATTTTGTTTAAGCTTGCTAAAAGATTTATCAGGGAATGGACTGAAAATTCATGTATTGAAACTTGATGACTATTACCAGGTAGACTCTTCAATCAGTGATTAGGACATGAAGGCATTTTCCTTGTGGGTGAAATGAAGGACTTTCATTGTACAAACTTTATTGAGGGTTCATCTCATCTTTGCCTTCTGACATGTAAAGATGAGGCATTTTTGCCCTCTGGAGATTTTAGCAAGAAGATACCAATCTTTAAAGCAGAGGTCAGCCCTCCACAAACAAACCTGTTATTGGTTTGGGGTTTCTCAGCTTTCATAAATGTGAGAAATGGATTTCCATTATTTATAAATTCCTCAACCTTGGACATGTTATTGTGTTAGCAAAAAATTGACATGTGATACCTAGTGTGCTAGATCCCTATTGATGCTATAACAAATGATCATAAAGGTTATGGTTTATCTTAGTAGAATTTTATTGTTTTAGTGTTCTGAAACACTATGTCTGAAAGATGAGCTTAGTGTTAAAACTGAGGTGTCAGTAAAATATCATTTCTTCTAGAGACTCTAGCAAAGATCCATTCCTTATTATTTCACCAATTCCAGAGGCGACATGCCTTTTTTAGCTGAGAGGTATATCAAGCTGAACTCTACTATAATCATTTGAAAGTTAGGGCTTCCAATCCCAGAAACACTAAACAAGAAATGTGATCAGTAAATTACTCTCTGGAGTTTAAGTTAGTTAACTTTTATTTTCCTACAAATATTCTGAATCTGGGCCTGGCATGGTGGTTCAGGCCTTTAATCCCAACACTTGGGAGGCAAAGGCAGGAGGATCTCTATGAGTTCCAAGTCCAGCCACGTCTACGTAGCTCTAGGCCAGCTGGAGCTACCAGGAGACTTTTTTATCTCAAAAAGGACAAAAAAAAAAAAAAAAAAAAAAATTCTACTTTTGACCAGTGGATGGTAGTCTAAACAATGGTTGTCTGAAATATGCACAAATCCCACATATTTAAAATTGTGTTTCCTTTAGTACACTATGATGTTGAGCCAGAAACCAGACCTAATTAATCTTGTAGTATGTGTTTCAAAGATATAGATTTTCTAGTGTACTAAGCAGCTAAGAAGGGAAGAAGACAGATGTTTGAGCAGAATGAGGTTCCAAGTGGAGGGAAGATGGTAGGGGAACCTGTGAAAACTAACCTCTGTAGTCTTTTTCTTATAGTATGAAATAATCTCTGACAGGATGATTTCGTGTTAAATAAACATATCCTACTTTACAGCATGGATTGTCACGTGACACACCAGAGATATCCTATATCATTTACTATCTTATAAAGATTTTGCTATCTTGGCCGGGCGTGGTGGCGCACGGCTTTAGTCCTTGCACTTGGGAGGCAGAGGCAGGCGGATCTTTGTGAGTTCAAGGCCAGCCTGGTCTACAGAGTGAGTTCCAGGACAGCTGGGGCTACAGGAAGACCCTGTCTCAAAAAGTCAAAAAAAAAAAAAAAAAAAAAAGGATTTTGCTATCTTAGTTGTTCCGGCTGCCATAAAACTACTGCAGAATGGATGGTGTAAACAACAGAAATTTACAGGCTCACAGTTATAAAGAATAAAGACCAAGAGCATGCTGGCAGGATGCTCAGCTTTCCTCCTGGCCTGTCCCTTCCTCACCAAGTATGAGAACAGAGATGGGGCTTCCTCTTTAGAAAGAGCACAGATCCTGTCTGATTAGGACTGAAGCCCTAGGACCGTGTTCCCCTTAACTGCCTGCTAAATGCAACACATCATCGTGCGGTTGCATTCTGTTTTAATTTTGATGCAGAATTTTTTTTTTTTTTTGGTCTTTTCGAGACAGGGTCTCCCTGGCATTCTGTTTTAATTTTAAAAGACACAATTCAGGCCATAGTATTAGATACCCATAATTACTAGAGATTTTAATAAATAAAAATAGCTGTGCTGGATAGCTTTAGTGTCAACTTGACACACCTAGTTTGAGGGAGCCTCAAATGGGGAATTGGCTCCATTGGATTGGCCTGTGGCCACCTCTGTGGAGTATTGTCTTGATGGTCGAGCAGTGTGGGAGGGCCCAGCCCACAAAGAGTGGTGCCACCCTGGGCAGGTTGTTGTGTACCATATAAGAAGGCAGGCTGCGCATGAGCCAAGTGAGCAAGCCAGTGAACAGCATTCCTCCATGGCCTGTGCTTCAGCTCCTGCCTCCAGGTTCCTGCCCTGAGTTCCTGCCTTGGGCTCCCTGAGTGATGAACTGTGACCCAGGAGATGAAAGCTGAATAAACCCTTTCCTCCCCAAGTTGGTGTTGGTCAGAGTGTTTTGTCACAGCAATGGAAGACAAACTAGAACAATAGCCTTCTTAGATTATGAAGGTTCAAGAAAATTCATAAAGGACCTATAGAAAGAAACTTGCTAACACCTGGCCGACAATTATTGTAGTGATTTCACTAATTGAAGATTCTTTGTAAAACAATATTTTTGGAAATTTTTCTCAATTAACATTGTACAAAATTACAACAATGTAGATCAATTTCCTCCTTCTTGATGGCTGTTGACTTCTAGTAAGGAAACATCAAGACCACTTTCTCTCATCTTTATTATTTTTATTCCAACATTACTAAATGGCTTTAAATGGAATGAATTTAAGATCCCTTTTAACATTCTGTCATATTCATGACACTGCTACCATAGGATACTGGATATGACAATGTGAGCTAAATTCAGTATCAATTATAGTATAACAAAATGACCAAGTGAACATTTTCTAAGGAGTCATGTACATTTAATAATTTATTCAACAGAGGAAGGCAACCCTTGTGACTAGAAGAGGTAGGCTAGGACTTCCTTCAGCATACCAATGGTGTTCATTCAGCCATCCACAGTCTCTGGAAGAATAGAACTGGAGCTGAAATGATTTGCTTGTCCATAACTATGCAGTATTCTAAGCTACATCTTTTTTGTTGTTGTCTTTTTTGAGACAGGGTCTCCCTTTAGTCCCAACTGGCCTGGAGTTTGCTCTGTAGACCAGGCTGGCTTTGAACTCACAGAGATCTGCCTGCCTCCACCTCCAGGACTGGGATTAAAGGCATGCGACACCGCACCCAGCTTCTCTAAGCTACATCTTAATAATGTAAATACAGATGGGGCAAAGATTCTTTTTTTTCACTTATAGCTAAAAATGAAAAAAAAAAAAACTGAGAGAAAGATGCAGGACAGTTATGGCAGAATGCATGATCTGGGATGGGGTGGGGGTGGGGGGGAGGGAAAGGGAAATAAGAATGAAAAATGAATGGAAAAAAGACATCAATAAAAACTAATGTAAAAAAAAAAAAACAGACAAGCTGAAAAAAAAAAAAAGATTCTTTTTTTTTTTTTTTTGGTCTTTTCCAGACAGGGTCTCCCTGTGGCCCCACTTGTCCTGGTACTCGCTCTGTAGACCATGCTGGCCTTGAACTCACAAAGATCCACCTGCCTCTGCCTCCCGAGTGCTAGGATTAAAGGCGTGCAACACCAAGCCCGGCAAAGATTCATTCTTACCTGATGATCCATGTCATGCTCCACTTTCTCTGTTGATTGATTACAAAGAAGCATAGTACAGTCACCATTTCTAACATAAAATAGAAAAAGGAATATGATAACCTTGAGTGGTAGAAGTGTGGATGGAAGATGGAATAATACTGATAAGGTTAACTCTATTTTGGTGTGAATTTTAATTAAACAAGTCCAGGATATTCATTTATCGAAGAATCCACAAGGCAATCTCTCTAAGTCTACTTTTATGCAAACCATCATTACTTTACTGAGTTTCCATGACATTTCTTTGAGGGTAGGGGGAGCAAGAGAATGGTTCATTTCAGCTTAGAGCTCCCAGGACACAGTCCATCCTCCCAGGAAATCAAGACAGGAACTCAAGATCAGAATTGGAGGCAAGAACTGCAGCAGAGACCATAAAGGAAGCTGCATACTTGCTTGTTCAGCTACCAATTTCTTTTCTTTTTATTTCATAAAGATTTTCTTTTTTATGGATTTTTTGTGATTTTCATAAAACATATTTTGATGGTATTATATCCCTCCCTGTATCCCAACCTCCTCTTATATACATAATAAAGCCTGCAGAGTCTAATCTATGTCTCAAATGTCCTTCAGTGTAGGGCTCTCCATTGGAGCCTGGTTAACATACCAAAAGTTCCATGCTTGAAAGGGACTATGTCTGTTTCCCAGAAACTACTAACTGGTAATCTTAGGTGGGACTGAAGCTTCTTACCCACTTCCTCCTCTATCTGCTGGGATATTTTCTGGTTTGAGCTTACATGGGATTGTGGGTGTTGTCTCCATTGCTGTGACTTCATAAGAGTAACTGACCAGGGGCTGGAGGGATGGCCTAGCGGTTAAGAGCGCCGAACGCTCTTGCAGAAGACCCGGGTTCGATCCCCAGCACCCACATGGCGGCTGAGAACCGTCTGTGACTCCAGTTCCAGGAGAACTCCAGTTCCAGGGGAATCTGAGACCCTCTTCTGACCTCCGCGGCATCGCACGACACGGGTGCGCAGACCTGCATGCAGACAATACATTCATACACATAAAAATAAAAAAAAAATAAAAAAAAAAAAAAAAAAAAAAAAAAGAGTAACTGACCAGCTGTCTGGAAAACTCTGTTTCCTTGGGTTAACTCATTAGTCTCTGACTCAAAATATTTCTGCCCCATCTTCCAAGATAATCCCTGAGCCTTGGGGTGGAGGGTGCAGAAGCATGATATAGGTTTCTTATTCAGTGATTCCATGTCTTTTCTAATTAACACTTTTATGTTGGAAGTGTAGTTGAGAACACGTTTGGTGGGAGCAACCCCATGCAATCACTTTGAGCTACTCAACCTTTCAGGTGCATTTGGATCACTCAGGAATCTCCTTAACATAAAACTTTTGATTCAATGATACTAAGGTGGACACCTAAGACTTCATAATTTCTACCAAGCTCCCACATGAAATCTACGGGACATTTTCTTTCAATGACATCATAGTAAAATGTGTATAGCAAAAGGAAAAAACTCAATCCTAGAAAATTCACCATTATAAGCACAAAACAGTGGCATAAGAAAAAAAGTGAAATCTACGAACAGAAGAAAGTTAGAGCGCCCTCTTGAGGTCATTTCAGGTCTAGACGTTCAAGGCTATCAAGTAGTCATAACTACAGTAAGAATGAAGCTGATATCTAAGGTGAGTCATTCTGAAGCAGGCTCTTACAATAATAGAATAACTGAAGCTAATGTTTACATTTTGGCTGACTACCATGTTTTTTCATAGTCAACTTGAACTATAGCTATCAAGAAGTTGGAAATAGTATTAACTAAACTATTGGACATCTCTGTGAAGAAAAGTTATTGTGATTAGAAAGGTGAACAAAACAATAAATTCAGTGTGACATTCATGTTTGACTAAGTTTTGCTGTGGGTTATAAATGCACTGTAATTCTGATCCAAATTCTTCATTAAAAGACATCAAAATACTCCTAAGGACCCCCCCCCAAAAAAAAGATATCAAAATAATATAAATTGTTCTCAAAGTACTGTTACAGGGCTTGACTTTTACATGTTCTCTAAAGGCCTCTATGATGATAAATAATTCATGATTCTTATTTCTGTAATGTTTTGAAATGTTCACCCTTAAAGTGTTTTGTTAATTATTAGGTCACATGGCCAGAGTTGTTCTTTAATGTCTTTCTTCCCCAGTTTATTATGTTTCCATTTTGCTTAGGAATACATTACCCTTTGCTATATCCCCTGAAAACATCTAATTTCACAGTCAGCTTGGAACAAAAGATGGACAGCCAGACCTTAATGTTACATTTTAAAAATGGATTATATATATATATATTTAAAAATTTAGAATAAGAAAATAAACTGACAAATGCACATATGTATACATAATAAAGATGAATGGTGGCCAGGACAGAGGGTATGTGAGCTGAACATACATCAATATGTAAGCATAAGTGCCTATTGAAATCTTAGTTTCAGATGAGAAAAGTTTAGTATAGGTGTGACATATATATGCATGTGTTGAAGCAATACAAGTTGGAGGGAATAACAACAGCAAAAGAACTGGGACAAAGAACAGACTGAAACAGTAAAGTTTTACCAAAAACATTAATTCTCTGCTTTGAAAAACCTTTAAAAGACTCAGAAAAATATAGAAGATATGTCTGGCAGAATGGATGAACTCAGGTGGGGTGGGGGGTATGGAAAAGGAAATGAGGCTAAATTGGTCTGAGAAAGGGCATATGAAATGCACAAAACAATATATATATATATATATATTATATATAATATAGATATATAAAGTAAATGGCATACTTTTCCTGAGATAATAAAAATGCTTGTCTTTGAAGACCAAAGCAGTTTCACAGTATAAAAAATTAAACATTTTCATTTACAAACAGTTCATTAGAAATGTGACTAAGGATTTTAACTTTAAATTTTCTGAAGTTTTCTAGTTTACAGTATCTGGGAATTTAGAGACATGTCAATGTTGGTGGTCTTTGATTTGCCTAGCAAAGCATTACTATGGTTCCCATACTGATCCCAAACAGCTCAATGGTTTGATACTTGGAGCAAAGCAGATATTCTTGCTTAAACAAATAAACATATAGATATCTATTATAATAGTATATATATATATGACAAATTTAAAAGAAAATTGTGGAAATGGACTAATATGTTCTTTAATGTATCCTCCAAAGTTTAGTCTTGACACAGAGTATTTGAAAATTGGGAATTTGGAAACTATCTTATTTTGTTTATTCCTCAGTTGTCTCTCTCCCTGGAGAGTTTCTCTATATTAATTGCTTCTGTGCTCAGATGCTTCTAATTATTAACCTGCAGGTGTCTCTAATCACTGTGTCTTCCAGCAGAGTTTTGTTCAAGAGCCATTAGCTGTGATGCTTAATTATAACACACTGTACCTAGTTTTGTGTACTGTTTGATTTTTCAGATGGCTTCCCAGACCTCAGAAAATAGTCATTGGCAATCATTTTCTACAATTAACCACTGTGCCCTGTATCTTGTTCTCGCCTATTAAATTGGAACCAAGTGTAGAGAATTATACCAAAGCTAAGTGAAGACACTAAGCACTAAGACAAACATAATGATACTTAGTTTCTAGAACATCAGAACAAAGCTTCACAGTTTACTTCTGTTTCTTTAAACCTGAAATAGGATGTGCTTAAAGATGTACAGCATCCTTGAGTATGAAGGTATGCCATGTCCATGAAAATGTCCCAATCTTTGCACCATAGAGGGTAAAATGTATGGATGCAAAAGGCCTTAGTTAGAAAAGATTCATCTGTGTCAGGGCTTCCTATGCTGCATCTCAGTTCTTGACCATTCGTTTCCCATGCTGTTTCAAGAATTTTAGTTATGTACAACATTGGAATAAGTTGGATAATACCAGCATGGTTTTTGAGCTAGAAACTGTATACTTTCTTATTTCACCTCTTAAAAAGGACAAGTTGAACGAATACAAAGCAATATGCAAGTAAAGATGTCCATAGGTCAACAGTTCTCTGCAGTCGAGTTGCACATTTGGGTCTCTGACCCAGACGTGGCATCTAAATGGGGCTCTGTGATTATGGCCCTGAGTAGGGCAGAGAGCATGGAGGCAAGAGCTAATGGTGGCATCAAACACAGTTCTGTCCGGTGGTTTGCAAGCCTGCCCTCCTAATTACCATGTAACTGTACTCAGCAGGATCACGGATACTTCCTGAATGGTAGGTTGAACTTCTGCAGGATGATTTTTTTTTTCTATGTTAGCCATAGGTTTGATCATTCTTGTTGCTATTGTTTTTCATCAGAACCCCAATTTTAGCATTATAAATCCTTGCAAAAGTAAAATAAGAATGTACCAATCTTTTACTGGCACAGTCAAATCACAATTAATTAGTATAATGCACAATTAAATTTGTCAGTCTTGGTTTAACTATTGATATAAAATCAATGTTTAGCACATTTAGAAATATCTTGTCATCACTTCTCCCCAGGAATAACTTACTCCCACTACAAACCTGAATTATAAATACAGGGTATCAAAATAGCTTTTGATAACACTATTTTTTTTATTTTCCTTTGAAAATAGAATCTGATTTTAGCATTTTTAGCATCTGTTACCTGCATTGTGCAGTAGGCTAGGGGAGAAGATGAAACTCCAAACTAACAGAAAATATTTCTAGCAAAACAATATAGTTCTAATATAAATAAAAGTTTTTAAAGTGGTTCTGTGATTTTAAGAGGAAATCTATCAATAATTTATAGGGGAAATTTCCTCCCATTTATTTAGTCAAAATTATTTAGTTTATTTACTATTAAATGTATCTATCTATCCATGATGTTTTGTTACTGTATGTTCTTTTGAGACAGGGTCTCCCTGTAGCTAGGTAGACCAGGCTGGCCTCCCTATCCCAATATCCACTTGCCTCTACCTCCTGAGTGGTAGAACTAAAGACTCGTGGTACCATGTCTGCTTTCCTACCCATGTTTCTGAAAAATGTCCTCTCGTACTTTTATGTTAGGAAATTAAATGGTATTATATTTGGAAATCAACTCAAACATAGAACCTTTGGGCTATTAATTCTCTTAAAGGCAGTTTTGAAAATGAAGAATACTTAAACATGATACGTCAATTGATTATATGTTCCTAGTCTTCTTAATTAGTTGCTATTATCAGTTCTATATGGTTATGTCAAGATCACTTGTATCTGAAAAGGATAGTAACTTAACCTAGAGTAGGAGAATGGCCTGTTTTGCTTGTGTAACTTACACAGAAATCTAATCATTGCCTATTGGACTATCTACATCACGATTAATTTTACTGTACAAAGCATTCATATTATAAATATGTAGTAAATGTAGTCATCTGCAAATGAACGCCTAGGACAACGAAAAGTGGCACATGTATAAATGTATCCTATAATATATAAAAGATATAAATTGCTGAATTCAGTGCTCTGGATTCAGCACCACATGTACTAAAATGACAGAAAAGATTACCATGACTTTGTGCAGAGATGACAAGAAGTTTTGTGAGGTGTTATATATTTTAGGTGGATGGAGAGATGGTTCAGAAGTCAAGAGTGCTTACTCCTCTTTCAGAGATCCTTAGTTCCATTCCCAGCATCCACATAGTGAATCACAACTGTCTGTAACTCCAGTTCCAGAGACTATGACACCTACTTCTCACATCCACAGGCACCAGTTATTCATATGGTGCACATACATACATCCAGACAAACACTCATATGTGTAAAAATAAAAGTAAACAAATTGCTGAATTTAAATACTCATCGAAAAAGTTCTTGTATACTTTTTTCATTACATTTATTTTGAGTTATGACATCAGGTCTATTCTATCAGCCTGCAGAAAATTAGACATATACAAAAACTCTTAAATTTATGATTGAAACCTATTCCTAAATAGTAACAGCCTATCTTGTTCACATTTTGTGATTAATATAAATTATCTTTAACTTTGTAGTCATTGGTGAAAACCTTTAATAACTTAGGAGAAACAGTCCATAGACCTGTTATCTGAGTTCTTTATTCTAATCTTGGAGAATAATGAGGCAACTTAAGTATATTAATGGTGTCATTTTCTAGTTTTTATCCTCAACAGAAGCATGTGATGGAAACCATTTATCTCAAACCAATTTAATATCACATTGTAGAATACAGAAAATGGAAGAAGTCTGCTATTATGATTTATTTCATGCCAAATCTTCTAAGGTTGCTAACTATCCATTTACTTTATCGTGTGCCCAATACAAGATGGTCTAATTAAATTGCGGTATCCCAGAAACAGCTATTATCAAAGCAATAGTTCCCTAGGATTGGTAAGATTCTTTCATATGGATTTGTTCTGGACCTTATTGTTCAACAGTGACTTTTCAAGATCTCATTAGAGAATTTTGCTTAAGATAAAGTGCCAGGTTTGATTATTCAAAGTGAAACTATATCCAGGCTGTAGAGCAATGCGATGAGAAAAATTCAGGTCTAGAACTACTTACCAGTTGATTTAAAATGACAGTTTCTGTTTCTTCCTTTGTTATCAATAGCACATTCCCAATAATTAAGTATTTATCAACCCTCTGTGAGAGCACACTAGGGGGTTTAATTATTTTTTTTCTTAGTATGGGCATAAACATTATTATGAATCATTGAAATGGCATTTCTTCCATTGCATTTTTTTGATAGATAAAAAGCTTCTCATTTGAAATTAAGTTTAAATTGAGCATGATTATGGTTTATAATGTAACAATTACAAATATGAAATGTGTGGAAATTAGCTTCATTGTTTTATAATGAAATTTAATTGAATATTAAGTATTTGGGGAAGATTGTATATGTTGATAGGATTTTACATGAAGACAGATAATTTTAAGAGTTATTTGTCATCATTCTGCAAACATTTTCTGGAGATCCATTACCCTATAAATTGATGTCTATGTGAGGGTTACAAAGATGAACAAGAGGCAATCTTCCATCACTCATGACACTCTCTTTCTGTATGGAAACAAAGAGTATGTTAGAGCTATAGAGACATAGGACACTCAGACAACCATCTCTGAACACAATAACCACCACCAGCGTCACTTCTCACCTTTGCTCTATAGGAAGGCATTTGTCTACAATAAAGATCAAATCAAGAGGACAGGTTTTACTTAGCAAATTGCTAGAATACTATGGCTACTTAATTTTCTTCCTGCTTTTTTTATTTCTAAAATTTTTGGATTAGACTACATTGTTATCTTTCTTATTTTTAATTCTGATATGAATGTCTCCTAATAGGATAAAACATCACATCCACAAAAGACGCAGCTGTGGAAGAGGATACATTCTCTTGTCTCCCTAGATAGAGATGATGACTAGGCTAAGTTTCTTTTTTATACCTAAACAAAAGTGAAATAAAAGGATGGAAGTGAGATCAATAGTTAATCTTTAGTAGATCTTTAGTAGTAGGGTAAGTATGAGTCTCATGAATTCCAACTCTATTAAATAAAGAAGAGTTACAGTTAACTCTGAAAATGTCAAAATAAAAACAAGAAATGGTATATGTGAATGATATTAAGGGTTTCTTGAGAATTTGAGCCCTATATAAAACAGTGACTAGTTAATACCTAAGGTATTGCATATTTGTTTATATAAACTATATATAAAAGTGTTCCTAGTGCATAATTAAAATGATGTTCATGGGAAATTTTGACTGTCTTCAATTTTCACATAACATCGCAATTTTAAAACTTAAACACAAGCAAAACTGACTCTTTTTTGGTGACTTGTGAATTTTGCCTGAAGGATGTGTGAAATTTTGCCAGACCTAAAATGCAAAAAAGGATTGCAAGCAGATACAACGCAGGCTTATCAAACAAATATAAAAACATTTATAAAGGGATTATAAGATTGAACATCAAGATATAAAAAAACTAATGTAAATATCACACAACATATTCAAATTAGAGTTGATAAGCAAGCTAGACCACCCCCTCATACTCAAGTCATTTTGTAGGATATGTATTATCCAAAAATATCAGTGCTTACATCCATGAGCATCATTGTCCATAATCATCTCATCATAAAAATAGACCTCAAATTAGAGGTTGTATATAAACCAGTCTGGAATTCTAAGGTCAGAGGAGACTGAAGGAAGCAGATGATCCTTGTCAACTGTTTCTGAAATTTCAGTGCTAACAATCTCTTCATAGAATCTCTCACTGGGGGCTTAGAGTTCTTATCTCATCCAAGTTAATGAAGATACTGACTTGCATGAGCCATTGTGACTTAATCATGCTTGTGTGCCCACGTGGAGCAAATCACTTTCCTCCTTTCTGTTTATAAATTAGTATATATTTTTTAAGTTTTTTGCAAATTTCATACAGTATACTTTGATCATATTTATATCCCCTCACTTATCCGAAACCCCTTTCCTAACTCCCCATGAAATATGTTCATGTAAAATATATATATATATATATATATATATATATATATATATAAGGCCTATCAAATGCCCTTCAGTATGAGTTCAACCTCCTAAGGGTCTCAACCTTTTTATTTTACATTTTTTTATTGATGTATTATGTATTTAATACATCATTTTTCATTTCTGTTCAGGCATATTACCCTATCCCTTCCCTGCACCCCACCCCATTCCATCCCAAATCATGCATTCTGCCATAACTGTCCTGCATCTTTCTCTCAGTCTGTTTGTTATGCTTAGGAATTCACATTTTCCTCCAATAATGCTACATTAATTTCATATTATTCTAAAATATGGATACTTACTCTCCACCCATATACAGTAATTACAAAGTCTGAAATAATTGGTGGGTGGATTCTAGAGCCCATTGAGAGATTCACATTATAACACATAGTTGCTTTCAGATAAACAAAAATATAACTATACTGTCCTTCAGCTTGCATTTCATCTAGGGGATTTGGTGTTAGCATCCACAAATGAGGGAAGCCATTCTCCATTTGTCTTTCTGGGACTGTGTCACCTCACTCAGCATAATGGCTTCGTGCTCCATACATTTACCTGCAAAGTTCATAATGTCATCCTTCTTTACTGCTGAATAGTACTCCATTATGTAGATGTACCACATTTTTGTCATCCACTCATCATTGAGGGACATATGGGTTGGTTCCAGCTCTTTTCTATTGTGAAGAGAGCTGCAATAAACATGGACGTGCATATATCTTTGCAGTAGGATGAGTCTTTGGGGTATAAACCCAGGAGTGGTATGATTGGGTCAGGTGGTAAGCTCATTCCAAGTCTTTTAAGGGTTCTCCACACTGCTTTCCATAATGGTTGTACAAGTTTACATTCCCACCAGCAGTGGATGAGTGTTCCCCTTTCCCCACAAACTTTCCAGCATCCGTTATCTTTTTGTTGATCTTAGCTAGCCGCACTAGAGTGAGATGATATCTGAGAGTGGTTTTAATTTGCATTTCCTTAATTATTAATGATGATGAACACTTTTTAAGATGTTTCTCAGCCATCTTTAATTCCTCACTGGCGAAGACTCTGTTCAGCTCTTTACTCCATCTTTTGAGTAGGTCATTTGTTTTCTTCTTTGTTTTTTGAGTAGTATATATATTCTTGACATTAATGCTCTGTCAGTTGTGTTGCTGGTAAAGATTTCTTCCTGCTCTGTGGGTTTGCTCTTCACCTTCTTGATTGTTTCTTTCACTATACAGAAGCTTTTGAGTTTTATGAGGTCCCACTGTTGACCTTACTTCCCGTGCAGCTGCTGCCTGGTTTAGAAAGTCTCCTCCTACACCTATGTCTTGTAGATCATTGCCAACTTTTTCTTTTATCACCTTCAGGGTTTCAGGCTTCACGTTGAGATCTTTGATTCACTTGGAGTTGATTTTTGTACATGGTGAGAGGTACGGGTTTAATTTTGTTCTTCTACAGATGGTGATCCAATTTTGCCAGCACCATTTGCTGAAGATGCTATCCTTCCTCCAATGAGGGTTTTTTGCCCCTTTGTCAAATATGAGGTGGCTGAAATTGTATGAGCTCAAATTTGGATCTTCAATTTTGTTCCATTGGTCAACTTGTCTGTTTTTGTGCCACTACCAGGCTGTCTTTATGACTATGGCCTTGTAATATAGTTTGAAGTCTGGTAGCTCAATCCCCCCCTCTATTGCATTTTTCACTCAGGGTTGCTTTAGCTATTCGGGGTCTTTTGTTTTTCCATATGAATTTAATGATTTTTTTTCCAAGTCTGTGAAGAATCTCATAGGGATTTTGATTGGGATTACCTTGAATCTATATATCAGTTTGGGTAAAATGGACATTTTTACTATATTAATTTTCCTGATCCATGAGCATGGAAGGTCCTTCCACCTTTTGATGTCATTTTCAATTTCCTTCTTCGGGGATTTAAAATATTTATTGTAGAGTTCTTTGGTATTTTTGCTAGGTTTGTTCCCAGGTATCTTATTATTTTTGAGGCTATTGTGAGTGGGAAGGTCTCCTTATATTCCTTTTCCACATGTTTTTTGTTGGTGTAAAGAAAGGCTTCTGATTTTTCTAGGTTGATTTTGTAGCCTGACACTTTACTAAAAACTCTTAATCATTTCTAGAAGTTTTCTCATGGAGTTTTTAGCATCCCTTAGGTAAACTATCGTATCATCTGCAAAGAGGGATAGCTTCACTTCTTCTTTTCTGATTAATACTCCTTTAATTTCCTTCTCTTTTTTTATTGCCCTAGCAGGTGTTTCAAGCACTATGTTGAAGAGGAGTGGCAATCCGGGTCAGCCTTGCTGGGTTCCCACCTTTAAAGGAAATGGTTCCAATTTTTCTCCATTTAGGATGATGTTGGCAGGTTTGCTATATATGGTTTTGATCATGTTGAGGAATTTTCCTTTCAGTCCTATTCCCTCTAGGACTTTAAACATGAAGGGATGCTAGATCTTGTCAAAGGCTTTTTCTGCATCAATTGAGATGATCATGTGGTTTTTGTCTTTCAGTCCATTTAAGTGTTTTATGATATTTATTGATTTTCTTTTTCTTTTGGTCTTTTTGAGGTCTTTTTGAGACAGGGTCTCCCTGGGACTTGCTATGTAGACCAGACTGGCCTTGAACTCACAGAGATAAACCTGCCTCTGCCTCCCAAGTGCTAGGATTAAAGACAAGCACCACCACGCCCAGCTCTGATTTTTGTATGTTGAACCATCCCTGCATCTCTGGTATGAATCCAACTTCATCATGATGAATGATCTTTTTTGATGTGGATCTGTATGCGATTTGCAAGTATTTTTTTGAGAATTATTGCATCTATATTCATTAGTGAGATGGGTCTATAGCTTTCTCTTTTGCTTGCATCTTTGCCTGCTTTGGTATTAGAGTGATGCTGGCTTCCTAGAAGGAGTTTGGGAGAGTTCCCTCTGTTTGTATCCTTCTAAACAGTTTGAATAGCAGTGGTTGTAAGACCTCTTTAAATGTTTTATAGAATTCTGATGTGAAACCATCTGGACCAGGGCTTTTTTTGGTTGGGAGGTTTTTAATTACATCTTCAATTTTTTCTAATATTATTGGTCTGTTTAAACTGTCAATCTCTTCTTGGTTAAGCTTTGTTGGTTCACAGGATTCAGATATTCATCCATTTCTCTTAGGTTTTCGAATTTAGTGGAGTAAAGATTTTTGAAGTATTCCCATCTGATTGTCTGGATTTTTTCTTTGTCTGTTGTTATGTTTCCCCTTTCATCACTAAAACTATTGATTTGGAGCTGCTTTTTTCTGTTGTTGTCTTTTGGTGGGCTAGAGGTCTGTCTACTTTGTTTATTTTTTCAAAGAACCAGATTTTGGAATCATTGATTTTATTTATTGTTTTCTTTGTTTCTATTTCATTGATTTCTGCTCTGATTTTTGTTATTTCTTCCTGTCTGTTGGGTTTAGGATTCATTTGTTTTTGTCTCTCAAATGTTTTGAGCTGCAGTGTTAGGTCATTTATTTGTTCACTTTCTGGTTGGTTTTTTGTTGTTGTTGTTGTTGTTTTGGTTTGGTTTTTTTTTTTTTTTATGTGGGCACTTAGGGCTATAAATTTCCCTCTCAAGACTGCCTTGTATCCCACAGGTTTTATTGTATTTTTCTTTCAGTTCCATGAATACTTTTATTTCACTCTTTATTTTTCCCTGACCCATTCATTGTTCAGAATTATGTTGTTTAGTCTCCCTGTGTTCTTGTAGCTAGTTGGACTTATTCTGGGGTTCATATTGAGATTTATTGCACTGTGGTCTGATAGAATGCATGGAATAATTTCTATCCTTCTGTATTTATTGAGGTTCCTTTTGTGCCCCAGTATGTGGCCAATTTTGGAAAATGTTCCGTGAGGTGCTGAGTAGAATGTATATTCTCTGGTATTTGGATGGAATACTCTGTAGATGTCTGTGAGATTCATTTGGTGTATTGTATTGTTCAATTCTAATGTCTCTCTGTTTATTTTTGTCCTGTTGATCTATCCAAGGTGCTTAGTGGGGTGTTGAATTCTCCCACTATTAGTGTGTTAGGATTGATCTGTGTCTTGAGGTCCTGCAGAGTTGTGTTGATAAAGTTAGGTGCACCAGAGTTTGGTGCATAGACATTTAGGATTCTGAAGTCTTCATGGTTTATTGTTCCTTTGATTAGGATGTAATGGCCCTCTTTGTCTCTTCTGATTAATTTAACTTTGAGATCTATTTTGTCTGATATTAGAATAGCCACTCCAGCTTGTTTCTTGGTACCATTTGCTTGGAATACTTTTTTCCATCCTTTCACTCTAAGGTGGTGTCTGTCCTTGAGGGTGAGATGGATTTCTTATAGATAGCATACAGAAGGGTTCACTTTCCTAATCCATTCTCCCTGTGTATGCCTTTTGATTGGGGAGTTTAGACCATTAGTATTTTAGGTTATTATTGAGAGATATGTGTTCTTTCTTTTTACCTTAGTTTTGGTTTGCATTCTTGGTCTAGGTTTATATTTACTCTGTTATGATTTTGTTGCTTTCTCTCTTTAATTGCTTAGGGGATAGTTGCTACTTTCCTCTCTTCTCTGGATCACTTTGAGGATTTTCTGAAGTGTTGGTTTCTTAAATATGTATTCTTTCATCTTGTTCATCTTGTGAAAGATTCTTCTTTCTGCTTCAACTATGATTGACATTTTTGCTGGGTATAGTAGTCTGGGTTGGCATCTAAAGTCGTTTGGTACAGGGAATACTTTGGTCCACATTCTTCTAGCTTTCATAGTTTGTGCTGAGAAGTCAGCTGTGATTCTGATGCGTTTCCCCTATGTAACTTGTTGTTTTTCTTTTGTGGCTTTCAGTATTTTGTCTTTGTTTTGAGCATCTAGTGTTTTAACATTATATGGCATGGGGAATTTCTTTTCTAGTCTTGTCTGTTTGGTGTTCTATGTGCTTCTTGTATTTGTTTGGGTTTGTCTTTTCAGTTTGGCGAAATTTTCTTCTATTATCCTGTTGAAGATATGGACAATAGTGTTGTCTTGGGATTCTTCTTCCTCTATCCATATGATGCAGAGGTTTGGTTTTTTCATAGTGTCCCACATTTCTTGGTTGTTTCACTCTTGTGTCTTTTTTTAATTTTCATAATCTTTACTTGAGCATTCTAGTTGGACCATGTTATCCTGAGTGTCTGATATTCTTTTTTCTGCTTCTTCCATTCTGCTTCTGAGGCTTTTTCCCATCCTTTCCTGTTGATTGGATAAATGTTCAATTTCCTTTTTCATTTCCTCCTGTGATTTCTTTAGTGTTCCCACTTCCTTCTTGAGCCTTTCATTCTCAACTTGTAGGTCCTTGGATCATTGGTCACTTTCTTTTTCCCTTTCAGCCTGGGATCTTTTCAGCATTTCCACTTCCTTCTGGAGTTTGTCATTTTCTCCTTTCAGTTCTTTCCAACGTTTGTCATTTTCTCCCTCTAGGTCCTTCTCGAGTTTTTCAATCTCTCCCCTTAGTTCTTCCCAATGATTATCATTATTACCATCTTGGTACTTCTTGAGTTTTTCCTTCTCTTACCTTAGTTCTCTAATTTGTTTGAATATGTCCACAATTTTTTTTCTAAAGTCTGCATCTTGGTTTCCTTCCAGGGTGATATGGTTGTTGGAGTCTTTCATAGGGTTGGTAGAGTTTGGTGTGTATTTATTATGAGCTTTTCCCATGTTGTTTGTGTGTGTGTGTGTGTGTGTGTGTGTGTGTGTGTGTGTGTCTTTGGCATGTGGATTCATTTGTTTGTTTGTTTCTTTGGGTTTCTGATGCCTCAACGTTGGCTGCACAGCTAGATCCTCTGCACCACTGCTTTTCTAGGCTGGTCTTTTGCAGGTTGGTGTTCTGCAGGACACAGGTGAAGTCTGCTCGCCCACTGGGGCACATGCTGGTCTTGTGCTCTGTGACGCACAGGTAGCTCCACCCCCGTAGCACACTGGGCCTAGGTGATACCAGGCCTCTACAGAGCACAGGTGTACACAAAGTCCCCAGGAAGGCAGCCCTCACCTGTTCATTTGCAAGGTGGTGTTCTGCAGCACACGGATGAAGTCTGCTCGCCCAGCGGGGCGCACGCTGGTCTTGTGCTTTGTGGTGCACAGGTAGCTCCACCCCTGTCGAGTCTCAACCTTAAATGACATTGAATATCCCCATCCCAGCAGTCATCAGTTACCAATATTTCCTCAGAAAATGTTTGGATGCAACCCACTTCCTCTTCTCTATGCTGGGATTTTGTCTTGGCTTAAACATAGGTCTGACTTGTGCATGCTGTCAATATCACTGTGAGTAACTTACCATCTGCATGGAAAACTACCTTTCCTTGTGCCCACCCTCTCTGGCACTTGAAATAATTCTGTCCCATCTTCCACAATAATGCCTGAGACTTGTGGGGGACAAAAGTCTGATATAGATGTCCTATTCAGGAATCAGTATTCCAAAGTAATTCTTTGCATTAATCACCAACTTCTGTATAAGGAATGGTCTCTGCTAAGAGCTGAGAGATGAATGAATTTATGGGCCTAACAATGTCATTAGAAATCAGTTTAATACTCTACATAGTAGATTAATTATATTGGGCTTTCTCCCATGACCTGAGATCTAGCCTCAGGCTCTTGGGCATGATATTAGCACAGGTATGGGATCAATCCTATGAAGTGGACCTTAAGTCAAATTAGAAAGTAGTTGATTATAACTATAATATATATGCCACTCTTGTACCAGTGGGTATATTTTCCAGACTGTAGATACTAGGATTCACATCTGGGTAAGTTTCATGGTTAATTTTCACTTTTGGCAGTTGTACAGCACCATCAAGCACTATGAAGGCTAGAGAGTAGAGATGAGACGTTGAAGTCAGCACCAGATTGATATTTCATTGTTTTATCTGCAGATCCTGTATGTAATGTCTGCAGCAATAGAGTCTTGCTATGAAGTTCTGGTAGGTAACCAAGGTCAGGGGTAATGGCCAGAATTATTTGAGAAATTATGGAATGCCTGATCATCAGCTTCAAAAGAGGGTCCTTTTTTCTCATTGGGCTTTTACGTTGCATGCCTTTGATGTATAGAGGGGCAATATCCCCCCCCCCCATTTTGGGGGGTCTTTTCGAGACAGGGTCTCCCTGTAGCCCCAGCTGGCCTGGAACTCACTCTGTAGATCAGGCTGGCCTTGAACTCACAAAGATCTGCCTGCCTCTGCCTCCCAAGTGCTGGGATTAAAGAGGATCACTTCTATGGGCAAAACCAAAACCAAGCTATATCAGTCCCACATCTAATTGGCCTATCTCTTTGATCTTCTTCAGTCTAGGACAGTTTCCTAACTTGCCCAAACTTTCATGATCTTCACACCTGAAGACTACAAGCTGTTATTTTATAGAATCGACTTCATTTTTAATTTGTCTGATTTTCCTTTTGAGTAGCTCCAGGTCATGTGTCCTCCCTCAGAAGGTGTGTCACCAAAGTGACTGGATCTGACCACATCCTGTCAAGTAAGACATGGTTTCAATTTGTCCCATTACAGACCACATTTGCAATCACCACTTGATCAAGGTGGTGTTGGAAGAAATGTAGCAAGGATAGCACAAGATGGATCTACAACATCTTGCTCTAATGATGTGGTCAGAGAACTGCCAGGACATGTCAAAAGGACACCGTCGTGGTTTGACTGTGAAATGTCCCAAGCTCATGTGTTTGAAAGCTTGGTGCCCAGATGGTTGTGCTATTTGAGAAAGTTGTGGACGCTTCTAGGAGATGGAGCCTCACAAAGGAATTGGGTCACTGGGTGTGGACATGAGGCTTTATAGCTTGGTTGCCCTATGGACAGGGAAATTCTTTTGATTACATTAATTGACGTGGGAAGCCCCACCTCCTATTCCCCTGGTAGGGGGTCCTGGACTGTATGAGTGGGGGAGGTGAGCTGAGCACTAGCACACAGCGTTGATGCACTGCTCTTAGCTGTTGACTGTATTTTTTTTTGTTTTCTTTTTTATTGAAATTTTTATGTGTTTCAAACATAATTTTTCTTTTTTTTTCAAGTGTATGAGTGTACTGTCTGCATGTAGGATGGGGCACCTGTGTCATGCAATGCCGCAGGGGTCAGAAGAGGGCGTCGGATTCCCCTGGAACTGGAGTTAAAGACGGTTCTCAGCCGCCATGTGGGTGCTGGGGATCGAACCTGAGTCCTCTGCAAGAGCCGTTGGCGCTCTTAACCGCTAGGCCATGTCTTCAGCCCTCAAACATAATTTTTCATTCAATCTTAATCGCCATTATATCAACTTCTCCCTTGGCACCCTCCCACAGCCCCCCACTCCCAACCCCGCAGTTCACACCTTCTGTCATTCGTGCTAGGGTCCATTATGCCAAATTACTCTCCTCGCTCATCCCCTGAGTTCTAGTTAGCCTATCCCAAATCCCCAAGTCCCTTTTCTTTTTTTTTTCTTTTTTTTTTTTTTGTCTTTTTGAGACAGGGTCTCCCTGTAGCCTCAGCTGTCCTGGAACTCACTCTGTAGACCAGGCTGGCCTTGAACTCACAAAGANCCTGTAGCCCCAGCTGGCCTGGAACTCACTCTGTAGATCAGGCTGGCCTTGAACTCACAAAGATCTGCCTGCCTCTGCCTCCCAAGTGCTAGGATTAAAGGCACATGCCATCACACCACACTGACCTACCCTTTCTTAATCTCTTTCTGTAATGTCTATGTATATGCTTTAAGTAGCTTCAACAATGGTGGCATTCCATGTGGCTTGTCTAAAAGGTGTTCAATATTTATTGTTCCACAGAGTTCCTCCCCTGATATACCCTCCCATTCCCCACACCTTTTTTTTCTTAATTTTTATTTATTTCTGTATGTGTATGAATGTACTGTCTGCATGCAAGTTTGTGCACCCGTGTAGTGCAATGCCGAGGAGGTCAGAAGAGGGTGTCGGATTCCCCTGGAACTGGAGTTCTCCTGGAATTGGAGTTTCAGACGGCTCTCGGCTGCCATGTGGGTGCTGGGGATCGAACCCGGGTCCTCTGCAAAAGCAGTCTGCGCTCTTAACCGCTAGACCATCTCTCCAGCCCCTCCCCACACCTTTTAACCCCTCCTTGTTCCTCATTTCCCTTGTATAACATTTCATTCTACCTACTCTCCCAGGGAGACATCCCCTACCCATCCATAACTAATTGTTATTATTTTTCTTCTCTGAATTTTCAGATTAAGATATACATATCTAACATTTCAAAGCTAGCATACAGCTGTTTGGAAAACCATTTGATGTTTTTGTCTTTCTAGGTCTAAGTTGCCAGATTTTTGTCAAAACCCTTTTTATTTTTTACTCCAGTTAGATGATTATGTGATTTATGTCCTTGAATCTGTTATGTAGCAGATTACATTCATTGATTTATAGTGTTGAACCATCCCTGCCTTGTTTGGATCAAGCCAACTTGATGATGGTATATATTCTTTTTGACATGTTAATCATGCAGCCTTTGAGTATTTTATTGAAATTTTGTGTCTTTGTTCATCTGAGAGACTGTTCTATAATTTTCTTCCTTGTTGGATTTTTGTTGGTTTAGGCATTATAATATTTCTGGGATATTTTAAGGAGTTTGATATCAGTTCTTTGAAGGTTTGGCACTGTATTAATCTGGTCCTGTGCTCTTAAGTTGGGAGACTTTTAAGTACCATTTTAGCTCATTTGTTGTTTATCTGTTTAAATTATTTATGGCATTTTGATTTAAATTTGGTAGGCTCTTGTATTAGTCACTTTTCTGTTGCTGTGATAAAGCACCATGACCAACGAACTTATAAAAGGAAGAGTTTTTTTTTTAATTTTTTATTTATTTCTGTATGTGTATGAATGTACTGTCTGCATGCAAGTCTGTGCACCCGTGTCATGCAATGCCGCGGAGGTCAGAAGAGGGCGTTGGATTCCCCTGGAACTGGAGTTCTCCTGGAATTGGAGCTTCAGACGGTTCTCGGCCGCCATGTGGGTGCTGGGGATCGAACCTGGGTCCTCTGCAAGAGCGGTTGGCGCTCTTAACCGCTAGGCCATCTCTCCAACCCCATAAAAGGAAGAGTTTATTTGAGCTTATGATTGACGGTTCCAGGGAATTAAGAGTCCATTTTGGCGGAAGGCATGGTGGCTGGATCTGGAGCAGCAAACCGAGGGTCACATCTTGCAAAGAGCATAGGAAGCAGAGAGAGGGCGACTGGAGACCACGAGGCTTGTTAAACTCACTAAGCCTGTCCCCAGTGACATACTTCCTCTAGCATGGCCATACCTTCTAAGACCTCCAAAAACAGTGCCACCAACTGGAGACAAATGTCTGCATACTTACAGCCTATGGGGGACACTCATTCAAACCACCACAGCTGTAAATCTTGAAATTGATCCATTTAAGCCGGGCGTGGTGGCGCACACCTTTAATCCTAGCACTTGGGAGGCAAAGGGCAGGTGAATCTGTCCTTTGTGGGTATCAAAGGGACCAGTTGTGGTCTAAATCAGAGTGAGTTCCATGGACAGCTGCCGGGTTGACTCAGATACGACCCTCTGTCCTTTGGAAATAGCCAAAAAAAAAAAAAAAAAAAAAAAAAAAAAACAAGAAAAAAGAAAAAAGAAATTGATAATTGATCCATTTATTTTACATTTTCTGGTTTTAGTGGAATATAGATTTTTACAGTAATTCCTTACGGATTTGTAAATTTCTTCAAGATCTTGTATAATGTTTAACTTTTTATATTTGAGTTTGCTATTTTGAGTCCTCTGTTTCTTTTGATTAATTTTGCTGAAGGTTTGTCACTCTTGTTAATTTTTTCAAAGACCCAATCCTTCATTTCATTGCTTAATTGTATATTTTCTCTCTTTATTTGTAATTCATTGATTTGGCCTTGATTTTATTTGTATCTTCCAATGTACTCTTTTGAGATGTTTGTTCTTGTTTACTTCCCCCACCCCCAGGGCCTTCATGTGCAACATTAATTATGAGCAATGTTTCTAATTTTCTCTTTTAGGTAATTAATGCAAAATTTTTCCACTTTGGAGAGCCTTTCATTTTGTCCCTTAGGTTTTGATATGTATTTTCATTTTCATTCAATTCTAGGCATTTTTAAATTTCATTCTTAATTTGTCCTTTGCTTCAATTTTCATTCAGTATTGTGTTTAGCTTCCATGATTTGTATTATTTTTTCATTTTTATTGTTGTTAATATCTAGCTTTGTTCTCTTGTAGTAAGATAAAATACAGATATTCTCCTTTTTTTTTTGTCTTTGTATGACAGGGTCTCCCTGTAGCCCCAGCTGTTCAGGAACTCACAATGTAGATCAGGCTGGCCTTGAACTCACAGATATCTATCTGCTTCTGCCTCTCAAGGGCTGGGATTAAAGGCATGTGCCATCACACCCAGTAGGATATTTCAATTTTCCTTAATTTATATCAACTTGCTTTGTGTCATAGTATGTAGTCAATTTTGAGCAAGTTCCATGGGCAGCAGAGAAGAAAACGGTATACTTTTTTGTCGGTGGGCAATAAGAGACCTTGTCTGTCTTCTCTAGTTTTAGTTTTGACTATTTTATTTTTTTGTATTAGAGATACATACACCTGCTTATTTCTTAGTTCAATTTGCTTGGAATGTCCTTTTCTGTCCTTTTAACCAAAGACTGTATCAATAATTGTTTTTGAGTTCTGTTTCTTGGAGGCAGAAAATCTGTGGTTCCTGTTTTCTAATCCAATTAGTTTGTCTGTGCCTTTTTTACTGGGGAGTCTCAGACTACTGCTGTTGAGTTATTATAGACCAATATTTATTCTTGTTATGCTGATTTTGTAGTGGGATTTCCTTAAACCTCTTTTTGGTTGACAATTCTAGGGTAATTTACTTATTCTTTGTACCCTCTTGAGAGTGTTTAATCTTCTCTTCAGACTGAAGTATCCCATTGAGTATTCTCTGTACAGCTGGTTTCGTGGACATGAATTCCTTAAATCTGTTTTTATCATGGAAAAGTCTTTCTCCTTCAATTACAACCCATAGATCTGGTAGGTATAATTAGTCTGGGCTAGAATTTGTGTTCTTTCATGACTTGTGTGACATTGCTCCAAGCCATTCTAGCTTTCATTATATCCATTGCAAAGTGAGCTCTTATTGATAGGCCTTTTGTATATGACTTGTTCTTCTCTCTCACAGTTTTCAATATATTTTCTTTGTCCTGTACATTTAGAGTTTTGAGTATTATATGACATGGGGAGAGACTTTTCTGGTCCTGTCTACTTGGTGTTCTGTATGCTTCTTTTAAAAAATATTTTTATTGAAGTTTTGTGCATTTCATACATCATTTCCATTCCAATTTAGACTCATTTCCCTTTCCATGTTCCCCACCCCAGCCAAGTTCATGCACTCTGCCGTACATCTCTTGTATCTTTTCCTGAGTCTTTTTAAAGTTTTTCAAAGTAGAGGATTATTGTTTTCGGGAGAATTTTACTGTTTTAGTTGGTTCTTCACCCCACTTCTTTTGTTGTTGCTCCCTCCAATTTGTAGTGCTTCAACATATATATATATATGTATATATATATGTGTGTGTGTGTGTTTGTGTGTGTGTGTCACACCTATACTATAATTATGTAATGTGAAAACAAACTGTATGTTATTTCCAAATCATGCTTCAGGATTCACATTTTCCCCTTTTAATTTTATATTACTCTAAAATATGCATATACACCCTCCATCCATATACCAAAATTACAAAGTTTGAAAATAAGTGATAGGTTAATTCTAGAGCCAATTAAGGGATTCATATTAAAAGAGCACAGTTGCTTTCAGATAAAGAGAAATATAACATTAACATTGTTAGTTTGTCCTAGAAGTAGGTTCTTGGTGCTAGCATCCACAAATGAGGGTTATCATTCATCAGTTTTGTTTTGTTTTGTTTTGTTTCTGGGACTGTGTTACCTCACATAGTATAATATCTTCTAGTTCCATCCATTTACCTGCAAGGTTCAAGATGCCATCTTTCTTTACTGCTGCATAGAATTCCATTGTATAGATGTACCACATTTTCTTTATCCACTCGTCTGTTGAGGGGCACTTGGGTTGGTTCCAGCTCTTGGCTATTGTGAAGAGAACTGAAATTTAAAAAGTATATGCATGTATCTCTGTGATAGGGTGACTCTTGTGGGTATACACCCAGGAGTGGTATGACTGGATCAGGTGGTAGGATCATTTTGAGTGTTTTGAGACTTCACACTGCTTTCCATAGTGGTTGTATGAGTTTACATTCCCACCAGCAGTGGATGTGTGTTCCCCTTTCCCCACAACCTCTCCAGCATTTGGTATCATTTGTTTTCTTGATCCTAGCCAGTCTTATTGGAGTGAGATATCTTAGAGTAGTTTTAATTTGCATATCCTTAATTATTAGTGAGGTTGAACAGTTTTAAGGTGTTTCTCAACCATCTTTATTTCCTCACTTGTGAAGTCTCTGTTCAGCTCTTTACTCCATCTTTTGAGTGACTCATTTGTTTTCTTAGTTCTTTGATTTTTGAGTAGTTTATATATTCTGGAAGTTAATGCTCTTTCAGATGTATCTCCGGTAAATGCTCCTCACACTCTGTAGGTTTTCTCGTCACTTCCCTAATCATTTATTTTGCTGTACAGAAGCTTTTGAGCTTAATGAGGTCCTACTTTTCAATTTTCAATTTATTTCCTGTGCAGCTGCTGTCTGATTTAGAAAGTTTTTTCTTATGCCTATGTCATATAGGTCCCTGCCAATGTTTTCTTCTAACACCTTCAGAGTTTCGGGTTTCACTTTGAGGTCTTTGATCCTTTTGGAGTTATTTTTTTTATTTTTTCTTTTACCTTCAAATTGTGAGTTCTTTATTTTTTAATTTTTTATTATATATATATTGTACAAGATTATGTTACTAATCAAATCTAGCCCCTTGTCCCCCACCCCATCTCCCCAACCCACCCCACCAGAGCTCATACATTCGGCCAAACATGCTTTTCATCTCTTTCTCAGTCTTTCTCAAAATTCTCCATGTGGAAGTTGACTGTTTTGAGCAGAAGTTCACTGTTTCAGTCAGTTCTTTGATGCAGTTCTTTCTGTTATTGTTTTTGTTGTTGATGATGATGATGTTTCCAATATGCATCACTCCCAACTACTTGGACAAAAGCTCAAGGGGCTGTGCACAAGAAATACTTACAACTAGGTAACTGGCACTAGCATCCACAGATGAGGGAAACCATTCATCGTTTGTTTTTCTGGGACTGTGTTACTTCATTCAGCATGATATCTTCTAGCTCCAGCCATTTACCTGCAAAGCTCCTAATGTCATCTTTCTTTACTGCTGCATAGTGTAGATGTACCACATTTTCTCTATCCACTTATCAGTTGAGGGGCATTTGTGTTGGTACCAGCTCCTTGCTATTGTGAAGAGAGCTGTGCTTCCGGTGGTCTTGGGAGATCTCCTGGAGTTATTTTTGTACAGGGCAAGAAGTAGGGGTTTAATTTTATTCTTATACAAGTGGTGATCAGTAGCCTTTCTTTACACCAACAACAAGAAACTACGGAAGGAATATAAGGATAGCTCCCACTCACAATAACCTCAAATACAATGAAATACATAGAAACAAACCGAAACAAGGACCTCTACAACAAAAAATTTAAACTCCTGAAGAAGGATATTGTTGAAGACATCAGAATGGAAAGACCTCCCATGCTCAGGGATTGGAAAAAAGAATATAGTAAAAATATCCATTATATCCAAACTAATATACAGAGTCAATGCAATCCCAATTAAAATCCCTATGAGTTTCTTCACATTCTTGGAAAAAAGTCCTTAAATTCATATGGAAAAACAAAACACCCTGACAAGCCAAAGAAATCCTGAGTGAAAAGAGCAATAGAGGGGGGATCACTATACCAGACATCAAACTATATTACAGGGCTATAGTCATAAAACAGCCTGGTACTGGTACAAAAACAGACCTGTAGACCAATGGAACAAAATTGAAGATCCAAACTTGAGCACATATAACTTCAACCACTTCATATTTGACAAAGTGGCCTAGAAGACTCAATGGAGGAAAGGCATCTTCTGTAGGCTTCTTATACCATGATAGCTGTCTCTTTCTATAGATCTGCAAACTTTTCATCTATGATTTTATTAAAGTTATTTTCTATGCCTTTGACCTTGCTTTCTTCTCCTATGTCTATGATTCATAGACTTGGTGTCTCGACAGTGTCACAGATCTGTTGTATATTGTCTTTCTGGCTTAATTTACGTTTGACATTTTCTTTGATTGAGTGATCCATTTCCCCATGCTTGACCTCAAGATTTGATATCACCTGGAACATCTTAACAAGAACTATTTTGAATTTATTTCCTTGTGCATCCAATAGGTTGCCATTCTCAGAAAACATTACAATTGGGTTGTTAATTTTCTGTAATAGATTATATCCATTATCTTTGTTATTGATGTTGTTTATAGTTTCTTTATATGAGATGTAGGCATGTGAACTTGTGTCACTGTTATCTCTTAGTATGTGTAGGTCTTTATTGGGTGGTTATCTGTCTCTTTGGTGTTTCCCCAACTTTTCAGATTATGGTTCAGTTGAGTTGTACTTGGTGTTCAGCATTGAGGCTGCCCTTTGTCAATGTGCCAGTGGTATCAATGATGCTATGGACAAGTGCAATGTTTAAGTTGAAGTTCCAGGGTCGACTCATGGTTCTGGAATGGCAGGGTTGGGTGAGATGTTGCTAGATAGGTCAGGTTTGGAAGGCTCATAAATTTTGTGTGGCAAAAGCTTCTAGTAACTGGAGCAGATCTAAATGGAAGGGAGTTCTGGAAAAGTTTCCAGTAGCATCTGAGTTTCTTAGCAGAGCTGAGATGGTGATGTGGGGCCTAAGGAAGTAGAGGAAATGAGACTTATCAAGACACATCTGGGAAAGCCCCAGTATCTGGGGGTCCACAAGAGTCCAAACAGAGCAGAGATGACAGGCACAAGGAGATACTGGAAAGGGAGTGCATAAAGGTGGGTTGTAGTATCCAAAGTTCCTGGCAAGATGAGATCATAGAACAGGGAGGTTGGGGAAGGGAGCCTTACTAAGGCAGCTTGAGGAAGGCTCCCACACCTGGAGGTCCTCAATGGCTGTGAAAGAGAGAAATGGCCAGCGCAAGGGATGTAGGAAAACCCTATTTTTTCTTAAACACTGTGTTACTTGGGACATTTTTGAGACTACTTACTTGTGATGATAGAGGAAAATGGGAGGGACTGTTCACAGCTCATGTAGCAAACCTATGAATATGGAAATAGGAAGGACAGATAGACTCTTTCCCTTACCTATGGTACACAGAGATAGACAATAGTTAATGGTTCCTCTTAAGTTAGTTTTTTTTTTTTCCATAATACAAAGTACGGATAGGTTAACAATGTACTTCCTTTGATATTTATAAGACAAAAGTCTACCTAATCCCAAACAAAATAATTAACAGAAGCCTAGCAACTAAGTTATGATTTTTGTTGTTTGAGCAGTCTCTTTTGAGTACTGGTAAAGTAGAAGATATCAGTGTTTCATTTTTGCATTTCTGGTCAAAGCTGTCTAAAGAGGGTGAGATGATTAGGAAATCTTCTCAAAACATTCATCATGTGAAAAAATGAGATGTGTATAGAAGTCAAAACAATTCATCATGTGAAAAAATGAGATGTGTATAGAAGTTGGCAAAAGAAAGGGAGGGAGGGAGGGAGGGAGGAGAGGACAGATGATTTCTATAACTGGGTATGGTCAAGCCACACAGATACAGCACTAATGACAGATGAAATCAAACAGAGTGAAAGGACTCAGACTGTGACATGTGGCTGCCTAAATAAAAATCAGCTGCAAATAAGCATTTCGTTCCTTAGTCATGATAGCCACTAGCTACATGCAGCTAGTTACCATCATCATAGATGTAGATGCATCAGAGAAAGTTCTACTCAGCTAAGTGTGGGTAGATCTGAAGAGGAACTTAGATTATTTTGAGGAGTTAACCACTTCTAATTACATAAGTTTAAGTACTAGAGCGTTTTCAGTACCTATTTAAAAGACAAAATGTGACATTTTAGTGTTCATAGTTTCCATTTCTTTAAAAAGATTTTATTTTTATTTGTAAATGTATGTATATAAGTGTGTCTGTATAGGGGTTTCTATACCAGAATAAAATACAACTGGAAAACAGTAAAAGGTATCAGATCCCCTATAGCTTGAGGAGGTTGTAAGCCTCCTGGCCTGGGTGCTGGGAACCAAACTCAAGATCAATGCAGGACATTAACTGCTAGACCACTTCTCCAGCCATTATATTTCTCATTTTTGATAACTCATGAGATTATACTGCCCTTAATTTATCAAGACTTGCTATTTAGAACTGATATGGTAGGGAAAGGTCTGGACTAGATTTTAACTTTAACTTTAAAATTTAGCTATTCTAGATAAATTAGCTTATATTTTTATTTTCCTATTTTCTCAACTATTATTGGCATTAAACGTTAATATCTTATTCTGAACACTAGGTAATAAATAATAAGAAGATAATGAAGTTTTAAAAATATATGATAACTTCTCTTTGAAAAGATGTTTATTACTTTAAAATTATGCATATGTGTAAGTCTGTGTGTTTAAGAAAAAATAGGGTTTTCCTACATCTCTCGCACAGACCATTTCTCTCTTTTAAAACCATTGTGGATGTCCAGATAGATGGGGGAGCTTTCCCAGACCTGCCTTAGCACGGCTCCCTTCCCCAACCTTCCTGCTCCATGACCTCATGTCTGCCAGGACCTTTGCACATGAATGTGGGAGGCAGAGAAGGCCAGAGACATTGGATCCCTCTAGAGTTGTAGTTAGTGGTTTTGAGCTTCCCGATGTAGTTGCTAAGAACCAAAGTTTAGTCTTGTAGGAGAGCAGCAAGTGCTTTCAAATAGTAAGAAGTCTCTGTAGCCCCTGAACACTTCTTTTAAGAACATATTCAAATTTGAGACTAGACACCTTGGGAGTGTACATAAGAGTGTCATATGGGAAACTGAGAAGTAGAAAATGGAGAATGGACTGAAGATTATCTGATTCAAAAAATTTTGATTCTCCCACCAATATTCACTTTCAAGTACACAGTGTGTGGAATGAAATACTTACTGCCTATGGTGTGCTTTTATATCACAACTGTAAGAAGCCGTATTAGACAGCCATGTTAGATTAAGTAACTGTAGGCAGAGTGTCTTCACGACCCTTGTGATAGTGTTCTCATGACATGTAATATAGGGGGTGCTTAACTAACATGTAAACTTCTATAAAAATGTTTAACTATAGATTTATAGCCATGTAACTCCAAGGAGTTCAAAATGGATTGGTCACTTCACTTACATTTGAATTAGAAAGAATTGTTAATGGATGGAAATTTCCCTCCAGAAGTATGTTGCATCTAGTTAAGTGTTATTGTAGTATCACGTGAAAAAGTTAATAATAATTCACCAAAGTGTATAATAAATATGAAAAGTTAATAACTCACCAAGGTGGGTAGCCAGAAAATAGGAATAAAGATAAAATTCAAATCAGATAATATTTTTGTAAAATTTGTAACAGAACTTTAACCACAGCAATGTGCACATCTCATCAGAATTATGATTGGAGCAGACTGTGAGATGTACTGTTATATAGGCTGTGTTTACTCTGTGCTTTACCCCTTTATAAATCACTGTCCATGAATCACATTTAAAATACCCATGGTTATCTCCTGCCACTGGAAGGGTTTGGCTCCAGGTTTTAATCAGTGCCAGCAGAGTCTACAGAGGCAGAGTTATTGGTTAACTTTCTGATGTGAAAATTCACACATATGTAATGTTTAAAACTCTACTCTGTGTAGCCTCTCTAATCAGTGCTTCCTCTAGAAAGCATTATCTTTTAGAAAAAACAAGAGCCAGTGAGCTCATATTTAACTAAATAGAGCTCATATTTAACCAAAAGGTTGGCAGATTAGTGAGAAGTTTGAGAAAGTTCTTCACAGTTTTTACAGTAAAGTTCTTCACATTATTTATATACCACAGTGACTCCTCTGTTGGAAATGGCATACTCAAATATCCACAAACTTATCCAAAATATAGCTGTGCCCCTAGGGCTTGAGTGATGAGAGTGATGAGAATCCAAATTGTGTTTGCAGGAGAAACACTTTATGAAACCAAGTTGATTCCAGCAATGAGGCTGAGGCTTAATGTAGGCACTGAGGCTGAATTTTCCATCTTAAAGTTTGTTTCCCAAGATTCATGGAAAGGAAGTTTTAAATATAGTGGCTGAGTTTTAAAAAAAATGTAACTTGTTAAAATATGAAATATTATAGCAAATTAATATCAAGAAATATTTGGGGTAAATCTACATGGCACGTGAACAAGAACATAGACAAGAAATCAAGGAATAAGCATGTATGGAAGGTTGAGTTCAACTAGAAAACCGAGATGCTCGAAATGACAAAACTGTCCTTAAAATGTATAGATAGAGCCGGGTGTGGTGGTGCACACCTTTAATCCTCGCACTCGGGAGGCACAGGCAGGCGGATCTTCGTGAGTTCAAGGCCAGCCTGGTCTACAGAGTGAGTTCCAGGACAGCTGGGACTACAGGGAGACCCTGTCTCAAAAATACCAAAAAAAGAAAATAGCGCACGGTAACGACTCTGTGTTTAAAAAAATCAGCAACTAGCACATGGAGATTAATTTTATTGGAGTAATATTAAAATAATTATAATGATGGTCACAAAACCTTTACTGAGAGAGAGAGAGAGAGAGAGAGAGAGAGAGAGAGAGAGAGAGTGTGTGTGTGTGTGGTGTGTGTGTGGTGTACACAACATGCCTGCTCACTAGCCACTGTTCTACTAGGGAAGACAATGAAAGATATTTATGTGGAATCCATTGTCACTTACAAACAGATCATGGAAAAGCAATTTTTGCTTAAAAAGTGATTAGGTAAAGCTTACAATGAGGGGTTTTATGTTCTCCTTGGGCATTTTCATTTTCAGTATTGAACAAGTGTTCTGGGAAGTTCTGTCAGCAATATGACTTTTAAAGGTAGGGTATAGGAGGTGGAGTAGTAATAGAACAAAGGATACAGTGTGGAGACAACACACTCTGCAAAGAACCCAAGAAATGGAGCACAGCAGATGGAGAAGGAACTGGAGAACACATGTAAATGGCAATGCAGGCTAGTGTCAGGAATTTGCTTGTATTCTGCATACTGTAAGATATTGTTTAAGGACTGAGGGCTGGAGATTTTCATCACCTAACTGGCATTGCCTTAGATGGAAACACTGAGTGCTGCTGTAGGAACAGGAAGACACACCAAGAAGACATTTTAACAATCCAGGAAAATGTGGTGGTTGGATATTGAGTTACCACACATGCCTCACATTATACCAAAGATTTCTGGCACATCTCAGTTCCAACAATAATCTAGTAAATATCAACATGGTTATTAGCCATTATATTGTACACAATTAGGACTTAGAAGGGTAAAAATAAACAATTTCACCGGCAGTACTTAAACCATTTTTTTCTTTCAAGAATTGTTGTTTTACCAGTGCATTTTACTAAAAATAAGGTGCAAATTACTACTAGACTTAGCAGGTTTTCTTTTCATTTTAACTGTGCAAGTTTACAGGGTGCAGTATCATAATTTCACACAAGTATACACAGTAGAATGTTCAACTCAAAGTAGTAAGCACTTTTTTTTCTTAAACACTTAGAAAACCTTTAGACTAATATATAGTAATTATACATATATCAGACGTACAGGGTGATATTTCAGTAAATGGGAGATTAGTGAAGGTGCTCTAGTTCTACCAGTATGACTCTCTGTATGATTTTGTATTGTGTCTATTATAAAGGAATGAGTCTTGAAGTTGATTTATAGTTTGAAATTTTCTTAGAATGATTTAGAGTTATTTCTTTTGTGTATGTGTATGTGTGTATATGTCTGTATATTGTTACAATTAAATATTTATTAATATAATCCATTGACTAGTTGTAAGTATATTATATTTTCTATATTAATATAATTCTAGGACTTACAAAAGACTGCTATCAGTTTCAATGCCCATGTTTTATATTAATTTTTGTGTTATCAAAGCATATATTCTCTTTAAATAAATAATTTGAGGCTTGAGTTTGTTTTTCTAATACTTGGGATACTTATTATTATTATTATTATTATTTATTGCATTGGATAAGTTATCTCATCACTCACATTGGTATCAGTGTTTCTTTTATTTTTTGGAGGGGGTCTTTTTGAGACAGGGTCTCCCTGTAGCTCCAGCTGTCCTGCTGTCCTGGAACTCGCTCCGTAGACCAGGCTGTCCTTCAACTTACAGAGATCTGCCTGCCTCTGCCTCCAGAGTCCTAGGATCAAAGTCATGTGCCACCATGCCCAGCTGTATCAGTGCTTCTTACATGACATTGAAAATGCTGTTTGTTGTAGATTTCAGGCCAACACTCTTATCAAATTAAGACACTTCTTTCTTTTCCAAACTTGCTATGCAATTTCAGATCATAAGTGGGATCTGAATACTGTCAAATGCTTTTTTCAGCATGACTCTCATAGTATATTGTTTTACTTCTTCATCAATAATTTGATTGATGATGTTCATGTTATTCCTAATACTTAACCACCTTTGTGCTGTACATCATGATAAATTATTTTAATATCACCAGAATTTATTTACTGTTATTTAGTTTATTTGCCATTACTGCATGCTTATTATTCAGATTCAACAAAAGCTTTTTGTTGTGCTGTTACACATATGGGGTATTAAATATTCACTGTCTAGGAGCTAGAGAGTGGTTAAGAGCAGTGGCTGCTCTTGCTGAGGACCCAGGTTCAATTCTCAGAACCTACCATACTTATCAAAAACAGTCTTTAACTCCAGTCCCAAGGGATCTGACACCCTCTTCTGGCATCAGTGGGCATTTCATGACAGGTGTGCACCTATCTAGATGGAGGGAATACACTCATACACAGAAAACAAAAATAATAAATATGATATTAAAAATAATACACAACTTGTTAATTAATAGAAATATTATAATACATGGGGTTTATTTTTTGCTCTGGAGTTGTATAAATAAATTAGAAATCAGGTTGTTTTTATAAAATCGATGGGAAACCATCCTCAATTAGAATCCTTTTTGTATAGCTTTCTGATTAGCTTTTTAGAAAGTTGTACAACTGTGGATCAATCAGTCCCTCAATGAATTTTGAGTTGATGAAGATATTTTAAAATCTAAAAATTGTGTGGTGTTCAGTGGGATCTCACAATCTGTTTTGTATTATTAAGGCTGCCCCAATGACAAGCTGTAACTAGAAGTCAATGCTGTTTTCTGATAGAAAGAGAAAGAGGAGGTAGAGGAAGCTGGGGAAGAGCAGGATGAAAAGGAGGAGGCATGTAAAGTTTGGGAGCAAAAGCCAGCATTTGAGCATAATGTTTAAAGACAAAAGCTGAATGTGAAAAAGTTCAAATGATCATCAAAACAAAAATTACTAACAGATAGTTGGATCTAATAGTTTAACTTTCCTAAAGCTAACATAGATAGATAGATAGATAGATAGATAGATAGATAGATAGATAGATAGATAGATAGATATGAATACTGCTCTAGAATTCAAGGAGAAAGACAGACATCTAACCTACCTGGAGCTCAAGGGAAAGACAAATGGAGACAAAATTCCTCCACCCAGTCTAAAAACTCCCTCATAGACATGTTCGAAGTGTTTCTATGGTGACTCTGAATTGCAACAAGTTGACCTATTAGTCATCACACAGAGATATTCATTTTAGGGGTCTGGGGGTCTGCTTTCTTCTTCGGATAATAGTATCCAATATCTCTCGAGAAAATCCACCCCCTTCTCCTATCTAACAAAACCTATTTCTAATACTTACATTATAACTTATTAATTCAGTGCCTTTCAGGTTCCATTATGCATTTGGTTAATAACATGCTTTTTAAAAATATTTTGGATACTTTGAAATGTCGTTTCTGTAAACTAATGGACCAAAAACACAACATGGAACTACAAGGATACTGATACTACAATACAACTGAAAGCTGTTGTCTTATATATATGCCTGTTTCAATAATAGACACCTCTGATTTCATGTGTCTTAATATCTTAAATTGTTATGTTATAAACATCTCCTTGATATATTTTGGTAGATAAAATAGCATTCACTTGTTAGTAACATCTAATTTTCTCTCTATTTTTGAACATGGTACAGCATCTTCAAAACACAGGTCTGCTTACGATGTTTTCACTGCAGTTTCAGAGTTGCCAGATGAGAAAGAGTGCAAAGAATGAAAAGTCTTGTAATCACAGTAAATTACCATTGTCATTTTCATATGAGTGGTGCAGGCTTCCAGATTATATCCTAAATGACAAGATCTGCCATTCCATGTCAGTCTCCCTCAGAGACATGAGAAGAGACTTCCTGTTTTGCAGAGGCAGTGTTGCTAGAGAACACAAGTTCCTCAGATTCTGTTTTTTTTTTTCTAACAGTTTTTACTTAATTCAGCTATACTCACGCAAATAAGCATCAATTTTTAATTTCATCCCAAATCAAATGTAGTGGTGTTTGTACGGAAGAATGGGAATATTGAGGGAAATGTGTTTTATTTTTGTCTTCTAGAAATTGTATTAGAGAAGCATGTGTGCTAAGTCTTTGCATATTAAGCCTTTTAGAAAAATATTAACTCAAAATGAGAAATGGACTTTCAGTTTCAATGTGAAATATTCTTATCATGGAAAAAAAAATTCTTCTTTTTGCTTTTCTACCTCTATCTTCTGTTCCTTTTTGAAATTCTTTCTGCTTTTGGAACTTTCCAATATTCTCTTCTTGCATTATCTCCTGTGTAAATTGCGACTAAATTTTTGATCTATAAGTATTTGAGTTTGAAAGGAAAAAATAAAATCAAGTTAACAAATAATTCCCTTTAGTAACGTATTTTTATACTGATGTAATCTGTTTCATTACAAGATATCCAGGAATTTTATATACAAAACGTACTATATTCAAAATAAAAAATTTCAAATTATTTAGTATTTGTAATAGTTCCGAGACCAGGGATTTGAATGCTTGGTGGATCCATAACCTACCATTTTTAAAACAAATTAAAACATAGAGAGTACTCGTTAACCTTTGTTAAAGCATATATTTGCAGTACAATGTAACATGATTTCTTTAGTTTTTCTTTGGTAAATTTTCTATAATTAGGACCAAGTTTATATCCAAGTAATCAAGAAGTTTTAAAAATAAATTTGATGACAATGGTAGAAACATCCAAAAAGAAAATTTCCCTTTCCTTTGGATAAGCCAGCCACAAAGCTAAGTTCTTAGAATTCTGCACTGATCTCAGAATAGATAAAATAATCTCAAAATATGATTATGTCATAAAGTACTTAAAAGGTTTTTGTGTTTCTGTTTAGGAAGAGTTTTCATTTTCTCTAGTATGGCACTTTCACGGTCCTCTATTATTTTCTGATTTATGAGAGGATGTTTTCAAGTAATTTCATTTTGGCTCTTATTCTCCCAAGGCTGTCTTTGGATTCTCCTCTCAGCAAAACTGAATTTCTCGCTTATTTGATCTTATGCCATTGAGAAAAGTGGAACCTTTCCTTTTCTTCTCGGACAGCTTGACTTGCCTCATGGCCCATCACACTCACTCTGGGAAGTCTGTCTCTAGTTTCCTGTACTCCACATACTCCAGGGAACTCAGGGTTTTACTAGCAATGTCATTGTCAATTTGGTCTGATCAAGATTTGACTATCTCCTGTCTCTTGAAAAGGAAAAAAAAAAAAAAAAAAAAAACTAACCTGATCTTTCAAAGACATAGGACCCTATTTTTTCCTACTACAAATATGATGTATCCTGTCAATATCTAAGACAGCAGTATTTCTACAAAATCCCATTATGTCACTTAATGTTTGCTTGATCTTTATATATAAGATATTAAACTACTGTATCTACATGTAAGACTGAATACATTATCTTTCCAGCCAAAAGAATGTAAGTGCCTCCGTCTTGGAGATGACCATATTATCATCTTGATTTTTCCAACTTTAAATCTTTTTGCCTATGTTAACTGTAAGAGTATCGATTTATTGAATTCCATTTTGGAAACAAAAAATGAAAAAACATAAACAAAAACAACAGGAGTTATAGTCATATTCCAAATAAATACTGATGATACACTTTCATGTTTTCTGTTAAATTTTTATTGAAATTTTGTGTATCTCATACACAGCAGTTTAATCATCTTTATATTCCCTTCCCCACTTGTCCCTTCACATAGCCAGCCACTGGATTTCACGCACTCTATCATTTATGTTACAGCCTATCAAGTCAAGTTAGTGTCCCTTAATCTTCAGTGCAGTTCATTCACTGGGGTCTGTTCAACCTATCTAGAGTCACTCCCTTAAGGGAGATCAGCTTTTCCTCACCTAGAAGTAATCAGGTACTCAGTTCTTCAGCTAAGATTGGGGCCTGCTGCCCATTTCCACAGTTGTATGCTAGGTCACCATTGCTTTCAGTTCATATGTACAAGATCTCAGGAGCCTGTAGGACTCTATAGCCCTGTGTTCATGCACCTCCTACAGTGGCTCTTACAATCTTCTCACCCTTTCTCCTGCAATGGTGAGCCCTGGGTGAGTGAAGTTTAATATAGGACTCCTGGCCAAGGACCCACCCTCTGAAGATTCTTATTCTCTATGCTTGGCCATTTGTAGCCCTGGTGTTTGTGGCCATCTGTTGCATGAGGGAGCTTCATTGATGCTAATTAAAAGATGCATTAGTATTCTCCCTACTACTTGTTCCACTAGGTTCAATAAAATTGGATGTAGATGTTCCATTGTAGATGTGTCACTTAGGGTTGGGCATTTTCACAGACACATAGTCTTTGGGTGTGACAAGTTGTGGAACTTTGTAAAAGTCTCCTTCTGTTGTAAAATAAAAACTTCTTTGATGTGTGGTGACTATTATACTTGTCTGTAAACATAAGGATTCATACTAACAAATTACATTTGCTGGGACTGAAGTGATAGCTCAGAGGTTAAGAGCATTGGCTGCTCTTGCAGAGGGCCTTGGTCCAATGCTAGTGCCCATATGGTGCCTAAAAACTGTCCATAAACTCTAGTTCCAGTGGATCTAATGTGTTCTTCTCATTTCTGTGGGCATTGCACAAAATGGATGCACCCACTTATATACATAAAACAAGAATAAGGAATATTTTAAAAAATTACA
Source organism: Rhizomys pruinosus (assembly GCA_009823505.1). Taxonomy (NCBI): domain Eukaryota; kingdom Metazoa; phylum Chordata; class Mammalia; order Rodentia; family Spalacidae; genus Rhizomys; species Rhizomys pruinosus. Next base: position 1,525,165 of record VZQC01011247.1, read on the forward strand.
TTTATCTAGGGATGTTACAGTCTTGGGGTTTTCTCTAAAATCCATTACCTCTCCAGTCATGCATATTTATTTGCCTATGCTTACAGTACCACACATGAGTTCCCTCGCATTAAGTTTGCTTTAAGTCCAGTTAGGTGGCTGTTGATTACTCCCAAGATAAAAGTGTCACTACTGTCCCAATATCGTTTGCTGTTCCAGTCATTGTTGTGGTTATTAGGCCTCAAGGCTGAGTTTGGACCATGATTGATGTTCTCCCTTTGCAGCTCCCACAGTGTTCCCCAAAACTATGAGAGCTAGCCTTCAGGAAGGTGGCTTCCAAGTCAGTTCCAGCTCCATTGCTCCAAGCTTGTGTCCAAAGTATGTCTTGTCTTCAGCAATTGGATCTTACCTTCAAGCTCTTGGAGGCAATCAAGGTGGTGGCAATAGCCTATGTAACTTGGGGAGTCTCTTGGACAATCCTGCCCAACAACTTAAAGCCCTTCATAGTTTTAAAGCTACTCTCTTCAATTTTCCAGTTTGGAGGCGAGTCTAATTCAGTTTATAAAATCAATAATTACAATTTAACAGGTCCTTCAGTTGGGATTAAAATGTTAAAATTCTCTTACATCATTTTCCTCTTAGCAGTTTTCTTCATCTAATAATATTTGTTGCTAGTGTTAATCATGTTCCCACTAGACACAAATTGACATGATTTAAGTTTTTCTAGTAATTGAACCACATGATTGCAAAGATGTATATTTGAGATGACTTGGTAATTTTAGAGGAATTTCTGCATACCTTTTACAAAATACTTTTTCAGCTCTCAATGTCAAATGCACAGAAATGAAATCTCTTTTGTGAAAACTTATCATTGATGCATGAGATAGGTTGATGCTAAATTACACTTCTGGCTTACTCCACAGTCTGAGCAGTTATGAGCACTACACGTGATGATTAAGCATTTCTCACACTAGATTTCAGCTTTCTTCGTTATAGAAGGCTCTAAAAATATGGACTAAGTGTCCAAATGTGACCACTTAGTTTGCATATTAAGCATAAAAATATGTAAAACAGTTTTCTTTTGCACTTCACAGTTATGGTATATCTATCAGTAGTTGGAATAACATTGAAATTCAGATTCACATTAAAAATGTTAATTATATTCTTGTGTAACTGCATAATGACATCAGGAAACAGCTGCTTTCACAAAAAAAATGCTAGCTTTAAGTTAGATTTAAGGGAGTTTCAGCAGTTTTGGAGAACATTAGAGCATCCCAGTATATTTTCTTCCTTAGGTGATGTGCAAAAGGCCTAGAAATTCTATCCTTGAAAATATCCAATGCACAGGAGATTTGTCTTTAGGGTAAGATATTGACATCAATACCAAGCACTGAAAAACCATAATTACTGTATGTGCTGGTGTGTGTGTGTGTGTGTGTGTGTGTTTGTGTGTGTTGGGGGGGATGTATAAAATGCACAGACAGTAATCTGCCTCCATAGTATGACTCTAAATTGCCAAGTATTAGGAGAATGAAGGTACCTCAGAGTGAAAGGGCTCTGACAATCAGACCCATTTTATCTAAGTGCATTGTCCTTTCATGAGTGTGTTCCCAGCTTGCTCATTGAAATTAAAATCATCAAATAGGCAGTGGCCTTCATTTTGAGATTGTCAGCCCTTATGATACGGCAAATGAAGTCACTGTGTCATTGAGTAAATTCAAAAATAACTACATGAATGTTGCCTTTTTATTCCTGTCCAATGGGTGTATCTAATATTATATCTAGGCTGTATTTGATAAACAATGATCACCAGCAAAATTACTGTGCAAAATAAGTTACTCACTGATTAAATGCTTTTCAGGGTAGTTGCTATATCTTTGTTTGGTTTGTTCATTTTCTTGTTAATTTTGTTTTATGAAGATGAGGCTGCACTGGAACTCATAGAGATCCTCTTGTCTCTGCCACTGGAAGTTCTGGAATTCAAGGAATGTACCGCTATGCGTATCCTTTTTGTTTTGTATTGGTTTTATGATGTTCAGTTTCACATTAACATGTTTCTTACTGTAAACTACATATTCACTAAAGTGTCTGAGTACAGATGTATGAATTGTTTTTCACAATCATCATAAAACCCATACATTTTGCCCATGAAATAAGGAATAGATTATATTTGTATTGAGGTTCTTTTCATGTGTTCTATTTCTAATTTAAGTTTACTGTCTCATGAAATACTCACATAATAACGCACTTCCAGGTGGGGTTGATAGTTCTGTGGACAAAACGCTTGCCATTCAGTCATGGTCCCCAGCACCCGAGTAAATGCTGGGCTGGTTGCTGGCTGGTTTGTAATTTCAGTACCTAAGAGGTGAAAAAAGGAGAATCCCTGAAATCAGCTGGCTAGCTAAACTTTCCCAGCCAGAGAGTTCCAGATTCCATATCTTGACACATTCTGTTTCAATGTATAAGGAAAAGATCAATCAAGAAGGACAGCCAGTGTCAATGTGGGCTCTCCACATGCACACCTACATATGCACATGCATATACTGAACGCACATGTGAATCCATACACATGAAAACATGCTTATGAAGACATACCACACACAAGCACATGCAAAAAATCATTTCCCAAAATAAGTTGAATGCAACTATATTTTATTTAAAAAATATTTTATGGATAATTTGAGAATTTTTTATAATTTATTGGACCCTTCCTCCATCTACTATGCACAGTACAGAAAGCAATATCTCTTATTTACCAATTATGGTGGAAACCTGTTGTCCAGTAAATGTGGGCTCTGAAGAACACAGTCCTTTCTTCCACAAGTGGAATATGGAGAATGGGTTATATAATAACCCTAAAACAAGGAGGAAGAGCAGTTGGGCACACTCCCATGCATTTCCATAATCACTAAAGCCAGAAGCAGGATGCATACAGCCCACCTGGGGGTCTCCCAAGGAAAAGTTCTTTCATAGTCTGGTCTAATGCAGAGTTGGAGATAAAGCCAGATATTTTTTCCTCCAAGGGGAGAAGAGTTATTTTTCATAGAGCTCTTGATCTGGATTTTAAATTCCTGGTCACCAATTGCTTTCCAGCAGTTATTCTTTAAAACATTGAGATGTTTGACAAAATAAAAAGCACTATCCACTACCAATGGCTAAAAAAGCATGCAAACAAAATATTTGGATATGAGAGTTAATAAAATGTAGAAAATACCACAGAATGATAAAGATGTAAAAATTGCATTTGACTTGAAGCAATGCCTGTGCGTAGGACTAGAAAATTATCTCTTGGGCTTGTGCTAATTTGATGGAAGTAACCATTTTAAGTTATTGCTTTTTAAAGCATTCAGTTTATTTGTTAGCAATTTTCTTTCCATAGGAGAAAAATGTATGTAATGTATGCTATGTCCTTGACATCCAGATAGTTTTATTTAAATTGGCAGATACCATCTTTTTTTTTTATTAATTTTATTTATTTCTGTATGTGTATGAATGTACTGTCTGCATGTAAGTCTGTGCACCCGTGTCGTGCAATGCCGCGGAGGTCAGAAGAGGGTCTCGGATTCCCCTGGAACTGGAGTTCTCCTGGAATTGGAGCTTCAGACGGTTCTCAGCCGCCATGTGGGTGCTGGGGATCGAACCCGGGTCCTCTGTAAGAGCGGTCGGCGCTCTTAACCGCTAGGCCATCTCATCATTTTTTTTTTTAACAAGATCTCCTGAACACCTTTTGAGTATTAACAATTTTTACTATGCACTCGATAGAAAGGCAAGGGGCAAGCTTGTACCTTATCCTTTGTCTTGAAGTGTGGTTAATTTCCTGAGTCTTGTTATTTTAAATAACTTGCCAAAAGTTATTCAAAGTTTGATGAATAATAATTATTAAGCATTATACCCACCTCACAAATGGCTTTTAGGTTCTATACTCATGAGCATATATTTTTAGACTAGAAGGTTTAAGCAATATTAATAGAGGATTTTTATCACACTGTCACAGAATGGCCTGTCTTTTTTCCAATTTTGCCTTAAATTAGTCTAAGCCTAAATTTGTTAAAGATGACCTTTTGCAGTAATTCACTAGACGATTATCATTTTGAGTGATTTTATGACGTAACAAATGTCAAAATGAGGAAGTTGGGCTAAATTGTTGAAATTGTTTTCAATATGAATAAATCCTAGAATTATCACATTTGCCCCACGACTGGATTTTTGTTTCCCCACAGGCTTCCACAAAGGTAAGAAACAATTGTTAGTGATTGGGGAAAACTCAGTGCTAGCGGCCTGCCACCTAAGGCCGGAAGTTGGGGCCTCGTCTTGCCAGCCCGCACACAAGAGCAGAAAAGCACGTGGCAGGAAAGCTGCTGGCGATTATTAGGAACTGAGCATTCCTGCGGTTCATTTGAAGGCAAATCTGCAGTAGTCAGCAAAGCGTCCATGTGACCACATCTGGAGGCCTGGAATGTTCGAGTCCCTGCATGCAATGAGACACTGGGTGCCACAGCGATGCAGGTGTGGGAAAGATGTTAGCAGCTTCTTTTCCACGCGGTGTTTCGCAGCAGCTAGCTTCAGAGATGTTCCTAAAGGAAAATAAATGAAGAAAATAAATCCACAATCTTGCGATGTTTAGGCTGAACCATGTAAGCCAAATGACTTCTTAGGAAAAAAATTAAATACAGAATAAAACCAGAACCCAAACATAAATAAAGCATAACTGAGGGAAACCTCTCACTTTAATGAAATCCTGGGCTAAATTTGACTTGCCCAAGTGCAATTGCATAATGACAGCACGTCTAAGTACCAGCGTTAAAGTGTGCTAGTCCGTTTTCACTGCACCTGCTATGTTAAATCGCAACACTCACACAATTGGCTAATTTGTCTCCTTGATTTATCTTAGTTATAGAATGCATCCATAAATACATATTATGTATTTTATTTTAAATTTTATTAAAATTTTCATAAAAAACAGCATCTAAGCTTCTCAAGGCAAAGAGATTTTAAATTCACACCTCCCAGTAAGTGTTCAATATATGTTGATTAAAAAATAATTGGTTTCTCTTTCTTTATATTTGATATAAAAGTTATGAGAGCCTAGCAGTAGTATACAAAGAACACCTTTTTATATTTATCACAAATTCCTTCATTCCAAAAGATGCTTTTAAGTATGTTGATTAACTATTTGTTATACAAATAGTTAGACGCCTAAAAATTATTTCTTTGTTAACACTTTTTGATGCAATTTAATTTCCTGAGATGCCCAAGAATTATTTCTTTCTTAAAACTTTTTGATGCAATACCTGAGAAATATATAATGAGTAATATGTACATAAGCACACATTTCATCACACTTAACATCGTAGAATATTTTGGTATCATTATTCCTTTCTGTCTTGGTTCATGCCTGACACTTTTCCTTTGTGCTCCTTCCTACCCTCCATTTTACACAACTCAGAAAATCCATGTTAAAAACCTACATTATGTCCTTCCTCTGTTCTTCTCCATTCACAAATTTCCTGTGATAAATGTTCCTAATTCATAAAAGTGGAAAAAATGAGCCATGCGTATTCAACATTGTTTTCCTCCATGGAGAATTAGGTGGATGTTTGATGTAGATCAAATTTGTTTTATTTTAAAATCCGCATACTAGTATACCCAATCTCCGTACTATAATGACTGATTTCTTACATGTTGAGTACTTCTTTATACCTTTACTCCTTGTATCACATGCTAGTGGTTACATAACTTTTATGAAGGCTGTCCTATTTTATACTTGCTATTCACTATTTAATGTCACATAAAACACGATTTTATATATAGGGAAGAATAATCAACTAAGTTTTTAAAATTATTTTAGATTTTTCAGATTTTTCTTGATATAAAGTGTGTAATCATCTCATTCAATTCCAGAAAATATTGTATTTATTATATATACATTTTGTTAGAAAAAAAAATCTAAAGCATAATTAATTACTTTAATTTTCTAGTCCACTAATTTCAAACAATACCCTATTTTAAGTTATTTATTTTATTTTTATCTCTTATTCATATTTATCTTGATAAAATGTAATGAACTTATGTAGATTCAATTATTTTACAAAGAAAGTGTATTACCGGGGCTGGAGAAATAGCCTAGCGGTTAAGAGCACCGACTGCTCTTGCAGAGGACCTGGGTTCGATCCCCAGCACCCACATGGCGGCTGAGAACCGTCTTTAACTCCAGTTCCAGGGGAATCCGACGCCCTCTTCTGACCTCCATGGCATTGCACCACACGGGTGCAGAAACTTACATGCATGCAGACAGTACATTCATACACATAAAAAATAAATAAATAAAATTTAAAAAAAGAAAGTGTATTACCAGTTGGTTGCCTGAATTTTATCACAAGATTGTCAGCATTCTTAATTAAGTTCTTATAGTTTTTTTCTTGATTTTGAAAAAAAAAGGTAATTAAATAATGTTTTATTCCCAAATAAACATGAGTTATTTTAGAGTTTCTGTTTTAAATTTTTGTACTTTTATCAAAAGCAATTTTTCTCTCTATTATTTGTTAATGACTTTATCACAGTTGAAGTCACCCTGGCAGAGAACGCTTAAAAGGCTTTCTCTTCCATCCATTTCCTTCAGTCTTGAGGTGTTCCCACTTTTTTCTCGGTCGACAGTAGATATTTTAGCTCTCTCAATTCTAATCATACGTGAAGCCACAAGACTCGAACCATTCACCCTCTGTCAATTGCATACATCCCCTCCCCTGGTTCGGCAAAAGTCAGGTATGGTTCTCAGGTACCTTCCTGCCTCCTGCTCTCCACCTGCCATTCCAAGGCTAATGTTGGCTTAAAATAATGGACCTCCTTTTCTCTTTGTCCTCCCAAACTTCTCCTCAATCGCTTATTTTGCTGAGCTCCAGGAAAGATTAATATGAACATTCTGGTATCCGGTAGGGACGGAATTCTTTTGCAGCTCTCAGCCTCGCTTTCACTTTTCTGTCCTGCTTGTCCATTTCTTTCTCTTCTTCCGCTATTTCTTTTGAAACTGGAACAGCATCTAAAGGATTTTCATACACCGGGAGGCCCATAGTCACGTGGAGGGAGGAGGAAGAAAAAAAGAAATGAGAATGTATTTATGCTATTATGTTGTAGAGATTCAACAGGCTTACCCATATATCTACTTCATTTCTTTTTTTGTGTAAATACTGTAACGTCGTGAACATGAGTACTGTTTTAAATAAATGTATGTAGGATTGTCTTTTTCCTCTACTTGTTTATTGATTTTGGTTTATGACAATTTCATACATAACAATCTCCCTCTTTTACAATTAAACAAATTATGTAAAAAATATTTTAAGCTAATCTGTGGGCACATCAAAGTCAGTCGAATCACGATTTCACAGCAGAGGCATCTGTTTGCAGTTTGCATGCACAAGGATGAGCTTGTCTACTGTCAATCACAGATTAGGGAGAGGCTCCTGGAGTCCCACCCCTCCCTGCTGAACTATTGGCTACTGATGGATTTGGGGGCACACAGACATTCTCTTTAGTCATATACCCTTGATGAGCCTACAGGACCCAAAGATTGTTTCAAACCCATAGACATGCAGGTGGCCCCGGTTAAATTCAGAGAGTCACAAAACAAAAAGACATAAATTGGGGAAAGGGACTCATAGGGAGTGAGGGGTAGATGGGGTTGGGAGAGGTTCAGATCAGGTGGGGTGACAATAGAAAGAAAGCACTACATTCATGTATGAAATTGTCAAAAAAACCTAATAAAACTCATCAACAAAAGAAAAATAGAAAAAAAAATATGCATGTATAGACAACCAAGGAAAAAACATATAACAGAAGTAATATTCTGTAATTTCTTGACAAAAAATTAAAATGATTTCTATAGTTTATTTCATAATATTTATCTTTCTCCTTTGATTATAGAGTAACTAATATGGTGAACAACTGGATTTCTTTTACTGTGTTTTGTCATTTTCTTAATGATTCCCTTTTTAAAGAATAGGCTATGAAAGAAAAGGGCTGTGTTTGTTTTACACTCAAGGACACATGCACATTTATGCCAGGAGAAAAGCATGATTCAATAATCTAAAATAGTAACTGCTCATCACACAGAGACTGACTGCATCAACATGTGTGTTACTTATGGAAAAAGCTGTTCCTCATGTTTGTTTTAATACACTTTCTGTTTGTAATGCTTCTAAATTTATCAATTCCATTTATGGCAAGCCAACAAATCTATCAAGATACTTGATGTATGGTATGTTATGTCCCTAACAATTTTCTAAGACTTAGCATCCCAGTAGACAAAAGAAAATCTCTAAGAAAATATTCTCCATCTTGACTTGGAGTCGCCAGCCTTTTCTCTCCTCCCCAGTGGTCCTGGGTGAATTCACAAATTTCTTTCTCCCTCCCGTGACTCCTATATTCTGGGACTTAAAAAAATTGCTTCCTATAGTCAGTTTAATCTGAGGATGCATCTAAATTTAGACCAGAATTCTTCCTCTGCCCTTTCAATCTGAATTTACTCCACAATGCGAAGAGTTCCCTAACCACCAGGCATGGCAGTTGCTCAGGGTGAGCTTATGAATGAATTTATTTCTCTTCATTCCAGCTAACTTTTATTTCTGTCACATTTCTGTGACTAAGTCTGGTATAGCTTTTTCTTTTATCTCAAAGGCATAGTTCTTTAGAAAAGTTGGAAGATTGCTTCTATAAGTAATGAAAATATCTTTTAGCAAGGCAAACAAGTTATCTGCAAACTTTTTGGCTTTTCCAAGAACATAAAATAACTGGAAGAGTGCCTAATCTTCACATTTCAGTTAAGTTCATCCCTCACTAGACTGTTTAGATTTGAGTGGAGTAAATGGAGAGGGGGCATTGAAGAGATGAACATTTTACCTCAACAATGTGAAGGACAACTGAAAAGCTGGATTGGGATTTTTCTTTGCTCATTAGTACCTCTCCCACAAACCCTTCACAGGCAAAGACAAGGAATTGTAATCTGGAAGAATTGTAAGTAGCTAGAAGTGTAAACCGAGGCAGTCATATGTCGAGCACACTCAGTGATTGTCAGAGTAGTACAGAAAGGCTGGGAGTGAAACTCCATAGAATAATGTTTGCCTGGTACCCACAAGCCTTTGCTGCCATCATTAGACAAAGAAGAAGAAGAGAAATGAAGAAATTAAGAAGACTAGAGAGGGGAGCAAAGAGAAAAGAAGGGGTGGGGGAATAGAAGAGATGAGGTAAAAGTAGAGAAGAGGAAAGAAGATGCCATGCGAGAGGACAGTGGAGGGGAGGAGAAGGTAGGGAGAAGACAGGAGAGGAGGGAAGGCAACAGAGGAGACTCATGTAGCTTTAATAGTGCTTGTGATCAAGCAGTGAAATGTATTTTTAATGTCTACATTGTCAAATGGCTGAATATCATTTTTTAATTTTTATTTGTTTATTTTAAGGGATTCTACAATATAAGAGCACAGTTGTTTTCAGATCATATTAAGGTTGCTCAGTTTGCCATACAATTAATTGGTACAAGCATTCACAGATGAGGGATACCACTGGTCGTTTGTTTTTCCGGGACTGTGTTACTTCACTCAGCATGATATCTTCTAGCTCCATCCATTTACCTGCAAAATTCATGATGTCATCTTTCTTTACCTCTGCATAGAACTCCATTGTGTAGATGTATCACATTTTCTCTATCCACTTGTCAGTTGAGGGGCACTTGGGTTGGTTCCAGCTTTTTGCTATTGTGAAGAGAGCTGCAACAAACATGGTTGTGCATGTATCTCTGAGGTAAGATGAGTCATGTGGGTACATACCCAGGAGTAGTACGGCTGGGTCAGGTGGCAAGTTCATTCTGAGTCTTCCAAGGTTTCTCCACACTGCATTCCATAGTGACTATATGAGTTTACATTCCCACCAGCAGTGGATGAATGTTCCCCTTTCCCCACAAGCTCTCCAGCACTTGGTATCATTTGTTTTCTTGATCCTAGCCAGTCTTATTGGAGTGAGATGATATTTTAAAGTGGTTTAAATTTGCATTTCCCTAATGATTCGTGACATTGAACGATTCTAAGATGTTTCTCAGCCATCTCTAATTCCTCACTTGTGCAGTCTATGTTCAGCTCTTTGCTCCATCTTTTGAGTGGGTCATTTGTTTTCTTCTTTGTTTTTTTGAGTAGTTTATGTATTCTGGAAGTCAATGCTTTGTCAGGTATATCTGAGGTGAAGGTTTCCTCCCACTCTGTGGGTTTTCTATTCACTTCCTTGATTGTTTCTTTTGATGTACAGAAGAAGCTTTTGAATGTCTTAAAAATAGTAGCATTGATTTAGTTTAGCTAAAAAATTAAAATCCTGCTTAACCCCCAAATGACAGAATGGCCAAAAGAAACCTGGAGCCTGATTCAAACATTTATTTCTGGATTTCCTTTTCCATCTCAATGGAGATAACTTGATAGAAAACCATCTTTGTTATTCTTTCCTTTGGTATAATTCTATTGATAAATATTTTAACTCCTATGTAACCACCTGCAATGTAGCCTGCTACTATTCACAGTGTAGATTGCTTCTTATTTAGTTTCATTACACACTTTCATCAGTGATCTCAGAGCTACCAGAATAGTATATTCAGATTATGTTGTAGAAATATTGGTCAGAATCTGAGTAGAATAAATCTGGTACTCATATTTCCCAAATTAAGTTAGAGGAGGTAGCTCAATTTCACCACATGTCATTATTTTCTCATTAAATGAGCTATACAGAGAGGTATAAAAAATGGCAACAATCAATAAAAACTTGTATTTACTTTCTGCTGTCTGATTTGCATTTGTTAAAAGTCTGTCAGAAAATAAACTTCTTCTTTTACAAGAAAACATATAAAATTATATATGATTTCAAATGTGCAAAAATGAAGTGCTTAGTATTATATTTAAGAGATTAATAGTTATAAACTGTTGATATAAGATCTACTGGAATTTTCATGTCAAAGCTATCATTAGTCAATTATTATTTAATATCAATAACAAAAATATAATTGTTTAAGCTTATGTAAATGGATTGAAATATTCTGTGTTTTATAATAAAGTATGAAGTATTTTCTGTATACATAATAGTCAACATACTACATATAGGTGATAGGAACATCTGCACATTTTTTACATAAAAATATTAATGAATTAATGATTGTTTAATCTAACTAGTTCCCAAATGAAGATTCATTGACTCTGTAATATAATGGCTATCATTGTTATATGAAAAGCAACTACTTCCTGGCTTTACATATGTGTGTATATCTATCTGTAGGTACATGATGTATATGTATATATTTGTTAATTTATTTGACCCACACAATTGTACTGTGTGATAGGCACTATCATTGTTACCCAGTTTATAGATAGTGAAACTGGCTTGGACAAAGTAACTTGTTCAGGGCATAAAGAGTAATTACCGAGGTGCAATTAGAATGGAGACAGTCTGTGATCCGGGTCTGTTTCCTTAGCTACATTGCTATGCATATTATATTATGATTTAATCTATTATACTATAATATCTTCTGTTATTGTAATCACTTAAACACCCATTCCTTTCCCCAACAATGCTATAGTTTTGACTTAGTGAACTTACTTAATCCCTTTAATTTTATATTGATATTGCCCAGCTGGCCATGATTCTGTTGAATGATACATTTGTCCATAATCTCCATGTTTCTTTAAGATCTTATTAGACTGCATGGGAATTTAAACCTTCTGGAAAATATAATATTATATGTCTGAAGGGAAAGCATTCATGTTATTTTCCTACTACTAAGAAGAAAGTTCAAGGAGAGCAGAACTTTTTTGTTATGTCTGTAGTCACTCTGACTCAAAATGTCCATAATATTGCCTGGCCCTCATAAGTACTCATAGCTGACTATGTGGGGGAAGAGACAATTCAATCTAAAGGTTTGAGGATGTGGAGGAAATATAGAAGGAATATAAGTCTTCAGTGGCATCATCACACCAAATACAGCATTGCCCTTTTTGTGGAATTCTCACTCTGAGAAATAATGGGTCCCTCGTGCTTCAAAATATATTAATATTTGAATTAATTTGATGCCTTTCTACATGAAGATGGCACGTTCCCTCAGTAGGATGCTACTGTATAATGAGACAGAAGCTCAAGTTTTACATTTGTTTTTCTGTACCTACTCTGACTCTCTGACTTCTTATATCCAATAGTAGCTCCATTTAACTCAGTTAGCTGGGCTTATAGCTGCTTTCTGCATCCATGAAGAAAGAGGAGGGGGAAAAAAGAGAAATACTTCATCTTTCCAGGATTCTTTTAATAATCTGATAGTATGTATTGAGCCTATACTGTGTACTTGAGAATGTGTTGAACACTGAAGCTAGTGTGAAGAGCAGCAATTTACACAAGTTTATATAAATTTTAAGCTATTTCCATAATTGTTGTAAGTGGTTAAAGAACACAACCTGTCACCAACATCGCCATATGGCCTCTATCTTTTAATGTTACGAATTACTCAAAACCCAAGGAAAAATTGTAAAGCCTCAAAACAATGAAAAGTGTCAAATATCTCTTTGTAACCTGAATCTCTTTCTGGTTTTTTGAATATAGTTCTGTATTTATGGAAACAGATAAGAACTGGTCATTTGTTTTGTCATTCCATCCTGGAATCCCAAACATTTTGATAATATTCTGGCATTTTCTTTCTTTCTAAAATGGAAAAATTATCTCACCTAAAAAGCAGAATCCAAGGAACAGAAACAATCATGTCAATCATTGGTGTGACAGTGTCAAGTAGAAAACATTAAGTGATTGGTTTTACTGTCAGGGTAGCATAATATTCATAACCACAGCCTGGTCAAGTTTGTCAAAAGAACTTCAGACTGTCTTTTACTGTCCATCATTTTTACTCCAAACTGTGTATTAAGTAGTTCACTTAAATAATCATTTCATATGCAGTTGCTTTTCAAGTGACGTGATTGATTTTGAGAAAGGAGATTAGAGAGTTGGCAAATAGTGAAGGTTTAATTAAGAAGGTTTATATTAATAGATTTTCATTTTATTCTGTTTCATAGATATTAGAGTATGATACCCTACTTACTGGGAATTATAGCTTCCAAACTAATCAATGTTGAAATGAAGACTTTGATACACAATAATACACAATATCAAGACCTTTGGTTTAGTCCTCCAGTCTGACATAAACTTAAGATAATATACAATATAGCTAATCCTTAAGAGATATCTAGTGTATCTGCTTCACTTTTAATACTGAATGTCTGGTTACTTCAACCACAAAATCTTTCATACATGTTGTGGTATTCTAGCTAAACAGCTAATAAAACATGGTGTGGAAACGTGTGTATGGACACACAATGTGGCAGAACCATGCCAGAGCAGCAGAAGAGAATGAGTGGACAAAATTTAATGGAAAAGAATCACATATACCTGAAATTTAGCTCCAATGCCTACTCTTTACTTCTTTGGGAATTAATATTTAAATATGATTTTATCTAACAGTCTTTGGGAAAGTTTTCAATACTTGGGTCCTCTTCTTCAAAATGATGGTTTCCTAATTCAGAATGACTAAATTGAAAATTAAGGCAAGTTTCATCTCAAGGAAAGCTTTCTGTTGATTTGGATAAGAAAACTTCTTCACATTCCCCCTCAATAACATATAACTTGCTCATGAGGTAGAATAACTTGCTGGTCTTCTCACTGCAATGCACCAATCAAAGAGTCTGAGTTGGGACATTGATCTCAACACATTTGTTATTGCTGAGCTCAAGAGTCAGTACATGTAAAGAAAATAATACATTATCAGGAACTATAGATCAGTCAGTTGAACTTTGATAAGAAAAGTCTATTGAGACATATTTTAAAAATTTTGTCACTTGTGTGAGATGATAAAAAAGTACAATTATTTTGAAACTGATAGGAAAATAGGGGCTGTTAGAATTCCTGTTTCTTGTCAGTATGTAAATACCTGCACTCATATGTCTCAGATCATTAATTGCTAAAACATTTCTTAGCATATTACTTCTTAAGAAGGGCAAGAATTGGGCTGGAGAGATGGCCTAGCGGTTAAGAGCGCCGACCGCACTTGCAGAGGACCCGGGTTCGATCCCCAGCACCCACATGGCAGCCGAGAACAGTCTGAAACTCCAATTCCAGGAGAACTCCAGTTCCAGGGGAATCCGACACCCTCTTCTGATCTCCGCGGCATTGCATGACACGGGTGCACAGACTTGCATGCAGATAGTACATTCATACACATACAGAAATAAATAAAATTAAAAAAAAGAAGGGCAAGAATTATTTAATTTTTCTTAAAAGAGGTATTGAAAAGTCAATCATTTTATAATTATTTCCAAATGCTTTAAGCACTCAAATTCTCTACAGTTTTTTTTTCTACTGAATGATCCTGAGGAAAAAAAAATATGGTTCAAATAATGTCTACATCAGCACGCATTTGGAAGCATTCTATGATGTATCATCTGCACTTCTCAAATAAATAAGAAGTTAATTTAGCAACTAGGCAGAGGTATATTTAAAAAAAAATGCAAGTTTTGTTGTTTGCTATTTTCAGAATCAAAGATAAGTTGGGGCAAACTACAAGGTCCTTCTGAAGGAAACCTAAATGTCTATCAGCAGATGGCAGAATTTTTGTTACTAAGAATAAATCTTATTGATCTGATCTATTTTCTTTTTATCTAATGATTTATTTGTTTAAGTTTCTGGGAAACCAATGCCATCCACCTGTGTCTGTAGTAATTAGTTAGCCCTTCCTTCATATGTGTGGGGTAGACTTGGGCTAGGCAAGCCTAGCAATAAAAATGGGCTGCAGAAAACATCAAGAATAAATAAAAGGATGCAAACTGGATACAACTTATATTTATGTAAGGGATAATTTTTACACGGGATTTGAAAACTCAAACTTTCTACAGCCATAGACAATGATCCAGCCCTTCAATGGACACCTTAGTAACAAATTTGAGTTTTCCAGTGTCCCACAAAATATATGTTATTAGTTTCAGATTTCGAGTGATAGTTCAAATGAGTGACATTACATAAAAAGAAACAAAATCTTATTTTAAAATTACGGTAAATGAGCCATTGAACACAAGATGGCAGATGTTATTTTCTATATCTACACACATGGTCTGATGAAAAAGTAGGAGGAAGCTGCACATCACCTTAGACATTCATGCCTCGTAAATATGCTCAGTTATTAGTGTCAAAAATTAAAATGAAATGGTTTTAGAAAGCCATTTTCTTATTCTTATTCTAGTTTAACAATCTTAAGCAAATAACTTCTATTTTTTTCTTTACTTTCTGTTATAGGATATGAGTAATTAAATGCTACCTAAAAATCCCTTAAATAACTAGCATGTGAGATACAGTATAGTTCCTGTCCCTAAGCTATGACAGAAAGTTTTACTCTACAAAATTAACCCAAGAGAACATCACATTCAGAAATAACACAGTTAGGGAAATTTTACCACTTTTTGAATGAATGCTTGTACTTCTTATAATTTTTGTAATAAATAAAAGAGAGAGCCAAGCAAAAATGTTAAGGAATTGTCATCAAGTAACAATCTGTTCAGAAAGCATAATTTCCATTCTGTGGGAAAAATAATTCAAAAGCCTGTCAACTTTATCAACACTTGATAATCAGTAGACAATTAACTTTCCATGTTCTTATAATCTTCAATCAATATCGGCTAATTGCTCTGTTCCAATGAGTGATTCCACAGTTAACGACCCAAATGAAACTTCAAAAGAAAGAGAAATGAAAATTATCACATCAGAAGCAACTTCATAATCATCTCATAAGAGCTTTATTTATAGATAAAAATTTTTGTTTCACAGGATTGAAGTTAATTAGACAGTAGGTATTCAATGTTAGTCAATGAATGCTTTTAAACAAATTTTTCTCCCGAATTAGGAAAAGGGGACCATTAATGATGAATTAGTACTTTCTCTCATTAGGGATATAGCAAAATGCAATGATACAATCCAGAGCACAGTCAGCTAAGATTACATTCTTTGCACAGAGGGAGTCTAAATATATAGAACTTCCATGTCCAAAGAGCACACAGATAACTGCTGAGTAATTCAAACATAAACAGGAAAGAAATTTGATAGCAAACCTTGGTGAAGGTCCACATCAAGGCTAATTACTGCCACTCCATATGAAAAATATTAAGTTAATAAGGTGGGAGGACAACGGGAAGGCAAGGCATGATGGGTCTTCCCATTCTAAAATCTGAAACCTTGACCCTCTTTCAAAATGTGCCTCTTCCCAGGAAACTGTCTGCATTGATGTATGGGAGAGTCATTTGGTGTAGGGGAGTCCTGAAAGGGCTATCTCTCTGGTAATTCACCTCTGTTGAAGATGAGCACTACAGAGGGAGTCACATTCCCCCTACTTGTGAAAATATGCTAGACATTTCAAGCACATAACATTCAGTTACTCCCTTGTGCTCATTAAAGTGTGAAATTAGCTGCATTTGCCATTTTGCATCAATCAGAGACATAGCTGTACCTGGACTATGTATGTATATAATAGATTGTATGTTGTATATATCATATATATATATATACAAAAGTATGTCTTTAAAAGCCAGTACTATAAAATCAAGAATGATTCAATTAAAGAATGTTTCATTCTTAAGCTAGTTACACCATAGAAGTTATTTTTTTCTGACAAATGAACTCTGCTAAACAAATAAGCCAGTAAATTATAGGTAATCAGTAAATATCTCCTGTTCAGGAGCATTGTCAGAACTCTTTTAATTCAGTTAGTGTCTTGCTGAACTATTTGCAAGGCCTCTCAATCCAACCTTACTTTGATTCCTGATATACTTCATAAAATAAAATAATATCTCAAAAGGATAATGTACCCCAAAGAATTTTGTAATTGGTGTTAGTAAAAACTATCCTGATATGTGTGTATTCATGAAGGTCTCTGAAAGATAAAACCAGTAAACGTGGAAAAAATCTACTTTTTATATTAAACACACAACTTGAAATTTATCCACATGGTATAGATTTCCTTGCTAAGTGCCTACTTGATTTACCAAAAGAGTAAAACTTTTAGATTTTACTCCTGTAAAAGGTGACGTACCATCTTTTAGAATCAGAACATCAATAAATATGGGAATGTCAAAATGCTCCTGTTCAAATACGTGTATGAGAGACACTAGCAAGGAAAAAGTGTAGCCTCTTTCTAGATTAGTTTCCAGTGATACTTTATGTGTTCCCATAAATAATTGCTTTCTATGCTACTGCTGAATCACCAGCGTCCATGTGCCTAAAGAGCCACTGGAGAAACACTGTTGGATCTTGGCAGCAGGAAGACCTGTGGTTGTTTGGTAGCTTCAGTGTTCTTAAATTAATGTTCAGTAATATGTACATATCATTTTCAGGGTTTCTAGGAGACTAAAGGCAATTATCAGGCTTACTGCATGCAATATTGTATTATCTTTAGTATACATTTCACTGTATGGGTATTATATCAAAAAATACGAAAGGGAGAAATAAAGAGGCCATTGAAAATGTTTTAGTCAACTTCATCTTGGCTTAGAAAAGAAACTGAGAGATATACATGTTGGAGGACAAAAACAGAAAGAACAGGAAGTACACATGAAAGATAGGGATGATGATGTTCTAAGTAAAAAAGAGTAGGAAGAGCCTCACACTCTGAGAGGAATGCACGCTTGTGCACATAGCATCTTACTCCTTTCTTTGCAAAAAGACTGAAAATGGGAATAGAAAACTTTCCAAACCACAGAAACTTCTTTTCCCCGCCTCAAGTATGCTTCTTTGGAGTTCCACTAGAGTGGTTCTTCATTCTGTGCTTTCATAGCATCATCACAGGTTAAATCTCCGTGTTTATTTATCACTCTCTCACAGACCTTCATTTCTCCGACAGGTAAAATGATGAGGATTTCATTCACTCTTCTCTTAATAGCTCTTAGATGTGTGGAATGAATAGTCTGTCATGAAATATATGTGTGAAATACAAGAATGATTTGTTGTCTACCTGCTGAGAAGCTCATAAAGGCTTGAGGACTTGAGGACAACTCTAAAATGATGGAAACCTTAGTACTCATGTGAACACAAGCTCAATTAATGAAAGAACAGCTCAGTGAGATAGTTCCCTTACTACTTTTCAGTTTCCTGCTTACAAGAAGGGTACTGTGTTTGTCAATGCTGGCAGGTGTATTTAAAGTGAGGTACACTGAATGGCTTAATGTACAAGTGTTTAATTGTCACAGTCCAAAAAGTCCGAGATAAAAGCATGAGGAGATCCAGTCTCCTGAGAACCCAGTTCCTTGTTTGAAGAAAGCTTCTTTTTGGATCTTCACATGGGAAGAGAAAAGTTCCTATTTCTCTTCATATTTGGACTAGGAACTGAGCCCTGAGTTTCACACATTCTAGGCAAACACTCTACTACTGAGCCTCATCTCTATCAGTCTTCTTATAAGGATACTAATGCTAGAAATAGAGATGAAATCTAAGACCAAAGCCATTCTTGATAGCTCAATTTCATGACTAATCAATTCCAAAAGATCCCACTTTCTTTCTGAAATCTATGAATTCTCTTCAGTGATGAGGGAGCAAAGAATGTGTCCCACTAAGTAGTCCTGGATACTCTTGAACTCACCACAGTTCCAAACTGGCCTTAGACTTGCAGGAATTCTGCCTCAGCCTTCAGAGTGCTTGGATTACAAGAGTGTGCCATCTTACCCAGACAAGATACTAATTTTGGTAGGACACAGTCTATCCCAAAGGGAAACTAAATAGTATGTGAAATGCTGCAATTATTGAAAGTAGACATTTTCATACAGACAGAAATGCTTTAATATGCTTTTCTTTTAGCTGACCTTATGATGTGAATTACATGGTACCTGATTTTGAGTGAGACACACCTGTATAGCTATCTTAACTTTGGTTAAGAAAGTCTAAAAGAAGACAAAAATGACTAGTAAATGGAAATAAAAGAAACATTATAGGTATGTACTATTTTTGTCCATGGAGCACAACTTTTGTGAGTCTGAATTGTTTAAAAAATATTTGTATATGAGGTGGTATCCAGGAAGATTTCATATAGATAAATGAAATTAAATAAAAGAAGCAACATTTCTTTCTAAAGGTGATATTCCAAAAGTAAATGAGGAGCAATTCAGTGGATTCCTTTGAATCTACATAAGACTTTGAGAATAAGAGGTATCTCCTCACTTTTTTGCTATTATGGGAGTCACACTCCTTTCTTTTGTTTTTTTTTAAACAGATTTAAGGATTTATAATAAAGAAAACACAAATCTATTTGAGGAATCATTGAAATATTTCTAGCTCAATTTTTTTAAAGATGTGTTAGCCTATCCCCTAAGACAACTGGTCTACTGGAAAAGCAGCTAGGCTTACCCAGAAAGAGAGACTATCAGTTTTAGTGGCCATTAAAAACAGACATCCGTCATGGTAAATGAAAAACCAAGCCTGGCTTGTACATAAGGAGGTGTCCACTCCCGAGGGGAGAACAGTGCAGTGTGGCATCCATGCAATGATACGTCTGCTTCACTTTTATGTTCTACATATGGCAATCAAGATTCTCATTCAAGCAAAGAATGAAGTCTGGCTGTCTGTTGCTTATTATGCAGTAAGATCATTACTGTTTGTGTTTTCAGTAAGAATGATTTCCTCTGTTGAGAATTAGAGATTTAGAGCAAGGAAACTTACTATGCAGGATTCAGGTTTGAAGTACCTCCAGGCAAAACTGAACATGGATACACACGCGAAATGGAGTTCTTGCTGACAAGAAAAATGATTGATAAGTATATCCTGAGAAAATCATGAAAACATTAGGAAACCCAAGAAAGCTAATGAATAGAATCAGCGCTATGCAAATGAGCACCAACATTTGCATATTTCCTTTTCCTGCTTCATATATTGAGGCTTCAGGTGGTGCTGTAAGAACAGAGCAGTTTGTTTTGAGATTCTATAGTAATTTATGTCTTTTGCTCATTCTCCGCCAGTGTCAAATATGGCAAAAATGGTGGGAACTTCTCACGGAAGAGGAAAAAAAATGCTAGTTTAAATATATGATTTCTCAAAGTATGTATAAGACTAAGAGATTCAGTGATCTACAACACTCTAAGCTCTCCTACTGAGGGTTTGGCTCCAAACAATTTTGATTTCTTATCTTTCGGAAATATATGAGAAGGTAAAAAGAGACTTTTATACCCAAATGGAGCCGGAAACATGGGAGGAAAAAGGAGGAACAAGGGTCAGATGCAGCAAATGAAGCTGCTGCTTTTTCTCCATCTGAAGATGAGCTGCAACTTCCTGGATTGGTCAGGTTTCTTAGAGGAATATATCCCACATTGAATGTAGGGGTGTGTGTGTGTGTGTGTGTGTGTGTGTGTGTGTGTGTGTGTATACATTTATTCCTATATAGGGGACTCATTAGTTATATTAATATATATATATATATATATATTTATGGGATTATCTTGATTTGGTTACCCAATACAATCTGAGGAGCCTGAGATCTCAGGATCCTCAGTCTTTGAAGCTACATGCCTCAGCAGTGCCATTTCAGCACTGAAGGCAGAGAGGCTGGCCTCCACAGCTGACTAGGTGAACTTGACAGCAAGAAATCAGCAAGTCAAAGGGATTTGAAAACATGTGGGAAGGCAAGATGAAGTTCAGCATGCAAAAGGCAAAGTTTTCTTCCATTTTCCTGGCTGCCACCAGAAGGTACCACAATCATTTGTGGTGGGTCTTCTCACTTAACATTACCTGATCAAGATGGCTCCTTGGGCAAAGCACTTGCCGCTAACACTGATGAACTGAGTTCCATGCCTAGAACCCACACAGTAGAAGGAAGAAAGGACTTTGTCCTCTGACCTTCACAAATGTTCCATGATCCATGTCTGCTTTGCACACGCATGTGTACTCACACAGGCACAAATAAAAACAAACAAACAAACAAACAAATAAATAAATATGTAATAAAGGAAGAAAGAAGACAGAAATCCCTCATGGGCATGCCTAGTTGATTCCAGATCCAGTCAAGTTGACAGCCAAAGTTATCCATCACTCTTCCTTATTGCCTATTTACTTTACTAATGAAAATTGTGTATACATGACAGTGATTTACATGAGCACATGAGTTTTGTAGTATCCAGTGCCAAATGGAATGAAACATGAATCCCTTCTTCAAAAAGCATAGAAAAATAGCAATAGAGGTATTAAAATATTGTTTTGTGTCCATTCCATCATAGGCTTCATTTGTGAAAATTTATAAATTATAAAATACAATGTTTTATATAGTAACTGTATATAACTTTATATAGCAACAGAAGATTGTTCATTAATATATTAATTGGCCAAACATTAGGTTGTTATGGCCATTTTTCTACAGATTTTTCCTGTAAGTATCAATGTATACTTTTAACAACTATGTAAAGAAAATCATTGAGTCTGGGAGTGGTGGTCTATGCCTTTAATATCTACACTCAGGAGGCAGAGGGAAATAGAAGTCTATGTGATTGAAGCCTCCATGGACTGATCTGCATCCAAGTTCCAGGCCAACATGGTGAGACCCTGTATCAAAAATAAAATAAAATAACAAAAACAAAACTTCATGGAAAGTGATGTTCATTGTTCAAAAAATGTTTGATCGCAATTAGAAACAATGTTCAGGTTCATAATAATCTGAGTATTTAATTTCGAGAGCTGGTGAGGACATTTAATGAGCTATGGTGATATTGGCATCAGTTTCTGATGAATTGTTTCAAAATATTAGTCTTAGCATATATAAGGTAGTTGATTATTAAGGGTAACATTTTCTTTATTTTTATTTTCTTTTTTATTGAAGATTTGTGTATTTCATACATTATCTTTCAGTCCAATTTAAGCACATTCCCCTCTCCCTGTCCCCCATCCCATCCCAGTTCATGCATTCTGCCATACATGTCTTGCATCTTTCTTTTAGTCTTTCCAAAGTTTTTCACTGCAGAGGCTTGTTGTTTGGGGCAGAATTTAACTGTATCAGTCGGTTCTTTGATCTGGTCTTTATGTTGTTGTTTTTCCCTCCCATTTGTATTGCTCCAAACATATGCCTATATAACCATCACATATGTATCAAAATTATGACCTCTGAGCACAAACTGTATGTTAATTCCAAAATATGTTTAAGCATTCACATTTTCCCCTTTAATTTTATATTACTGTAAGATATGAATACATAACTTCCACCCATACATAGTAATTACAGAGTCTGAAAATAAGTGGTAGGTCAATTCTAGAGCCCATTAAGAGATTCACATTATAACAGCACATTTGCTTTCAGATAAAAAGAAATACAACAATAAGGTTGTTCAGCTTGCCTTTCAACTGGGGATTTAGTGTTAGCATCCACAAATGAGGATAACCATTTTTTGGAATTCACATTTTTCCTCTTTAATTTTATATTACTCTAAAGTATGCATACATACCCTCCTTGCCCCCCATATACCACAATTACAAAGTCTGAAAATAAGTGATAAGTTAATTCTAGATCCCATTAAGCTATTCACATTATAACAGTGCAGTTGCTTTCAGGTAAAAGAAAATATTGTTCAGTTTGCCTTACTACTAGGTATTTGGTGCTAGCATCCACAGATGAGGGATACCATTCATCATTTGTTTTTCTGGGACTGTGTTACTTCACTTAGCATAATGTATTCTAGTTCCTTCCATTTACCTGCAAAGTTTATGATGTCATCTTTCTTTACTGCTCTGTAGAACTCCATTGTGTAGATGCACCACAGTTTCTCTATCCACTCATTGACTGAGGAGCATTTTGGTTGGTTCCAGCTGTTCACCATTGTGAAGAGAGCTGCAATAAAAATAGATGAGCATGTATCTTTGCAGTAGGATGAGTTTTGTTGGTATATACCCAGCGGTGGTATGACTGTGTCAGGTGGGAGCTCATTTTGAGTCGTTTAAGGGTTCTCCTCACTGCTTTCCCTAGTGGTTGTACAAGTTTCCATTCCCACCAACAGTGAATGAGTGTTCCCCTTTCCCCACATCCTCTCCAGCATTTGGTGTCTTTTGTTTTCATGATCTCACCCAGTCTTATTGGAGTGAGATGATATCCTAAAGTGGTTTTAATTTGCATTTCCTTAATTATTAATGATGTGGAACACTTTTTAAAAATGTTTCTCAGCCATCTTTATCTGCTCACTTTTGAAGTCTCTGATCAGCTCTTTACTCCATCTCTTGAGTGGGTCACTTGTTTTCTTATGTCTTTGTTTTTTGAGTAGTTTATATATTCTGGATGTTAATGCTCTGTCAGATACATCACTGGTGAAGGAATTTAAGGATTTTTCCAAGTCTGTGAAGAAACTCTTGGGGATTTTAATTGGGATTGCACTGAATCTGTACATCAATTTGAGGAAAATGGACATTTTTACTATATTAATCTTTCCAATATATGAGCATGGGAGGTCTTTCCATCTTCTGATGTCTTCTTCAATTTCCTTCTTCAGGGGTTTAAATTTTTTGCTGTAGAGCTCTTTGGTGTCTTTCGTTAAGTTTGTTCCCAGGTATTTTATTGTTTTGTAGTGATTGTGAATAGGAAGGTCTTCTTTTGCTTGTTTTTGATATAAAGAAAAGCTACTGATTTTTCTAAGTTAATTTTGTATCCTGCCACTTTACTAAAACTCTTAATAATTTATAGGAGTTTTCTGGTAGAGTTATCATCTGCAAAGAGGGATAGTTTCACTTCCACTTTTCCAATTAGTACTCCTTTAATTTCCCTTTCTTGCCTTATTGCCCTGGCAAGTGTTTCAATCACTATATTAAAGAGGAGTGGTGATAGGGGACAGCCTTGCCATATTCCTGCCTTTAAGGGGAATGCTTCTAACTTTTCTCCATTTAGGATGTTGGCTGTGGATTTGTTGTATATGGCTTTGATTACATTGAGGAGTGTCCCCCGCCCCAGTCCAATTCCCTCTAGGACTTTAAATATGAAAGGATGCTGAATTTTGTTGAAGGCTTTTTCTGCATCAATTGAAATGATCCTGTGGTTTTTGTCTTTCAGTATATTTATATGTTTATGATATTTATTGATTTACATATATTGAACCATCCCTGTATCTCTGGTATGAATCCAACTTGGTCTTGATGGATGATCTTTTTGATATGGGTCTGTATGAAGTTTGCAAGTATTTCGCTAAGAATTTTTACATCTGTGTTCATTAATGAGATGTGTCTATAGTTTTCTTTTTTGGTTGTATCTTTGCCTGGTTTTGGTATTAGAGTGATGCTGACTTCATAGAAGGAATTTGGGAGATTTCCCTCTGCTTATTTCCTTCTGAACAGTTTAAGTAATAATGGTTATAAGTCCTCTTTAAATGTTTTGTAGAATTCTGCTGTGAAATTATCTGGGCTTTTTTTAGTTGGGAGGTTTACTATTACATTTTCAACTTCCTCATAGGTTATGGGTCTGTTTAAATTGTCAGTCTCTTCCTGGTTAAGCTTTGGTGAATTCCAGGACCTCAAATATTTATCCATTTCTCTTAGGTTTTAGTAGAGTATAGGATTTATTTATTTATTTATTGATGCTTTGTGTATTTCATACATCATTTTCCAATTCAGTTCAGGCATATATCCCTTTCCCTTCTCCCCACCCCACCCCTACCCATCCCAGATCATGCATTCTGCCATAACTCTTCTGCATCTTTCTCTGTTTTTTGTTTTGTTTTGTTTTGTTTTCATTTTTTTTAACAATAAGTGATAATTTGTGAGTACAAGCATCCTTCATGTAAAACCAATTTGCAAGCAGTTGTGCCCAAACCCACACAGCTCATGGGTCCCACCATCCAGCAGGGGGGGGCTTGTATGTTCAATCAAGTTGATCAAATGAGTTTCCAGTCTATATTGTTGTAGTTTCACCATTCACCCCAATTGCAATCCTTACATTCTACCATGCCCCCTCTTCCGCAGATTGTTCCCTAGGCTTAGAAAAGGGGCACAGGTGGATGAGAAGCAAAACAGTCTACTTTCTCTGGAGCTGTTGTCTTGGTCTGGTCAATTCTGGCTGTTTTCTTTCATGGGCTGACAGCTTGTCCAGGCATAACCTTTCGATCCTATAGGTTTTTGAAGTATTCTCATATGACTGTCTGGATCTTTTCTCTGCCTGTTGTGATGTTTCCCTTTTCATCACAAATACTATTGATTTGGAGTTGCTCTTTCTTTTGGTTAACTGGGCTAGAGGTCTATCTATCTTGTTTATCCTTTCAAAGAACCAGCTTTTGGATTCATTCATTCTTTGTATTGTTTTCTTTGTTTCTATTCCATTGATTTCTTCTCTGATTTTTGTGATTTCTCCCTGTTGGGTTTAAGGTTCATTTGCAGTGTTTATTTGCCTTCATTCTGCTTTTTTAATGTAGGCACTGAGGGCTATAAACTTCCCCTCTTAGGACCGCTTTTAAAGTATCCCATAGGTTTTTCTGTCTTGTATTGTCTTTTTTGTTTGGTTCTAGGAATGTTTTTATTTCTTTATTTATTTTTCCCTTGACCCTTTCATTATTCAGGAGTGTGTTCTTGTAGGTAGTTGGGCTTATTCTGATATTGAGCTTTATTGCATTGTGCTCTGATAGAATGCATGAAATTATTTCAGTGCTTTTGTATTTGTAGAGGTATTTTTTTTTTCTGTGTCCCACTATGGGGTCAGTTTTGGAGAATGTTCCATGGGGTGCTGAGTAGAAAGTGTATTCTCCGGTGTTTGGGTCGAATATTCTGTAGATATCTGTGAGGTACATTTGGTGTATTGTATTGTTTTGTTCAGATGTCTCTCTTTTATTCTTTGTCTAGTTGACCTATCTAATGGTCTCAGTGGGGTATTGAAATCCCCCACTATTAGTGTGCCTGGATCAATCTGTGCCTTGAGGTCCTGAAGAATTGACTTTATAAAGTTCAGTACACAGGAATTTGGTGTGTATATATATTCATGATTTTGAAATCTTCATGGTTAATTGATCCTTTGATAAGGATGTAGTGACCCCCTCTGTCTCTTCTGATTAATTTTACTTTGAAGTCTATTTTGTCTGATATTAGAATAGCAAATCCTGCTTGTTTTTTTGGTACCATGTGCTTGGAATATTCGTTCCATCCTTTTACTTTGAGTTGGTGTCTATGCTTGAGGGTAAGATGGGTTTCTTGTAGACAGCATATAGATGGGTTCTGTTTCCTAATCCATTCTCCCAGTCTACTTCTTTTGATTGGGAGTTCGGCCCATGTGTGCTGCTTCCTTTTACCTTATTTTCTGTTTGCATTCTTTGTCTAGGTTTGTATTTCTGCAGTTATACTTTTATTCATTACTCTCTCTCTAGGTGTTTGGGGATAGTTGTTCCTTTCCTCTGACCTTTGAATTGCTTTGAGAATTTTCTGAAGGGTTGGTATCCTGGACATGAATTATTTCATCTTGCCTATGTCATGAAAGATTTTTCTTTCTCCTTCAACTATACTAGACATTTTTGCTGAGTGTAGTAATCTGGGTTGGTATCTACTGTCATTTAGTACTGGGGATACTTTTGTCCATGTTCTTCTGGCTTTCATCGTTTGCACTGATAAGTTAGCTGTAATTCTGATGGGTTTTTCTTTTTTATACGTAACTTGTTTTTCTCTTGAGGCCTTCAGTAATTTGTCTTTGTTTTGGGTGTCTAGTGTTTTAACTATGAAATGGCATGAGATATTCCTTTTCTGATCTTGTCTATATGGTGTTCTATGTGCTTCTTGTATTTGTATGTGTTTGTCATTTTTCAGTTTGGGGGAAATTTTCTTCTATTATTCTGTTGAAGATCTGATTAATACCTTTGTCCTGGGATTCTTCTCCTTCCTCTATCCCTATGATGTGGAGGTTTGATCTTTACATCCTCTCCCATATTTCCAGATTGTTCCACTCCTGTGATTTTTTTTTATTTTTTTCATACTCTTTGAGCATTGCAGCTCTTCTACCTTGTCTTCTAGTTTTGATATTCTTCTTTCTGCTTCCTCCAATCTGTTACTGAGGCTTTCTCCCATCTTTTCCTGCTGATTGGATGACTGCAAAATTTCCTTTTTTACTTCATCCTGTGATTTCTTTTTTTTTAATTAGTTTTTATTGATGCTTTGTGCATTTCATACATTTTTTCCAATTCAGTTCAGGCTTATTTCCCTTTCCCTCCCCCCCACCCCCACCCCATCCCAGATCATGCATTCTGCCATAACTGTCCTGCATCTTTCTCTCAGTTTTTTTTTTTTTCATTTTTAGCTATAAGTGATAATCCATGAGTACAAGCATCCTTCATGCAAAACCTATCTGCAGGCTGTTGTGCCCAAACACCTACAGCCCCACCATCCAGTGGGGGGTGACAGGTTGTTTGTTCAATCAAGTTGATCAAATGAGTGTCCAGACTACATTGCTGTAGTTTCACCATTCACCCCAATCGCAGCCCTTACATTCTACCACGCCCCCTCTTCCGCAGGTTGTTCCCTAGGCTTAGAAAAGGGGCACAGGTGGATGAGAGGTAAAACAGTCCACTCTCTCTGGAGCTGTTGACTTGGACTCTGGTCAATTCTGGCTGTTTCCTTTCATGGGCTGACAGTTTGTCCAGGAATAACCTTTCGATCCTACTAATGAAGAACAAGCAATTAGATATATAGGTATTTAAGCAGCACCAATAGTTATGGTAGGTTACTTTAGCATAGACACATGTTTGGATATGTTAATCCATGAATTACAATTTTCCCCCCTGTTAAATATGACAGGGTCTTACTGTGGCTTATAACATCTCCTAACCTGTAGAGGATGTAAGCCTGTGGCATCAGCCATGGGCTATTTCTCCAAGGGGAGAGCCAATAGCCAATTAGATTTGGGATACACAGGCAAGTGTACAGATGGCCTCTGGAATGCCAGAGAGTGTTACCAGGGGCCACTAAACCAATAAAGCAAATATGGGTCTCCCTGAGTCAAGCAAGACTCCACCGTCAGCACCAGCTGCACCTCACCTGCCTGGAAATGCTGTGCAGCAGAGGCAGCCATGTGCCTGTGCATCCTGTGATTTCTTTAGTATTTCCAGTTCCCTTTGGAGTTTGCCATTCTCTCCTTCTAGATCCTTTATTCACTGGTCGGTTTCCTGTTTCATTTCAGCCTGGAAGCTTTTCAGTGTTTCCACTTCATTCCTGAGTTTTTCATTTTCTCCTTTCATTTCTTTGAGTATGTCTATTATTGTTCTTTTAAGACCTGTGTCCTGGGCTATCTCCAGGGAGAACTCATTGTTGGGGTCTTTTCTATAGGACTGGTAGATTTTATTGGGGATTTATTATTTGGTTTTCCCACGTTGTTGATTTTCCTTTGTGCTCTTGGCATGTGGATTTGATTTTTTTTAATAATTTGATGTGAAATTCAAGTGCTTCTTCCTTTGGTTGAAGGTCTGTTCCTCTAGGTTAGAAGGTTTGCTGTTTCTTCTGCTATTTTGTGCTCTGAGTGAATCACCTTCTCTGTTCTCACAGGATGGCCACAAGGGGGGTGGCTGGCACTGGCTTTTGCCCACCCAATCCTGTCACCACCAAGGTGACCATAGGGCCTTACCCAATCCGGTCTGCAAGTTGGAGCAGCTCCAGAGACCCAGCACCTGAAGTGGTAGGGCTCGGATGGTCTTGGAACCCTGCACCAGAAGTGACTGGACTCTGGTGGTCTTGGAACACTGCACTGGAGGCTCTGAGGCTAGGAAGGTCCTAGAACATCTCTGCCAAGAAAGCTGGCCTTTCACTCACCCTACACTGGAAGCTACTGGGCTGGGATGGTCCTGGGACCCTGGGCTGGAAGCAACAGGGCTCTGATGGACTTGGAACCCTGTGACAGAGGTGCCAGGGCTGGGAAGCTCCTCCAACCTGCCAGCGGAGAGGCCCACCCTGTTGTTCTCCCTGCCACAGAAGCCAAGGGTAACATTTTCTTTTTTCTTTTTTTTTTAATTTTATTTATTTCTGTATGTGTATGAATGTACTGTCTGCATGCAAGTCTGTGCACCCGTGTCGTGCAATGCCGCGGAGGTCAGAAGAGGGTCTCGGATTCCCCTGGAACTGGAGTTCTCCTGGAATTGGAGTTTCAGACGGGTCTCGGCCCCCATGTGGGTGCTGGGGATCGAACCCGGGTCCAGAGTTGTCTTCACATCTAAATCAATTCAACACCAGTCTGAATTTAATTTTAAATGGAGGTTTATTTATTTAATGGTATGTTCAGGTTCCTTTGACATTTCCTATAAGTTGTGGAATATAATAAACCAAAATTAGGTTTAAAAAAAGTAACTCAATGCACTTGCTTGCACATTATAACACTATCTATCCACCATCTATGTTTCTATCTATCCACCATCTATGTTTCTATCCTTATATATTGGTTCTTGGCTTAATTTCAGAGTCTCTCACTTGCCAAGTCCATGAGCTATACTTACAATCCCTTCTGCATCTTTAATATCAAGGAATAAATAATTTCAAATTTGTTTCCCTTCCAGATGATTGGTCCATCCTAATACTGTTTCACACTGATTCATGGATCTTTACAGCTGAAATCTATTTCAAAACCTGTAGCTAGTGACTTCACATGTTGTAGTGGTTATAAAAAAAAATAAAAAAAAAACAGAGATTCTGGGGCTAGAGAGATGGCCTAGTGGTTAAGAGCACCGACTGCTCTTGCAGAGGACCCGGGTGTGATCCCCAGCACCCACATGGTGGCTGAGAACCATCCATAACTCCAATTTCAGGAGAACTCCAGTTCCAGGGGAATCAGACACCCTCTTCTGACCTCCATAGCATTGCACAACACGGGTGCACAAACCTATATTCAGACAGCACATTCATACATATAAATAAATAAAATTTCAAAAACAGAGATTCTAAATACTTTAAAGAACTGTAATAAGTGCCCAATATGCTTTATTTCTGTATTATGTATGAACTGTTATTGATTGATCTGTTAACACATTTTACTTCTGAAAAGACACACAGTTGAAAAAGTTCCAAATTACCTGCTTATTTCCATAAGACAATATAAGAACTTGATCAAGGAAGGCACCATAATTTATAAAGCCTCATGCTAAATAAAACATTGGAATTTCTTTTTCAAAAATCAAAGAAATAAAAAGTGCAGCAATCCAGCAAGCAGAAATCTAAGTAACTCTGACCAAAAATGTAACATTCAGTTTTCCACTGTTTCTTCTGAGATTTGTTGCTTGTTCAGTTTTTATTGGTTTTGAGAAAATAAGCCCTATATAGCTGAAGCCTCAATATCATAAGAGAAAACAAATACTGCCAGATTATTTAGAAAGTTACATAAAAGTATAATAATCACATAGTCTTTTATTTATAGAACATTCTAAAATGTGGACAGTTTATGAAGGTGTTATTAATGAGTAAAACAGCCATCATTTTCATCTATAGAAAAATAACACTTTTGTTAATGATCTCACAATTTTGAGGTCAACAAGGAAATCTATGATTTTATTGTACATAGAACTAGATTTATAAATGTCCATCTTCTCATTGTCTCAGTATTAATTTTATTGTTTATTTTTTCTATAAAGTACAATATTGTAAACTCATGGCATATAGTTACAGAAAAAATATTTATTTAGTGGTGTGGTTACTCCACCAAATTGAAGCTTTTGAAATTTGACTCCCTTTCTTATGTACCTAGTATTTCAAAATCCTGAACTGATAAAAACATAAAAGAAATCAACATACTCTTTTATTAATGATGAGAATACTATTTTAAAAGTTAACTTTTTGTATGCATTCAAATTAAGTGACAAGTAATGGGATATCTTTTGAAAAAAAAAAAAAGTTACGAAGTGATACAAAGTATATTTCCCAGCCTTTTCTCAAGCCAAACTTTGATACAAAACTAAGACAAATTTAAATAGAATCAATCCATCTCTTTAAATGAAATTCATTTAATCAAAGCTGAAGCAGGGAAAGGATTTTAATAACAGCTCATTAAAAGCTGTGATCCTTGGCAAGCACATGCATCACTATGTTAAGCCATAAAATGTATATGTTCAGAGAGCAAACAGTATTCTCTTTGTTGAGCCAGAGAAGGAGAGGGTCACAAAAACTATTTCAAGCTACACTAATAAATTTTTACTGAGTCCTTTCAAGTAACTTGCCAAAACATTAGACAGGTTTAACAGAATGTTTGGCTGAAAATTGGTCCATAATAAATTGATTGATGTCATCACCTAAATAAATGTCCTCCGTGGATGATGATTTAGGATGTGTTATGGTAGATTGTGTATTTGACCTATCAAGAATTCCTCTTGTAAATTTAGTTTAATTATCAAAAGGAAATTGGGAATGGAAAAAATGTAAATGGGAACTACCTTAGACAGTTATACCCATGCTTCACTTTGAATTATCTCAAATCTTTATCATTAGAATATATTTAGAGTGTTATTTATATTATATACCACTCAATGTTGAAAACACCTTCAGTGAAAAAGACATAGAGAGTCATAGCTAGAAAATTTTAGCAGAGTTGTTAAATAATATCTGTACTTCCAGGATGTGAAGTTGGGTTAGCTATCCAATTTCTGTTGCTTGAAGATTTGTTGAAATATAAGGATACTAGAAGAAACATAAAATCTCATGGTTTCCCACAAAGCAGAGAAAGAAAATAATAATAACAACAAAGACATAAACATCTGAGAAGTTTTCTATGCCCAGATTAAAAAAATATATAGCTAGAATGGATTATAATAATTCATTCAATAGTTACTGAAGGAATCCTAATGTGCAAGGTGTTACAATTGAGCATGGAAAAGAGAAAGCTGGCATATACTTAATACTGCATCAGTACTGTCCAGATCTACTCTTCTACCAACCAAGGCTGCAAGGAAGAAGTACTTATCAAGTATTTAGGTAGTGTCCTGTTAAAATAAGTAAAACTGTGGCCCAGACCAAAGAAGTACACAGAAAGGGCTTCTCACCTTGGTTTGAACCATTGCTTCCCACCTGGTGGCGTAATTTCAGGAGGCTGTGGAACCTTTTCTAGCTGTGGAACTAGGTCACTAAGATAAAGCCCTTAAAATCTAGTGTACTGCTAGATTCTGCCCTCACTGCTCCCTGGTCCCCTGGGATGTGACCAGCCACCACCATACGCTCCTGCCCCCATGAACTGTGCTGCTCATTCAAGTCTTTCCAGGTTTAACGACTAAAACCCTCTAAAAAGTGAATCCAAAGTAAATCTTTCTTCCCTTAAGTTTTTCTCTGTTTTGTGTTGTGGTCACAGGACAAGAGTAATTATTCCCCCATCTTTGTTCTTCTTATGTTAGTAAAGGGTAAAGAAAGGACATAATTTTGACATAGGAGCTGGTACATTTCGAAAAAAGGAAAGTCATATGACCACAGCTCTTCTCTATGAATACAAAGCAGAGACCAGTTTCTAGATCTGGCCTACTTGGAATTGACAGTAATTCATTTCCCTTAGCATCTTATCTAGTTCAAAAGGTGGAAGCCTCAGACCATTCCTCACTTTTTCTCCCACCCCTAGATTGTGATAGATGAGCATCGGGGGTCCTTCAAGCCTCCCTGTAAGGGCCACACTCCTGAAGAGCTTTTGGTTTACTTACAAGATATGGATAGGTCAGCAACTGCTCCAGTCCATTGCTGTTTAGTGATGGATACAAAGCTTTTCACGGTGCAGAAATAATGACTTCAATCTTCTCATGATCAACAGTTAATTTCTATTTCCTGTGAAGGGAACTCAAGTTTTCTTTCCTGAAAAAAATATAGTAAGAGTTGGGATGTTTACATCTATATCTGTTTCTATCCTTAACATGCAATTGCTAGCATAAAAGATAGAGCATATGGACCCCATTCCTTCTGGTGTCTTCTGGATTTATATCTTCATCCAGGTATAAAGAGTCCGTTGTGAGAAAAACAAAGCATAGTCACCCAGAGCTATCAGAATCATGAATAATTTCTGTAGGCTCACGGGCAACGGTCCTCCACCATTCAGCTGCGAAGCACCAGTATCATCCAGTCCATAATCAGAGGACAGCATTCCTCCTAATCTCTTTCAGAAAGCTGATTTATTCCTATGTTTTATATTTTGCTATGGTTTGTTCTGGTAGGGTACACATATCTATAAGCAGACATTTATTATGACTACGGGATGATACAACATAGCTAAGATGGAAATAGGTAGATATGTATATGTGATTATTACCAGCCATAATACGGACTCTCTTTCTTCAAAGTGGAGCCATCCAAACGCAGTGAACTGAAGGAAATGATGATACCAACAAAGGGAAAATGCTAATAGCTCTGGTGCCTTTTAGGTTTTCAATCAGAGTTCTTCTGGCTCATTGGCCGAACTCATTGGCCAGGAATGAAGGAAAAGAGCAAATAAGTACTGGTAATCGTTCTGTTCTGCAAAGTATCATTGATATATCAAAAAGATTAATTGCAGAAGTACTGCATCCTGTCTACTACTGTGTCGACAGCCTGAAACAAAGCAGCTGCCACACTGAATCATCCCGAACGTGCTTCTGACAGCCTGGCCCTTCGTTCTATGCTTCTTGCAAGTTCAGATCCAAAAGAGAATTTGGAAATGCTATAGAGACAGAATGAAAACATGAGTATGTATGACCATGTTTTCTTAATATTTTGTTCAAATACTAAAATATTAGGTGAATTAGAATCTTAAACATAGTTTTATTTTTAATTCAGAAAATTAGTTGTCATCTGTTAGGTTCATTTCTCTCCTGCTTCCCATGGATTAAAAAAAAAATTAAGATTCAAACTAAAGTATGTTAAATTTCAAGATAATTTTTTTTCCTAAAGATTTTATATATTGATTCTTTTTACACAAAGAGGTACCTTGGATTACCAGGTGGTTATGCATATTTTGCTGCAATCTGAATGTCTCATTTGATCCACATTCATATAGTGAAATCATAAGCTCTTTGAGAAGTAAATGATTACTTCAAAGAGATGGCACCTTCATAAAAGTAATTTGGGCCTTAGTAAATGAGGCCCAAGACAGCTGCCTTCCACTTGCATGATGTAAGGTCTCAGCCATTTACATCATCTAGGAACCAAAAATTGGGCCCTTGCTGGACACTACTAATCAACCAGTGCCTTGATACTGGATGTCTCACCTCCAGAACTGTAATCCAATCAATGTATGGTGTTTTGTTACAGAAGCCTGGCCAGACTAAGGCATGCACTGATTTCATCACTCATAAAGAAACGCTCTTTAAAAAGCAGAATTCACATTTGCATACATGTCACAGGGTTTTGCACAAGCTCACTGACTTGAAAGGAAGCCTAGTTGTATTCATAATTTTAGACTGAAAAATCTCAGTTCGGCCAGAAAGAGGTGTACCTTCTGAGACTCAGAGCTTTCTACATGAAACAGGTGACTCCTAAATAAGTGTTGATTTATACTCATTTGTTTTGCTTTCATTATGGATTAAATGTCTTTAAAAAGTTTAAAAGTAGAATCTTAGGTTGATGTAGGTCAGATGTCTGGCCCAGCTATCAGTGGGCTGAAGCTGGTCATGTCTGAGACACACTTCATTGTGTAGGAGAATCTGCCTTTTCCACCTCTAGAAACTCCCCCGTCTATTTTGGCTGATGGCCCCATTTCTATCCTTGAAGACAATGCAACGCTTCTACCTAGCCACTTCTATTGATCTCCTTCTCTTATCCTTTGTTTCCATCTCACAGCTGTAAGGCCATCTGATAAAGGACCTACATTTTATCTCCACACTTACTTCACTTCGGCCATGTGTCTTTTCATAGTTCTGGATTCTGGTGATTAGAATGTGGGCCTCTTAAATGCTGTTATTTTTTGTCCTAACTATTACAATTAAAATATGAGTTCTTTTTTTAATTTATTTTTTATTGTTGTTAAACTTTTTCCATAAATCATACATCATTTTTCAATCAAATTTAGAGTCACTTCCCTTTCCATGCCTCCCACCCCACCAGAGTCCCTGCACTCTACCATACATGTCTTGCATCTTTTTCTGAGTCTTTCCAGTTTTTTTTCCAGTTTTTTTTTTGTTGTTCTCTCTAACTGGTAGTACTTCAATATATATGCGTATATAAAAGGTAAAATGAGGGGCTGGAGAGATGGATCAGTGGTTAAGAGCGCCAACTGTTCTTGCAGAGGACCCAGGTTTGACCTCCGTGGCATTGCACAATATAGGTGCACCAACCGACATGCAGATAGTACACTCATACACATAAAAATAATAAATAAAAAAAATTAAAAAACTTTAAAAAAGGTAAAATGAGACCATATATTAATATAATATATCTATCATATATACACATATACATAAAAAAAAAAAAAAAAAAATAAAATATTTTTTTTCTTATTATAATCATAAGCATTTATTTTTCCACTAAGCAGAATTGCTTTATTCTAAGTAATAACAAGGAAACAAAAAAGCAGAAATATATAAGAAATTAAAATTGCTACCAGCTTATGACTATACTTCTGAAATTAAATTACTAAGGTAATTAGTACACTAATATAACAATGTTTAGAATTTTAAATTTGAAATATGAAAAATTTAGCTTGTTTAACTATTTGGATTGTATATAAAAGTATGTCTAAAAAAATGTTCTTTGGGTTTGGGAGACATCTCAGTGGTTAAGAGCACTTACTGCTCTTGAAGAGGATACTGGTTTGATTCTTAGCACCCACATGTGGCTAACAACCTTCCATAACTACAGTTCCAAGGGGATCTGACCCTGTCTTCTAAACTCCACAGACATTGTACAACATGGGTGCACTTACATACATGCAGGTAAAAATACACTCATAATAAGAAATGAAAATGAATAAATAATTTTTTTGTCTTTTTGAGACAGAGTCTCCCTGTAGCCCCAGTTGTCCTGGAGCTCACTATGTACTCAAAGCTGGCCTGGAACTCACAGAGATCCACCTGCCTCTGCCTCCTGAGTTCTGGGATTAAAGGTATTCCCCACCATGCCAGGCTATAAAATGTTTTTAAAGAGATAGTTGGAAATTGAGAAGCATTGTGTACTTAATCAGTTTTGCCATACATTGGGTATATAAAATACCCAAACTTAGCAGATTTCTTCCAATGAAATAATGGGAACAATAGCTATTATAATTGACAGTCAGTCACAAAATAAGGAAGCCTAACTGAACGGTATCAGGAAATGTAACAAGAAATCATGAAAATCCACTAAGAAAATATGAGAGACAAACTGTGTTAGTTTGGGGTCAAAATGAGTAAGAACTTTGTAGAGATGCAAAATTTTAGACTCCAAGCTTCTTTTCTAGTATGTGTCTTTTATTTCTTTGGCAATGATAGATTAGAAATAAATCTTGTGGCTTTACTAGGCAAAGTTACAGATGTACTTAAAGAATCAGCCTGACTCTTAGCATTTAAGACCAAGAGTTGATCCAAACTCTAAGAGTTTGTTCTTCAATTCTCTCTCTCTCTCTCTCTCTCTCTCTCTCTCTCTCTCTCTCTCTCTCCTCTCTCAACTGTGCTCTCAAGCTGAGCTTTGATCATACCTTCATTCAGCTTCTCCACCATGAACGGGGTGACCACAAGCTTGGATCTACACTTATCTGAGACTCTTGCCCTTTGATACTGATGCCTGAAAACACCTCAAACATGCAATGTCAAGGACAGGGCTCAACTTTCACTGCTTTTACTGAGAATAGGAATACTTTCTCAGTCACACCCACATTCATTCAATATTTCTGGTGGAGGATGAACTGGACTCCTATGGATCAAAATCAGGTGCCCAGTTAACATGAGCACAGGGCTCAGTGAACTTGTTTACATGATAAACTAGGTTTTTGGTGCAAGGGTAAGCAAAATTTATGACTCCAGATTGCATTCTGTCGTTGTGTTGTTCAATGTCTTTGAGTCACGCGTGATCACATTCCACACGCTGTCCTTCCCTTCTTGACTCAGCTCCAGGACTTGTCTCCTGCCTGCAGGCTGACAGTCTCTAGGCTTTGCTCCTGCAAGAAGGGGGGAGGGAAAACCACAGGAGATCACCCTTGGAAATGAACAGACTCACACACGTGGAGAGCCAGGGAGAATAGGAACTCTGTTTATTTTCTGTCAGTGAGGTCTATATATTGAAGGATACTGTGCTCTGGGCAAGGAAGTGGGGGCACAGGCGGAACAGAGGAATGAGCCACCTTGGTTCTAATGGGGGTGGGGGGCTGCAGAGCTCCGGTTTGTGGAAAAAGTAACTAGAGGTATGACATTTTGCTCAATGCCTCAAGGGAAGGGGCCTGGAACTTTGCAGAGATAGGGCAAAGCAAGAATCATTGTAACATTCCAAACCTTCCTGTTTCAGATAGATAACTCACAGAGGCAACTGAATACCCACAGAGATATCAGATAATGGGAGGTCTTCCAGGACAGGTCTTACAAGTTCTTGCTTTAAGCTACACACAAAGTTTCATTCCCACCGCATCCGTATTACAATTTATTCCTATGGATTTTATTTAGTACTGTCCTCAAGGAGATATATACCCCTGTATATGACTCTTATTTTTTATCTTAAGGCTTGGCTGAGACTTTAATCTTCTATACAGGATTGCAGGCCAGCAGAAGGCCTTGTGTTCCTGATGTCCCTAAAATTTTTACTTTTAGCTGGGTGTGGTGGTGCATGCCTTTAATCCTAGCACTTGGGAGGCAGAGGCAGGTGGATCTTTGTGAGTTCAAGGCCAGCCTGGTCTACAGAGAGACCCTGTCTCGAAAAGACAAAAAAAATTTACTTTTAGGAGCTGGGGTAGGCTAAGAGGTTAAGAACAAGCACTGCTCTTGCAGAAGACTCAAATTAATTCCCAGGAGCCATGTAAGGCAGTGCACAACTTCCTTTGATTCCAGCTCAAAGAGGATATGGACACATTAGTGAGCACCTGCACTCAAATGCACTTGCCCTGCAGAGATGCAAACATAAACATAATTAAAAATAAAATAATTTTTAAAGTCTGGTTTCAATTAAGATGAATATTTAAGGAACTACTTGTTATATCTTGTTAAAAGTTTAGTGTTCTGCAGCAATATAAATATACTGCTTTTTGTAATTTGCATACTATATCTGTATAAAACACACATGTGCTTAAACATTAATAATCAAATGCTGATAGCAGTACATTAAAATTATATTCACTATTCGTATTTAGCATCACATTAAGAATATTATTTTTTAACCCAATCAATGTAAAAAAATTTGGCAGACACTAGGGTAGGAATTCTGTAATGACAATCATTATGGATTTTCCACAAGAAATCAGATAATCAAAGAATTATTTATAAGCTGTTCAATGCATTTTGGTAAATGAAATAGATCATACCAGATAAAATCAGAGTCAGAAACACCAGTTCTGATTTTCTTTTAATAAATCACTATTGTAATGATTTACAGAAAAATTCCTCTCTTTGTACTTCTTCTCTTTGGCATAGAAAGTCAAGGAGTAAACAGTCATAACCAGGGTAGATTCTAGATAGAAGGAATCGAGAACTGGTACAAACTGATGGCTGAAATGGCATAGACCAATTGACAATGAATAATCAAACTTGCAGCATTCATAGTTTATATACCAAAACTAAGCAGAGGAACTGAGAATTCTGAGGAGGAAGAAAGAGTGGTTATGGAGGGGGGCCATTATATATAGGGTGAGGTTGTTCCCTTTAATCACCCAAAATTTAGAGGAAAAGTAAAAGATTATTTATTTTGGAAGCCAGAGAGAACTATGATACATTTCCGTTATAGTTTTTTTTTTTAATAAGTTTTGTAAAGAGGTAGAGCTCTTTAAAGCTATCCTTTCTTGGCAAAGTTAAGGAGTTCCAGTGTAAAAAATGGATTGTTATGCACTGTTGACATATGATGGTATTTCCTTCTTGGACAGCCACTTGACAGTATTAAATATTATATTTATAAATTTTATTCCAGTGATTCTGCTTCTAGGAATCTAACACTAAGAAATGAATGGTGATGCCAAGGACTATACACAGTAGTATTTATTGCCATGCTGTTTAAAATAATGAAATTTTGGAAGCAATGTGTACCTACTACAGAAGATCTTGGATTACATGAGCGTTCTTAGGGTTTTAGAAGTGTGAAGAATTCATGGGGAAAAATTATTAGGGCCAAGGAAATTGTTAAGAGGAAAATTGGCTAATTTCTTAGCTAATAAACACTATAGAGATTAAACTCAGGGATGCGTTTAATAATTGAAACTCAATGACACTTTGTGGACTATTGGTTAAAAATCAAACCTCCTATAATTTGAAGTAAAGGATCCCTTTACTAATGTACTCAGAGTCTCTCTTTTCCTGGGGATATTATCAGTCACTAAGCCAATATTCAGTCAAATGCTAAATCACATCCTAGGGAGGAGTTTCTATTCAGAGATAGAAAATGAATCGGAGAAACAGATTTATGAAATGCTCAGAGATTTTACTAGAGAAAACTCATGTCATGAAATAATGCAGATCCCTTATTCCTGTAACTTTCCTGAAGAACATACAGAGGGACAATAAAAATTTCCCAGAGGACCCAAGAAGATTTGACATAATTCAGAGTAATGTTGTCTTTGCAGAGAAGGATCCTAAGGCAGTTCCATAATTAGTTCCTCAGAGCTGGTTTTTCTGTATCTTCACCCCCTATTAAGATGTCATCACTCTTCCTGGTGAACATTTTGTTTGTGTATCTTGATGCCTTGCAAAAAGCTAAAAATTATAGTACACCCAATGGTGATTCAAATAAAGAGTGAGAAGTCTGTGCCCCAGGACTCTAAATTCACCATCACTGTCCCAGAGAGAGAACCAATTTGGAATTCTCTGGAGGAAAAAGCAATTTGAGTAAAATTGGAAAAAGCTAAAATTCTTTGCTATGAGTTAAGACACCATATTTAAAGGAGATGGAAATCAGTCCTGCAGTTCATTGGCAGCATGACATGTTTAAGAAGTTCATAGTGAAAAGGAGCTGTGTGGCCATTTAAGGCAAAGACATCATCATCAAACTCAACCATGCCAGTGTTAGAGGCCCAGGTTAGGCTGTCCTTCATACAGGGGATCCTAGGCTCTTTCTTCATTGGGCTTCCCCAGATGAAGCTAGGAAACATGGTACTTATTTTTTAAATAAAGTAATGGATTCCCTAAAACCTGATGATACTGTTTCAATCCAAAGTTCCATTATTCATTTTCCCCAGGTTGGCTTACTTTTCTAGGGCTGGTTGATTGTAGTGATTTAAGCGAGAGTCCCCAGATGCCACATCCCCCTCCCCCATGTTCTTCCCATGTTCCAGGCACTTACAAGCACATGTAATTAATCAGGACAGCCTGGTAACCATGAAGACAGTATTCTTTTTATGTCAATTATAAACATTTCTGAAACATTAAGTACCAGTTCCAGAAATACATGTGAGCTCATTTTAATATTTTGGCATGGTGAAAATGTTGGTATGGAAGCCATTTCATGGCTCTATATTTCAGTAAAAAAATAGCTCTTAATTTTTTTTATAATTGAATTCAAATATGAACTTTGCAAACAAACAAAAAGCCTCCCCAAAGACGATTCAAATTCTAGCATAGGCAATTATCAAGCAAATATGTAAAGCAGTGTATATGCTATGGAAAAATAAGAACATCAGTGTCTTCCTAGCCCTTCAGTTATTAGCTTAGTTCTTCAATAAGTGAAAGCTTGGTGTTTGTCTCACTTACAGTTAAAGTTATTACCCTTACTAGGACCCCCTTCTACCATCCTTTATTTTATGATTCATATTTTTCCTTTTACTCCCTCTTTGGTGGCCTGATTACTGTAATTTAAGCATGGCTAGCAGGTTAGGAAGTATTTCTGCTTGAAATGCTATGCGCCACTGTTTATGCACAGCATCCTCCTTCACCTCCCTCAGTCTTTTTTCTGATGTCATATATGAAAGGTCACCTGACCACACCAGAAATGGGAAACAAGAAATGAAAAACAATGTCCAGCAGATACTTCCTGTCTACTTTCTCTATCTACACATTTTATCCCTGTAATCAGAAAAAGTATGATTCTTTTTCAATTTTATAATCTGTATATGACAGGATTCTTATGAAAAACATGTCTGTTTTTAGATAGATAGATGATAGATAGATAGATAGATAGATGATAGATTTGATAGATAGATAGATTCATAGATTATAGACTATAGAAAATAGATGTATAGATAGATGATAAGCAGAACAATAATTTGCTATGAAGAATTGGCTTGCACAATTAAACAACCTGATAATCCTTTGAATTGTCATCTAAAAGCTGAAGGACCAAATGAGCTATTGGTGCAGGGCTAGTCCAGATAGAAGGCCCTGAAATCCACTGAAAAAATGGAGTAATTGCCAGTCCAAGAGCCTAAGAGCAAAGGGCTCTGATTTCTGATGCACATCTGAGACAAGATGGAGATCTGAGCTCCAGCAGGATAAGTGTACC
Organism: Rhizomys pruinosus; assembly: GCA_009823505.1. Taxonomy (NCBI): domain Eukaryota; kingdom Metazoa; phylum Chordata; class Mammalia; order Rodentia; family Spalacidae; genus Rhizomys; species Rhizomys pruinosus. Next base: position 1,566,664 of record VZQC01011247.1, read on the forward strand.
TTGTTTGTATTTTCCTTGTCTTTTTTTTTTTTTTTTTTTTTTTTTTTTTTTCAGAGTCTCAATGGACTGTATAAAACATCTCCACTTTGGGAAAGCAAATCATCTTTACTCAGTATAAAAATTCAAATGTTACTTGAATTGGAGGACTTTTTTTCCCCTAATAGATGTCATGTTTTCCTTAAGGAGATGCTTGAAGGTTCCTCCTTGGCAATCCCAAACAGCCATCAATCCTACACTTTTGCTCCACATTGGGGTCTTTCCCTCCTGTGGTCCCCCAAATGAAGTATTGATACACTTGTGCTGGCCTCCATGATACGGCTCAGGTAGTCCAACAATGGCAGTCTATATTCTGAGGAGGCTGAAATTCCCTTAGCTGTTTAGTCCACAAGCTGGGTATCTCCATCTCCAGATGGGTAGTCCCCATCTGGCATTGAAGGTTTGGATGATTCTTGGAGAGACATGAGTCTTCAGTCCATATTGGAAGGTTAAAAAGCTGTGTCTCATGTCTTTGAGGAGTGCCAAAAGTGGTGGCAGCCAATGTTAGTCTCTTACAGAAACACTGTTACAGACACAATGGAATATAATGTTTACCAGCATCTCTTCATTGCTTAGCCCAGTTGTGTTAATGTGTGGAATTAAATGTCATCTAGTCACCTTCTAACACTCAGAGATTTGGTCCTCAGGGAGGCTTTCAGTTCACCTCAGTTCCAGCTATATTTCTCCATGTTCTATGTCCAAAGTAAAGGTTGTCACTAGCAATGGGGTCTAACCCTCTAGTTCTGGGAAGAAAACCAAGTGTTATGGCAAAACCCTCCATTGTTTGGGGGCTTTATTTAAAATTAAAACTCACTGGTAGATTCCGAAGTCAAATGGTTTTAAAATGTCTTTAAGCTAATTTCAGAATAACTTTGGATTAGGAAAATTGAAAAGTTGAACTAAAACCAACTAAGCTATGGTTCTATTTAGAAATATAAGAAGGAATTTCAGTTTTACAAATGCCAGAAAACAAAATAGTGAAAGTTACCTGTTTTGATTTACATTTCCAATCAACACACTTTTATTGCATGTCAACCACTCCCCACTTTCCAAACCAGGAAAACACAGCATTTTATTATTTTATAACTTCCATTATTTACTTAAATGTCTTTGTTATATTTTTAAATTATTATAACTCCATGTTTTTGAATACTCAATGAAGCATACACATACATAAGAACATTCAGTGCTAGGTTTCTTATAACATTGGTGTCAGGAGTAAGATTGTTGAGAACCTTTTAAAGGATAATTGTTGTGTTTATAGGGATGTAAGGTACATATGGTAAGCTGCATATGAACATGAGATATCCATTGGCAATGGTAAAGTTTTAAGGTACTTTTATTGGTGCAGGCCTTTAATCCTAGCACTTGGGAGGCAGAGACAGGCAGATCTCTGTGAGTTCAAGGCCAGCCTGGTGTACATAGTTAATTCTAGGACAGCTGGAGCTACTGAGAGACCCTGTCTCAAAAAAAAAAAAAAAAAAAAAAAAAAAAAAAAAGAATACTAAAAGCAGATTGTTTTTTCTGATTTTCTTGAGACTCCTAAATTTAGATTATAAGTTTAGAGCATTTAAAAATATTTAAGTTTAGTAACGTGATTGCTAAGAAGTAGTGTTCTAACAAAAGACTTGAAAAGGAATATACACTTTTTACCCAGTGGGAAATCCAGTATTGAAATGGATATTGTATTCTGCCATATGTTCAAAATCTCTGTGTCTTCATATTAATTCAATATTATGAAAAATAAATAGAAATAACAAAGTGACAATGGTCCTATTTCTTCTGTTTCCTGTGATGGTGTGCCAATGTTTAGAAAAACACAAACACAAATGTGAAGATATGTAAATAATCCGTTTTGCAACTTTAATCCTTAGCACATTTATGCAGTGCTTCCATGTTATGGAAATGGAAATTCATAGAGAAAGAGATGGAGAGAAGGGAAAAAGAGAGAGAGAGAGAGAGAGAGAGAGAGAGAGAGAGAGAGAGAGAGAGAGAGTCATGTATCCCAGGCTAACCTGGAAGTCATGGAGGTAAGGATGACATTGAACTTCTGATCCCCCTGCACCCATTAAATCTATCCCTTGAGTGCTAGGATTACAGATGTGCTCTATTTTCAGTTTTGTTTTGTTTTTTTGGTCTTTTTGAAGACAGGGTCTCCATGTGGCCCCAGCTGGCCTGGAACTCACTCCATAGACAAGGCTGGCCTTGAACTCACAAAGATCCGCCTGCCTCTGCCTCCCAAGTGCTAGGATCAAAGGAGTGCACCACCACACCTGGCTCTTTCCAGTTTTATACCATTTAGGGGATCCACCCCAAGGATTCCTGGATGCTGAGAAAACACTCTACAAACGGCTGCACACCCACCCCCAATCCCAACAATCTCAATGTGCTGATGTGTTGTGATTATTTTTTCCCTCTTACATGAATAACAAAGAATCTTCTGGCATGAAATTGGTTACTTATTTCTGACTATTATACAAAATTCTGTCTACATAAAAAATCAGAACACAAGAAATTAGAACTCTGTTCAAATTAAAATTTCATCATTTCTTAAGAAAACTCCCTAAACAAAAACTAAGTCAGTATGTAGATATTGTGCTGTGGAGACATATAAAATATTTCTTTCATATTTCACTGTTATTTCAACATAAATTTGAAACATAGATATATTGCTGAAAACAATCTTCTAGGAGGCCCAAGTTCTGAGGCTAATCTAGGCTCACATGATATCAAAGCGTATTATTAGGTAAGCACTGTTAGCCTATCCTCTGAAAACTTATCATTGTTATTCTCAATTCTGTTGAATAATATTTATAAGCGATTTTTTGATATGCATCTTATGTATAGGCATTCCGAATATATTGTTTGATCAGATACCTATATTCTTTTGACAACCCTCCAAGTGAAAGAATTAGATTATAAGTCAAACATAAAAATACTACTTACTGAAATGGTAAATGCTAAACACTTCAGAATAATTTTATGGCATTAACATAAAAATAAACCACATAGAAATAAACCTTCCGAAGCCTCACTCTTACAGAGGACATAGGCTTGGTTTAAAGCATTCTCAACCGGGCGTGGTGGTGTGCACCTTTAATCCTAGCACTTGGGAGGCAGAAGCAGATGGATCTCTGTGAGTTCAAGGTCAGCCTGGTCTACAGGAGTGAGTCCCAGGACAGCCAGAGCTACAGGAAGACCCTGTCTCAAAAAGACCAAAAAATAAATAAATAAATAAAATAATAATAAAGCATTCTCATTGCAGCCAACAATTATCTGTAACTCCAGTTATAGGCAATCCATTGCCCTCTTATGGCCACCTGGAGGCACTGCACACATGTGGTACACTTACATACAAGCAAAACACATGAAATAAAAGTAAATTTTAAAAAATGATAAAAAAACTTCCCCCCCAGTCTCATTCATTTTCTCATATTCTGAGAATATGAGAAATTTATTGCCAAAAGTATATAAATTTTAGCGGGCAGTATTTACCATCTGAGTTTTTAATAAGTTCCATATAGCTTAGTTTTTGTGATTTACTCATTCCAGAAATTGAGTTTTACTTGTCAATGAATGAACTAGTTCAAATTAGGTGTTAAAAAAGAAAATAAAAAGGTCATTTGGAAAAGCAATCCACTGGGGGGAAAAAAAACCTCTAAACTACATAAAGTTATCTCTATAACTTGCTGACATCAGTTTTTCTAATGAATATTGAAGTCAAAATTGTAAATGAAACACCTTGTTTCCAAACAAAGCATATGAGTAGTAAGGTAACTGATTGATGGCCATTTGTGATTCTGCCTTGATTTTGATTAAATTTTAGGAGTCAGCTTTGCAGCAATGATTTCACACTTGGCTAAAAAGCTTCTCCCACCTAAGTTTGCATTCTTAGACTCATACATTATGTATTCCCTTTAACGACCCACATAGCCAAGGGATGGCACTTTAAATTGATGAGAGTTATATATTCATATGTAGAACAAATTAGTTTAGGGACAAATGAAGAATAGATGTGCAGTTGAGCTAGCATGAACTGCTACAATTACAGTGTGATTATGACCCTGTAGCCCCCTAGACACTGCCATCATTATGTGCGTCTCTATCAGGAAGACATAGCCTATCTCTTCCAAGAACTTATCTCATTACAGGAATATTATTTGTATAAAAATACTTCAAATGCTGCCTGTATTCCCATGTTAAGCCACTGTTTTGCAAGTTTAGTATTCAGCAACATAAAATTTTCTTTAAGGCATATCTGGGGGGCTGGAGAGATTGCCTAGTGGTTAAAAACACCAACCGCTCTTGCAGAGGACCCAGGTTCGATCCCCAGCACCCACATGGCGGCTGAGAACCATCCTTAACTCCAGTTCCAGGGGAATCTGACACCCTCTTCTGACTTCCGCGGCATTGCAGGACACGGGTGCACAAACCTACATGCAGACAGTACATTCATACATTAAAAAATAAATAAATAAAATTTAAAAAAGACATATCTGGAAGTGCTAGATAGATGATAGATAGATAATAGATAGATGATAGATATCTTTTAAAACTTTACTATATTCTAGATTGTGTTTTTAAAAATATTATTGAATAAAGTTTCATTCATACTTGACAGAAATATGATAATCTTGCCATGTAATTATATTCCTAGCAACTGAACTGAAGCACAGGATAAGAACTGTATAACCCAAGTTCTGAAAAAGAGAGAAAGCAAATAAAATATCAGACTACTTTTTTTGTCTTTGTAGCTATGAGAAAAAAAATTTATAGCATTTAAACATTCAAATTATATTATTTAAAAATAGTTTGCATTTGTATGAGTGGGCCCCTGAATCCTTGTATGTGTGCCAGGTACATGTCTGGAATCTGCGAAGACCAGAAGACAGTGCTTGATGAGCTGGAAGTTATAGGCAGGCATGAATCACAATGTAGGTGCAGGCATCCAAACCTAGGTTTTCTGAAAGAGCAGAAAGTACTCTTAACTACTGAATCAACACTCTAGCTGTCAAATCTCACTCTTTTTATAATGTGATGATTATTACTTATTCTTTAAGAAATTTTAATTTGTTCATATGCATGTATGATTGTGTGTGTGTGTGTGTGTGTGTGTGTGTGTGTGTGTGTTTAGGTTCAGGTGAAGGAATCAAAAATGAGAGTCCATGCAAACACCTGAGATACCCAAAGAGTAATGAATAATGTCCATCTGCCAAAAGCATTGGCCTTTAGGCCCCTTCTTTAACTGCTTAACCCTAATCAGCCGACCCTGACTGCCTGACCTAAGCACCTGTACCTGATGGCCTGACTTTGACCTGACCCTGACCTGACCTGTCCCTGACCATCTGTCCCTGACCATCTGTCCCTGACCATCTGTTTCTGACTCAGCTTTCTCTCTCTCTCTCTCTCTCTCTCTCTCTCTCTCTCTCTCTCTCTCTAGAGAGCTTAAAGGCAGAAATAGGACACAGGTGTTGCAGCTTTAAGGTGTTGCAGCTTTAGACTACTTTGTTTACCTTGCTTCATTATTAAAGAGGAAAACATCTGCTTTGGGCTATGTACTGTATAGGAACAGTCTCTCTCAAATACTAAATTTGCAGCCACAGTTGTGAAATAGCCCTTACTTGTTTTAGGCTAAAGATGACCCCTATGAAACCAACCTGGGATAAGGAAAACTGCAAAAGAGCAAGTTACAGCTGTCCAGACCCCTCACTAATCTCATTAGAAACAGGAGTGCTCCATTTTAATTGCAGTCAACATCTGAAACTGATAACACACAAGTATTCTTCCAGGAAGTAATTCAAAGTGGGAAAGTGCTTAATACATGGGAACTGGAAAGTAACATAAACATGCTATCTGTGCAAAGCAGAGTCTGGCTCACTGGTTTTTGTTTTCCAAGGACTGGGATTAAGCACACTCTGTTGTTTAAAAGACAGGTTAAACTTGTCCCTTTACAGTTTCTTGCCACTTTTAGGTGTGGAAAGTCCCTAATTTACTTTTTTTTTTTTTTTTTTTTTTTTTTTTT
>VZQC01011247.1:1573877-1717190 GCA_009823505.1 Rhizomys pruinosus
CTCTGAGATATATATATATATATATATATATATATCTCAGATCCAAACTTCTGACAGCCTGCATATCAGATTAGTGGCACTTTGTATAACTTGTCTTTCACAACATTTAAAATCTACCTTTTAAATGTTATGAAAGACAAGTTATACAAAATTGTGAAAAGACTAAAAAAATCCTTTATCAGCTCCTATAAAAAATGCTATAATTTTTTAAAGTTGCTGTGACTTTGTGTAGATATATGCTTCTAGTAATGATCTCTATTTAATCTTTTATTATACTCTTCCTTTTGACTTAAATGTATTTAATTTTATGGGTTTATATCCTGATTTTAAAATGCATGGTTGTTTCAGATAATTTTTAAACAAAGAAACGTGAAATAAATATTAGCCTACAATTCTACCAATCAAGAATTTTACATTTGAATATTTCATATCAAACTGAAAATACAATATACAATTCTTTTTTTATTTATTTTATTTATTTTGGTATGTGTATAAATGTACTATCTGCATGCAAGTTTGTGCACCCATGTCGTGCAATGCCGCGGAGGTCAGAAGAGGGTGTCGGATTCCCCTGGAACTGGAGTTCTCCTGGAATTGGACTTTCAGATGGTTCTCGGCCGCCATGTGGGTGCTGGGGATTGAACCCGGGTCCTCTGAAAGAGCGGTCAGTGTTCTTAACCGCTAGGCCATCTCTCCAGCCCTCAATATACAATTCTTTAACCCAAGTAGACTTGGTTTTCCATTCATACTCAGTATACCTGAGCATGATGAGTTTGTAATGTTCAATTTTGGAATTTCCTACAGTTTATTCATGAATCCTTCATTTCTTTAATACCACACAGAATGCTGGATGGCCAATGTGTGATTTACTTTTCTAATCTCTATGAATAAATGCCTAGCAGAAGCAACAGAAAGGAGTTTACTTAAGGTCACCATTAAGAAGATTCAGTCAGAAGAAGCAGAGTTGGTTCAGTAGTTAAGAGCACTGGCTGTTTTTGCAGAGGACCTGGGTTCCAATCCCAGAAACCACATGACAGCTAACAATGTCCATAACTCCAGTTCTAGGGGAATCTGATACCCTCTTCTCACCTTCACAAGCACTGCAGGACATGGATGCACTTACGTACATGGAGGCAATACACTCATACACTGGAAATAAAAATAAATATTTAAAAAAATATATACAGCTTATTTAATGGGCCAAAGGGGGCAGGGCAGCCCGTGTCATGCCATTTATAGCTGAAGCTGAAAGACTGGATTGATACATGGCATGCCCAGGAAGCAAATCAGTACTATCACCCTCAAGCACAACAAGAAAAACCTAAGTCTGCTAGTTAGGCACCAGCTTCTAATGGTTCAACTCTCCCAAAATAATGTCCAGCAACAGGCCACTCAGACTGGGAAAGGGGTTCTCTTCATATTTAGAACCTAGCATACATCTTTATATAAACAATGTCACCTATTATTCTGTATAGCCACACATATTTAGCAATTCTTAATTAAGACTTTCTAAGTCTAAATGAAAGAATTTAGCATATTTCAACAGGCTTGAAGAGTAAGTTCTGTGATCCTTAGTTTGGTTGTTGAGTATGAAGACACAAGAAATAGGGAAGCCACAGATGAGAATTCCAAACAGGTATATGGATCAGATATCTGGAAACATTCTCTTCTTTTCCTGTATTTTACTGACCTGCTATCCTCCTTTCTGCTTGTTTTTTTGGGGGGTAAGACCTTACAATGATCGTCATGCTAAATAAAGTATGCCTCCTCGGTGCATTTTTACAGTTCTCAAATCTGATAGATGATTACTCTGATAAATCTCAATGCATACACCAGATGTGACTGGCCAGTTCAACGCCTATATTTTCTTAAAACTCTTGGACCATTTAGCTCAAACCATGATCACCTCTGTATGAAAAAGCATCCTGTATTCTTTCTCTTCAGAGGAAGCAATTGTGTAGAATTGCTTAATCCAAAAGATGGGATTTGCATGAGTCTGTGAATTTTAAAAAAAAGTATCAGTTATTGACAAGATTAATGAGTTAAAGATTTATGAGTGTGCTGTATTTTATGATAAAAATAAAAGAAATTCTATTTTAGCACTAATTAGAGTTGCAAAATATATCAATTTTCTACTAAGATTTCTTTTGTTTGGGTGTTTCTTGACAAAAAATTAGTGGTAACATATATGAAAGCAAGTATGTTTATTCTTTGTGTGAGTGAAATGAATCATTAAAATATTAGTTTTTAACATTTTAATGCTTAAATGAATAATTCTAATGAAAGTGTACCACTGAGGGATCATAAAATATACTCTTTGTCCCTCTAAAACCTGAAGACCTGTGAACATAGAGCAGAAGATAGGTCTTTATATTCTCCCACAACAACACAAGATAAACTGTAGTGAAATTAACTTTAAAATGGACTAAATCTCTAATAAGTGCTATTCTTTAACATTGTCTAAGGTTTACATTGGTTTGCACATCAGTAATTAAAAAGAAAAGAGTGGCAAAAGAGGGCATGAACCAAGAGGTAGCCCCCCAAAGAATGAATGTGTCAATGTAGTTGTTGCTTTAAAATGAACCAAGAAGGATTTGAAAAACTCAGTTTAGCATTTTTAATTGTCATAAGACAAAAACTCCAGGTATAGCCTTGTTTCATTATACACACTGGATATTTCACCAAACATGTTTTATTCCACAATCTTGTGGAATAATCTTGCTTTGCCATTGTAGCTGACTACAGTAGGTGTCAATTTGCATGGTACTCTCATCTCAGAGCCAAAGTACACTGAATGGCCTCAAGAGCAGAGGTGTAAAATAGGTGTCAACTTTGCCTCTGATTTCACCTATACAGTTCTCGATGCCTTTCCTCTGCTGTTGGAAAGGACCCCAGCTACTTCAGTAGTATTATACCCTGCTCACTGTCATTGATGTTACTTAAAATTGTAGTTTTCTTCTGAACATTTTTCAGTATTTAAATTTATCTATCCCACTGGCTGGTTGATGTTGCAATTTGTGTCTTTCAAAGCTGGGATTTAACATGCTCAAACTGAAGCTCTAATTCCTGCCTCCAAAATATATTTTCTGTCCTTAATCTCCTGTCTTTGACTTCTTAGGGAGTAATATCTTCAACCATCCTTTTCCCAAACATGAAAGCTTAGAAATCATCTTCCCAATATCCCTCCTGTCCATCACTGAATCCCATCAGTTCTCCCTCCCAACTTCATCTCAGATGAGTTCATTTTCCTTATCTGTCGACAACTTATCTCATCCACATTCCCTTTCACCCAGACATAACAGTGGAACAGTTGCCTTCCTGGCTTCTGCTCTCACACATTTTCTTCCTCAGAACCAATAAATAATTTTTGTGATGAATGTAAGCCACCTCAACACCACAAAATATTTTAAAATTCTTTCTGTGATTAGTTTATATTAACAGTTTACAATTTACTTGGTCATTTCAGATTCAGCAATAAAATTCACAGCAGTCCTGTGAGCTGACCTCTGCCTTTTTCTCCATGACCTATGTTACTTCGAACTCTTTCATGGTCTTAGTTAAACCGAGTTCTTCAAGCTGCCTTTATACATCCTGCGCCATTCACATAGAAAACCCCTTCCCCTCTCGTGGCTAACACGTGACTTGTGTTAACAATCTCTTTACGAGACTTGATGCTTTGGACCCAGCAAGCCCAAACTTCAGGGCGCATGTCTCTTCGCTGATGGTTGTATCTTTCTTCCTTGTGTCTGTAATTTTTTTTAAATTTTTTTAATTAATTTTATTTATTTCTGTATGTGTATGAATGTACTGTCTGCATGCAAGTTTGTGCACCCGTGTCGTGCAATGTGTAATTTTAGGAGAATATTACTGCACAGTCTGACCTTGACGACTGCTGCTGTATTTCTAGAATCAGTTCCACTACCTGCAATATAACATCTGCTGAGAAAACTCCTTTTGGCTGAACAGCAAAACTTAAAAAACATGTTTAGACATGACAAAAAAGATATCTGATTGCCAGGCGTGGTGGCGCACACCTTTAATCCTAGCACTCAGGAGGCAGAGGCAGGCAGATCTATGTGAGTTCAAGGCCAGCCTGATCTACAGAGTGAGCTCCAGGCCAGCTGGGACTAAAGGGAGACCCTGTTTCAAAAACACCAAAAAAAAAAAAAAAAAAGAAAGATTATTAAATTAATGATAAAAATGATATTCTTTGCTATGACTTTCCTCAAAGAAAATGCATTTTCTAAGATTATGCTATATTTCAACTATCCAGAAACATCTCGATATTTTTTTAGTTCCAAAATTCATATTATACATTTTTTTCATAATATATCACAAATATTTCCAAAAGTCACTGTGATATGAAACTTTTAGGCATGAAGTTATTTAGATTACTTAAGAAATTTGGAATTACATAAAAACAGATTTAAACTATTTACAAGTTTCTACTTTGCACGTTTTCCTATTCAATCTCATTGATTTGTTTTCCTTTTCATCATTCAACACAGCAGTTCTGAACCTGACATTTTTATCACCCAGTGGAATGCCTGGATTTCATTTGCAAAGCATACTTCACTTTTACAAGTGAAACATTTCAATTTTACAAGTAAAATATCACAACTGAGCAATGCACACAAGCCTGACAATCAGCTCTTCTTTATGGCCCAAATCCTGTAGCTGGATTTATTGTGAAGTAAATTCCTTACTCCAGTTAAATTCTTTTCAGCTCAGAAAAAGAAGTTTGTCTGTTCAGCCTGCTTCTGGTGTTTGCATGAGAAGGATACAACACTGTAGTTTGAAGAATGTTAGTCACATTTCCCAACACATTGGTGAGAGTTACTAAAAGAGGGGCAAGCTGTCCCATAACCAGTCACTTGGACTGTATATATAGACATCGTTAACTTCAGGGAACAAACACCTGGAAACACAACCCTCTCATGTCGGGTAAACACTTGCTTCAGAGGCACCAAATTCTTTTTATTTATTTATTTTTTTAGTTCTTTCCATTATTTCTTTTTCTTTTTCTTTTTTTATTATTAAACTTTTTCCATAAGTCTTACATCATTTCTCAATCAAATCTAGAGTCACTTCCCTTTCCATGCCCCCTGCCTCACCTGAGTCACTGCACTCTGCCATACATGCCCTGCATCTTTTTCTGAGTCTTTCCAGAGGTTTTTTTCCAGTTCTTTTGTTGTTGTTGTTCTCTCCAATTTGTATTGCTTCAGTATATATATATACATATACATATATATACACATATATATACGTATATATATATTAGATCTTTTTCCACTCCTAATTCACTCTGATGTTGAACTTAATCTTGAAAATTAATCTCAGTTGCAGTACTTTCAGCTGTAAATCAATGAGATAACCTACATGAAATCTAATATCTCAACTCTTGTTTTTAGTTATCCTAATTTCCCATCCAAACTGAAAGAATGACATTTATTGAAATATCACATTTTTTTTTTTACTTTGAGCAACAAACTATCTACAAGGTCATTCCACTGTTTATTTAGAATACTAAAACTTAATCACTTTATCATGTATTTTGTGAGATTATTTTCCTCCTACATAGCTTTGAAAGTACATGGCCTTGAGTTTTCTATGTAACCAAGGATGATCTGATGACCTTCCTTTCTCTACCCCTCAAATACTAGGATTATGAACATGTGCCAGCATACATGGTTTGTTCAGTGCTGGGGATGGAACTCAGGGTTTTATATGTGCTAGATAGGCACTCTACCAATGGAGCAATATCCCCAGCCATGGAAAATATTTCATAGATGATGAATTTTTATTTTTATTTTAATATTTATTTATTTATTTATTTATTTATTTATTTATTTATTTATTTATTGTCTTTTCAAGACAGGGTCTCCCTGTAGCCCCAACTGTCCTGGAACTCACTCTGTAGACCAGGCTGGCCTTGAAAATGATGAATTTTTAAAAGAGTAGTCATCCTTCAATATTTCCCACCCTCATATGAATAATCCAGCTACAAAGGAGGGCTGGGGATGTTTTTCATCATATTCTTAGCAAAATATGCATTCAACTTGAGAGTGTTTCTTGGCTATATTGCCTTATAGTGGTCTTTCCTAGGAAACCAGTATGATGAGGACTGGCATTTATGTCTGGGAAATCCTTTCATGTGTCTTTTGGATCTTGAACTGTTGCATGCCATTTCCTCACCATCTTTACAAATGACCATGTCTATAGATTTGGAAAAGACATTTTTAACTCTTATTGTTTATGAAAATTCTCTTTTAACAGTGTTTTTTTTTTTTTTTTTTTTTTTTCCTAGATAATTAACTCGAATTAAATCTCTAACCATGGTAGAAGTCCATGGAAGGTTTCCATAAAATATCTTGGAAGGGAATATTTGTTGAAATCAATTATCAATCTAGAGAAAAGTGACCTTGATTTATATGTGGATTTTATACAATGAACTTGGATAAATACAAATAGGTACTTATTGTCATTGCTTGTATCAGCATTTTTATTTCTAATGGCTATTGACAGGACACCAAACTTCTTCTAGGTTTGATTCTGAGTCTTTCTTTAATTGACCTCTAAATAAGTGTGTTCCTATTGTGTGCTGAATGTCATTTCTTCCTCTAGGAAATATGGAGGGGGGCTCACATATAGTCCATAGTTTAAAAGTAAGGAAGAAACTGAAGCAACCCTCACAACTTTATCAAGTAGTTGTGAGATTATAATTCAAGATGAGTATATTTATCTGCATTAGGCAGTGCTCTCTAGAGGAAGTGATATGTATTTTATAAAAGGAAATTTACTAGAATGGCTTACAACTGAAACCATCTGGTTAAGGCCAACAATGGCCTTCCATACCCTGAAGAGGCCGAGAACCCACTTGCACTGCTGAGTGCAGCAAACTGGGTGCTTTAGCAGTCCCAATCTAGCACTGAAGATCAGGAAATGCAGAGTAAAACTATCTTGAGTTTTCATCTTACCCCACCCAGAACACCCAAGTTCAAAAAAGTATACAAGGAGCAATACTGCCAAAGATGTGGGGAAAGGGGAACTCTCATCCACAGCTGGTGGACTTCAAGCTGGTATAGGAATGAGTGTGGAGATTCATTAAAAACCCTGAAATCGCTGGGTGTGGTGGCACGTGCCTTTAATCCTAGCACTTGGGAAGCAGAGGCAGGCAGATCTTTGTGAGTTCAAGGCCAGCCTGGTCTACAGAATGAGTTCCAGGACAGCTGGGGCTACAGGGAAACCCTGTCTTGAAAAGACCAAAAAAAAAAAAAACCTTGAAATTGATCTGTCATAAGACACAGCCATAACTCTTGGGCATATACCAAAAAATCTCTATATCAGAGATAACTTTTCATATATGTTCATTGTTGCCTTGCCACAATAGCCAAGAAATAGAAAGAACTTAGATACCCATCAAGTGATGAATGGAAAATGAAATAATGGTACATTTATACAATGGAATATTATTTATCTGTCAAAAAAACCCATAGAATTTTCAGGTAAATGATAGAACTGGAAACATCCTGAGTGAGATAACTTAGATCCAGAAAGACAATCAGCACACGATCTTTCTCAGACCTGGATGAGATAATAGCTTTGATTTCTTAGATATACATGTTTCAATTAGAATATCCAGAAATATCAAGGAACAAATAAAGGGTAAAGTGGGGGGCCTTCCTGGGAGGGGAGATAGAATGTAGTGATACATAGGAGGGAACATGAATAATAGAGTAGGAAGGGTTCATTGGGGTGAGGAATGGGAGGACAAGACAGAGGAAGGAGTATATAGAGGGGTAATACTAACTACGTTCAGAGAAAGCCACATGGAAACCTGCAACTACACAAGCTCCTTAAAGAATATATAAATTATAAAAAGAGATTAAAAGGAGCTAACTTATAACAGGGGGACACTGCCCCTATCTCAAAAATAATATATCCTCAAAGCAATATGATCTTTCTGAAAGGCCCTGATGAAACACTGAACATTTTTATGTAAGAGGAGATATGGATACATATGCAACAGCTGATATGAATAGCAGGAAATCACACAGACCAAGAAAGCATAGCTTATAGTCATTAGCCCTGCTGAGCCCATCCAGTATAGTCATGTGTATGTGTGTCAGTGCTCCTGTGAGTATATATGTATACACGCTGGGGGTCCCTTTTAACAATAGACTGTGGTGGAAGTAATTTGGATCTTGAGAAATCAGAGCTATTTTTCATGTAAGCACTCAATGAATCCTAATTTTAAATTTCATAGTGATGTTTCTATCACTTTACTTTTGCTGTATTTAAAAGGCTTAAAGACTCAGTTCTCCATCTTGCTGATGTTTCTTGTGAAGTCAGAGTTGTGATCTAGGAAATACTATTAAAATGTATGATATTTGTTATTACAATGAAAACATGCTCATTATTGATTGAACATCCTGATTCTCTGAATTAGGGTTTTCCTCAAATTTGAAAAAAAAATGGAATTTATACCCTGTAATATTCATGCCACTCAAATTCTATTTGAAATTAAAAAAAAACTTTTTATGTAATTTATATAATCTGGATGTTAAACCTCTGTCAGATGTATCACTGGTGAAGATTTCCTCCCACTCTGTGGGCTTTCTCTTCACTTATTTGATTGTTTCTTTCACTGTACAGAAGCTTTTTACTTTAATGAGGTCCCATTTGTCCATTATTGATCTTATTTCTGGAGCAACAGCTGTCTGATTTAGAAAACCATTGATTACTGACAAAAGTTTCCTCTATTATTTTCAGAGTTTCAGGTTTCACATTGAGGAATTTGATCCATTTGGAGTTGATTTTTGTAGCCAGTAAAAGGTAGGGGTTTAGTTTTATCCTTCTACAAGTAGTGATACAGTTTTGCCAGCACTGTTTGCTGAAGATACTGTCCTTCATTGAGCCTTCTTGGCCCCTTTGTCAAATATGTGGTGGCTGAAATTGCATGTGCTCAAGTTTGGATTTTTAGTTTTGTTCCATTGATCTACAGGTCTGTTTTTGTGCCAGTACCAGGCTATTCTTATGACTATAGCCCAGTAATATAGTTTGAAGTCTGGTATAGTAATTCCCCCTGCATTACAATTTTTGCTCAGGGTTGCTTTGGCTATCTGAGGTGTTTTATTTTTCCATATGAATTATGCAATGTTTTTCTTTTCTCAATCTGTAAAAAACGTCATGGGAATTTTAATTGGTATTGCATGAATCTATATATTACTTTGGGTAGGATGGTCATTTTTTTCTATATTAATTCTTCCAATCCATGAACATGGGTAGTCCTTCCAACTTCTGGTGTCTTCTTCAATCTCTTTCTTTGAGGACTTGAAATTTTCATTCTAGAGATATTTAGTGTCTTTGGTCAGGTTTGCTTCAAGATATTTTATAGTTTTTGAGGCTATTGTGAAACAAAAAACAAAGGAACAAGAAAACAAATGACCCAATCAAAAGATGGAGTAAAGAGCTAATCAGACACTTCACAAATTGAGAAATAAAGATGGCTGAGAAACATCTTAAAAAGTGTTCAATGTGGGGGCTGGAAAGATGGCCTAGCAGTTAAGAGCACCAGCTGCTCTTGCAGAGGAGCTGGGTTTGATCCCCAGCACCCACATGGCAGCTGAAAACTGTCTTTAACTCCAGTTCCAGGGGAATCTGACACCCTCTTCTGACTTCCGCAGTACTGCACACCGCTTGTGCACAAACATACATGCAGACAGTACATTCGTACACATAAAAAATGAATGAAAATTTTAAAAAAGTGTTCAACGTCACTAATAATTAAGGAAATGCAAATTAAAACCATGCAAATATTTCATCCAACCCTTGTAAGAATAACTATGATCAAGAAAACAAATGATATCAAATGCTGGAGAGGCTGTGGGGAAAGGGGAACATTCATTCACTACTGGTGGGAATACAAACTCATACTACCCCTATGGAAAGCAGTGTGGAAAACTCTTAAAAGACTCAAAATTATCCAGGCATGGTAGCGCATGCCTTTAATCCCAGCACTCACACTCAGGAGTCAGAGGCAGGGGGATCTCTGTGAGTGGGCCAGCTTGGTCTGCAGAGCAAGCTCCAGGCCAGCTGGGACTAAAAAGGGAAAACTTGTCTCAAAATACCAAAAAAAAAAAAAAAATTTTGAAATGAACCTACCACTTGACCCAGTCATACCACTCCTGAGTATATACCTACAAGACTCATCCTAGTGTGGAGATATGTGCACAACCGCATTTATTACAGCTCTTTTCACAATATGGAAGAGCTGAAAGCAACCCAAGTGTCCCTCAGCTGATGAGTGGATAATGAAAATGTGGTACCTCTACAAAATGGAGTTCCATGCAGCAGTAAAGAAAGACAATATCTATTCACTTCCTTGATTGTTTCGCTGTGAAGAGGTATTGTCTTTCTCTACCATTGCATGGAACTCCATTGTGTAGATTACCACATTTTCATTATCCACTCATTGGTTGAGGGACACTTGAGAAACATCTTAAAAAGTGTTGTAATAATTAAGGAAATGCAAATTAAAACCACTTTAAGATATCATCTCACTCCAATAAGATTGGCTAAGATCAAGAAAACAAAAGACACCAAATGCTGGAGAGGTTGTGGGGAAAGGGGAACACTCATCCACTGCTGATGGGAATGTAAGCTCCTACAACCACTGTGGAAAGCAGTGTGGAGAACCCTTAAAAGACTCAAAACGAGCCTACCACCTGACCCAGCCATACCACTCCTGGGTATATACACACAAGACTCAGCCTACTGCAAAGATACTTGCACAGCTATGTTTATTGCAGCTCTTTTCACAATATGGAAGAGCTGGAACCAACCCAAATGCACGAGTGGATAACAAAAATGTGGTACATCTACACATTAGAATTCTATGCAGCAGTAAAGAAAGATGACATCATGAACTTTGCAGGTAAATGGAATGGAAGTCAAAGCCATTATGCTAAGTGAAGTAACACAGTCCTCTGCACCCCCACCCCACCCCACCCCCAAAATTGGAAATGGTTTCCCTCATTTGTGGATGCTAGTAACAAATCCCCCAACTGAAAGGCAAACTGAGCAGCATTATTATTTTTCTCTCTATCTGAAAGCACCTGTGATGTTATAATGTGAATCCCTTAATGAGCCCTAGAATTAACTTACCACTTACTTTCAGACATGGTAATTAATGTATATGGGCAGAAGGTATACATTCATATTTTAGAGTAATATAAAATTAAAGGGAAAAATGTGAACTCCTAAACATATATTGGAGTTAACATGCAGTTTATTCCTGGAGGACATAATTCTGGTACATATATGACATTTATATAGGCATATTTAGGAGCAATACAATTGGTATGGACCCACAGCAACATAAGGACTGGGTTAAAGAACTGATGGATATAGTTAAATTCTGCCCCAAACAATAAACCTTTGCAGAGAAAAGCTTTTAAAAGCCTGAGAGAAAGATGCAGAACATTTAATGGCAGAATGTATGATCTGTGGTGGGGTGGGGGGAAGGGAAAGGGGAATATGTCTAAATTGAACTGAAAAATGATGTCTGAAGTTCACAAAACATCATTAAAAGTATCATATTAAAAATTTTAAAAAGAAAGACAAAAATCATGAAATTTCAAGGTAAATGGATGGAACTAGAAGCAGTTATGCTAAGTGAAGTAACACAGTCCCAGAAAAACACATGATATACAGTGTCCCTAATTTGTGGATCCTAGCACCAAATCCTTATATACTCTCTCATTTTGGTATATATGTGGAGTGCATATGTGTATTATGGAATAATATAAAATTAAAGGGAAGAACAACAACAAAAGACTTGTTCAAAGATCTGACCAAAACAGTAAACTTCTAAATTGAAAAAGTTATAGAAGAGTAAGAGAAAGATGCAAGACAGGACTTAAGATGTATGGCAGAATGCATGAGCTCTGGTGAGGGGGAATTGGATGGGAAAAGAAACAGGTCTAAATTTTATTGGAAAGGTTGTATGTAATGCACAAAAGCTCAATCAAATTTTTTTAAGAATCGTTCATGTTTATACTTTATGTGTTTAACGTGGTTCTCAGTATGTACAGTGCAGTTAATGTAACTACATTAAAGATTCTATCTACCGAGATATTCATTTCCAGGCTGGATTTCATTGTCTTGGTTTTGAATTCTTCATTTATAATGTGTTATATTTTCCTACTGCTTTGTATTCATTTAAATATTTTGTTAGAGGGTAGACATTGTAAATTTTCCCTATATAGGTATTTTATTATTCTTGTAACTATTGCTGAGCTATGTGAGGTTTGGTTAAGGTACGTAAAAGTACCCTCATCCTCTCTGACATTGCCTGTGAACCTCATTAAGTGGGATTAGAGCAGCTTCTGAGGCTAGCTATTTCTGTTGTAAAGCAGAATTCTTCAGAATAATGTGCAGAATCTTCCCCCATTTGTGGGACTACTCATGCTAGCTGGCTAGATCAACAACTAATCCTTGTCTCTTGTGAATTCCGGTAATGTTTTTCTCTGATCCCTTTAGGTGGCTCTTGATCCAGTGAGAGGAACTTGCTCACACATGTACTGATTAGCACTCAGTTGATTTCTTGAAGAGAACTAAAGGCAGAACTCCCGATCCCCTCAACATGCAGCACTTTTTCCCTCTGGAACCCTTTCCTGTGAATACCAATTCTCGTCCTCAAACTACATTCCAGTCCTAGGTTTCCCTTCGTCTCCCTGGGTTGTGCAATGAAAGCTCTCTAAAGACTATACACTCAGGTCAACAGTTCATTTGCTCCTCCCTCTCAAGAGGTATTCTCTTTCTTTTTCTGATATCTCGAAGCTCTTTGTTTCATATAGTGAATCTTATCCTTCCATTGTTTGATGGATTGAGTACATGCAGTCTTTGTTACTCAAAATGGAATTTGGAAATTCTTTCCTAACATTCAGAGTTACTATATCATGAAAATTCCTATAGCTTTTGAAGTTTCATTAAAGTATTTCTTTTTTAATATTTGGGGACATGAAATTTGCATTAGAATCAAGTTCTCTGAAATATATTTTTACATGTAATATTAGCATTTGTTCTACCAAAACAATTATCAGCAGCAATTAGGTCTATAAGTGCCTCTAAAGGAGGCATTTTTTGTTTGTTGAAAAAAAAAGTTTTTCTTCATTTTTTTCCCAGTGGAGACTATATTTTACTGTACCTTGATTTATTATCTAAGGAGATCTATAATAAAATACAGAATAAATGTGCCAGTATATGGCAGTATTTAAAATTACTGACAGTGGATTATGTCCCCAAATTATCTCTTCACTTTGCTAATGATTGCAAATTCTCTCAGTCACTAGTGTGTGATGTAGCTGCTGTTCCTATTCTTTTGCCACTGTGCTCAAAACATTTTAATTTTTCTTTCAGATCATGAGATTGTTTTGTTATTGTTATCCATCCTATTGGTATTTTAACACCCCACAATTAGAAAATATAATATTTGTTTAGTAGTCAATTCTGACTTTTATTTTCCTGCATATTTCAATATCTAGGCTCATTATTACTTACTGCATCAAATAACTTCCCCAGAGACTAATTTCATTTTATCCTCTAATTATATGCTTTAGGATTTCTTTTATGACTGTCTAGGGATGATTCTTGAATTCAGATTATCCCTGTCCTTTACCATTGGTAATAATTTAGCTGAATGAATATAAAATCTTAAATGAATCTCTGGCTTCCTTCTGTGGAGGAAAAAGTGAATGTAAACTGTCCTCTTTCTTCCAGGTAGATAATCTGTCACTCACATCTGGCTATTATGTCCTTCTGCAGTGGGTCTTTGATGACTTCCATGAGAGGATTTGTTTTTTATTTCTTTCTTTCTCTGCTTGAGGTTCAATTTTACTGTTTCTGGAATCATGAATTTCATAAATTCAGAATTTGTTCTAATTGATCTTTCTCTTCCTTCACTAATTTTCTTTGGTGTTCTAGAAAAATCCATGATGCAGCCCTGTTCTCCTTTCATCTCAACCAACAATATTTCAGGGTATTTTCTGTCTCCGTGCCCCATGCCCAGAAATTATTTTAATTCTACTGAATTGTGATTTCTCTGTTCATTGCCTTTAGTTTGGTATTTTTATCTTTCCATTTAAGATTAAGTGATGATGAATCAAATTTTCATTTTAAACCTTTGTCTTTAGAGTTTTGAATTTATTTCCCATTGTTTCAAGTCTATCTTCTATATACCATTATATATTAGAGATACACTTGATTTAATAGTAAATGTAAAATAATTTCTGTCCTTGAAGTGTTGGCTCCCTTCTGGTGTTCCCAGCTCTTAGAATTGCATGTCTCCATGTACATTATTAAGGTTTTAAATACATTGATCAGAATTCTGCAAGTTCTTGGATGAAAGTAAGTTTTTCACGCCAGGTGTGGTGGCACCTTTAATCCCAGCACTCGGGGGTCAGAGGCAGGTGGATCTCTGTGACTACAAGTCCAGCCTCATCTATATAGTGAGCTCAAGGCCAGCTGGGACTAAAGGGAGACCTTTTCTGAAAAAGACCAAAAAAAAAAAGGTAAGTTTTTCTAGGGAATTCAGTTACATTTTTTTTTTTCCTTTCAGCCTGACCAAATATACAACCCATGCCAAAAATAATGGAAAAATTAGATTTACTATTGATTTGGGTTTTCTTTTCTTCTTTTTTGCCTTTTTGCCTTTTTGAGACAGGGTCTCCCTTTAGTCTCAGTTGGCCTGGAGCTCCCTATGTAGACCGGGCTGGCCTTGAACTCACAGAGATCTGCCAGCCTTTGCCTGGGATTAAAGGTGAGTACCACCACACCCAGCTGATTTGGATTTCCTTAAAGGAAGCATAGAAGGCAAATGAATCTGAAGACTTTCTATGTGCAGACAAATGCTTGTGTGTGTGTGTGTGTGTGTGTGTGTGTGTGTGTGTATGTGTGTGTGTCTGTGTGTGTGTGTGTCTGTGTGTGTGTGTGTGTGTGTGTGTGTCTATGTGTGTACCGGAGGTCAGCACTGGGTGACATTCTCTGGTTCTACTACTATTCTCTTTATGTTCTTGTGCCAGAGTTTCTTCACTGAAACTGGCATTTGGCCAGACTGGCTGCAAAATGAGCGCGAGGAGGCCGGGCGTGGTGGCGCACGCCTTTAATCCTAGCACTCGGGAGGCAGAGGCAGGCAGATCTTTGTGAGTTCAAGGCCAGCCTGGTCTACAGAGTGAGTGATAACTGGGAGCCACAGGGAGACCCTGTCTCGAAAAGACCAAAAAAATAAAAAAGAGCCCCAGGGATATACTTCTCTGTCTCTTCTCTCCCTGCAGACCCATGCTAAGATACAGACATACGCTGCCATTCCCAACCTTTAGAAGAATGCCGGGGATCCAGTCTCAGGTCTCCATGCCCATTACGCCATCCCCTCAGCCCCCTAATTTTTTAATGTAGAGCTCAGGGAAAGTCTTCCTACTAATCCCATTGTTCATAATGTCTCAAAGGGACTTTTTCACTGAGCGTATAGCTTATAAGAGTTTGCAATTATTTTCTGGAGTGGGCAGGGTCTTTTGTAGTCCAGGTGAGTTTTACAGGTTCGTGCCACCAAGTCTGGTTTATATAGTGCTGGGTATCAAACAGGGGCCTTGCTAATGCTAGGTGAGCACTATATCAACTGAGATGCATCACCCACCTGAATCTAGACTTTCATGAGACACATTTGTTTATTTCGTGGGACCCAACACTAGCTCTTTATCCCAAAATAGCTTTGAAATCATGACACCTAAGGAGCTTAAGCTTGCCCAAGGCAACTACAGCTCTCATAAACAGTCTTTTAATAAACGTTTAAGCTTCTACTTATTTGGGAATCTTTAAGACTTCCTTTATTATATTTCTTTTATGGTTAGGATTTAGAATAGGGCCCCAAAGCACCTGAGTCAAGTCTTAGTTCTAGACACATCAATGGATAAACTTATTGATGGATTGATGATTTAATAGTCGATTAGAATTTGTTTGAAACTCTAGAAGGGGGAGCTTAGTTGAAAGAATTGTGCTTTGGGGGACATTTTGCTGAGAATCATGCTGAGACTGGAAACTAGTCACTCTTGTTTGGCTTCCTGGACACCTAGACTCAAGCAGTTCTGCTCCACTCCACTCTCCTCACTGGGGTATTCATCCCTGAAGTAAGCTTAAAACAGCAACGCCAAGCAACGATGAACTGACCCTTCGAGGCCATGGGTGAAATCAACCTTCCCACATTTTAAGTACCTCATTCCATGGATTTTATCACAGTTACACAAAGCTAACACGTGGTCCTTCCCTTAGCTCTGATATACCTTCAAAATCATGATTTTAATAGTCATTATTTCCAATATTTTTAGCTAGAAAAAGTTTCAGATTTACTAGTCCAAAGTAATGCTATATTTCACATGACATCTTTCAAAATCTTTATAATCATAGTGTGGCAAAGATAACAAAATTATGGAAATCAGTTGAGAACTTAGTATTGTTTCCAATAACTAGAATACTGATTTAAGTCCATTCTATCAATTTCCAGGTTATTTAATTACCTTAACACCATCTCACACTTCTTCACCAACCATAAACAGGTATTCTGATACACTCAATGTGAACACAAGACACTTTGGAATTTAAGAATAAAATTCCAAACAAACTATATTAAGAAAGAAATGGGGCTTTATTTGATAATGTCCTGGAAGAGAGGTTTGGGAAGGACAAGATCCTCTCAGGTTTCAGTCTGTTCTCATTAGGTTGGTCTCCATCATCCCTAAAGAGATGTGGAATCCCGACTGCATTCCACAAATCAGGCAGTCTTGGCTGAAGTAGAAATTCTGCTTTCCAAAATAATTTCAGAAAAAATCCCATTTGCATTTTATTTGCTCATATAAAATATATTTCCTTGAATCCAGAATGTCAGATTTTCCCCTTCAAAGTGAATTGAATAAATCAATAAATCAGTGGCAGAATTGATCATGACAGAACCTGCTACCAGGAAAAGGAATACTATGCAAGCAAAAACAAGTATTAGTTTAAAATTATGTTTCATAGCGCATCGTACTCTTTATATTAATAATACTGTTTTATTCTTAATATGTTGATAAATCATCTCACTGTCCAATCTGAACCTGTCTCCTTCTGTTTTATAGCATTAAAACAACACATTAATCTCCATTTTTTTAAAGTGCTGAAGTTCCAAACCAGGCATCTTAAACATCTGCTCTACCATTTAGCTACACTCCTAACCAGAGCATATATGTCTGACCTTTCTTATATTGGCATAAATCTCCCCAAATTCCCATGATTGCTTTAGAGATCATCTTTCCAATATCCTGAATTTCAAATGCAGAGATAAAGAATATTATATATTGGGCTGGAGAGATGGCCTAGCGGTTAGTAGCGCCGACTGCTCTTGCAGAGGACCCGGGTTCGATCCCCAGCACCCACATGGCGGCTGAGAACCATCTGTAACTCCAGTTCCAGGGGAATCTGAGATCCAGGGGAATCCGAGACCCTCTTCTGACCTCCATGGCAAGGCATGACCAGGTGCAAAAACCTACATGCAGACAGTACACTCATACACATACAAAAATAAATAAATTTTAAAAAGGAATATTATATATAATAGTCTATTGTTCATAATTTCGTATCTTTTGAAATAAATTCTCATATATTGATATTCATTTTAGCGTTCACTTTGGAAAGTGTGCTATTTGGCAAAAATAAGTAATTGAAAATTGTTGGGGCCAGAGAGATAGCCTAGCGTTTAAGAGCGCCGACTGCTCTTGCAGAGGACCCAGGTTCAAACCCCAGCACCCACATGGCGACTGAGAACCGTCTGTAACTCCAATTCCAGGGGAATCCGAGACCCTCTTCTGACCTCCGCGGCATTGCATGACACGGGTGCACAGACCTACATGCAGACAGTACATTCATACACATAAATAAAATAAAATAAAATAAAGAAAATTGTCCATAATTTCCATAGTATAGTTTTTGTCTCTGATAGAAATAGTTTTTTCTTAGAAAATCAATTCAAATTTTCACATTTCTTTGTCATTTTGCATGCCACCAGTTTCAATGCAATAACACATGCACACAAACACTACTTATTCATTTTGAAAGTGGTTTTAATAAGAATTTAATTTTTATTTAAATTTGTCATAGGATTTATAAAATGTAATAAAAATAGATTATTAGAAAAAAATGATTACCTGCTGTGTAGTTCAGACATTTTAATTCCTGTCAATGTTTCTTCATCACTTTTGGTTTCTGTGTTCATCTCATCATGACTATGGTTCTCAGACCTCAGGATGAACAGCAATTATTTAAACTGAAACTCGGGTGAGACCAAGTAACTCGTCCTTGGTAACTGTGCAGTGCAGGGTTTAATACTCTATTCTTTTCATTGTCATTTTCCGTCACTGTACTTGGCTTCAGATATCTGTTATGATCTTAATCTCAAATCCATAGCTCATTTCTCTTCCCATTTTAATGTCTATTCCACTGTCAATTTCATGAAATATTTTTCTATCTATTTATTGTCTGTCTATCTGTCATCTAGCTCTCATCCATCTATAGTCATCTGTATTTTTTCTTGTGAAATGCTGTAATTTTCAATTATCCTATTCCAGTATACATTCATTCCATATTATCTTGGTGATATTTTGAAATATTTACTTCCCTGTCTTATGTATACTATTTTAGTATAAAGGTAAATGTAAGAAAACTGAATTTAAACCATGTTGTTTGCCTATAATTTATAACCCCAACATTCTGGAGCCTGAGGCAGGACGACTAATAGTCCAAGGTCAATCTGGTCTTCTTAGAGAAACCCTATCTTAAAAATCAAACAAATAAAAGTGAATTTAAAGTAATGTGCACATATTTGTTTATGTAGAGATTTATATTTAAATAAAATGAAGAAGAAATAAAGACAAAATAATTATTTTAAATCCATTTTGTTCTTTTAAAATTGATTTTATTTTAAATTCCCACATATTTCTCTCAAAGGACAGCAAGCCTCTACTACATATGTATTGTTTTATTTGTTCACTCCTAGCTGATTAAAATTTATCTTCATAAAGGCACACAGATTGTATATAAATGATCTCTACTTTTGCATTTGATTTGAGCCATTTCCTAAGCTACTTTCTCTGTCTTCATAGCCAATTGTTATGTGCTCAGCTATTTCTCTTGCTTCCAGAGGCCCAATAGTATGTGTATATAGCTATGTATGCCAAGAAACTCTTCAGGTCTCCAATTATCTCAAGTTTAAAGTGGCTAGATTCTTCCAAATTCTTCCAATATAGAAATGTATTCCTTTCTATGTATAGTCTATGATTATGCATCATTGGTAAATTATATATTGCAGTTTATTTGGTAAGCAAAAATAAACTCTCTGAATTACATAAGCCAATACCACATGAGATCGAAGTCTTTCAGCAGGCCTTCCATCCCATAATAGACATATTCTCTGGAAACAAGATTATACTCTGATTGGCAATGCCTGCTAATATTTTTAGGTCATCTGACATGATAACTGTTTGAGACTGGTCACAAACAATTTTTACATCAGATCACTACAAAACAACCCTTTCTGTGGCAGACTTTTACACTGAACCTGTAAAACCAACTTTTCTAATTATATAAGAATCACACAGCACTTATTTTTTTCTCGCCTATATTTTTTTTTCCTTTCACTTTATTTTTTTTCACATAAATTTATTTTTATTTTTTTAAAAAATCTAGACCCGTGTCCCCGCCCATTCCCCTACCCCGCCAGAGCTCAGGCATTCTGCCAAACATGCTTTTCATCTCTTTCTCAGTCTTTCTCAATATTCTCCATGAGGAAGTTGACTGTTTTGAGCAGAAGTTCACTGTTTCAGTCAGTTCTTTGATGCAGTCCTTTCTGTTGTTGTTGTTGTTGTTTCCAATATGCATTACGACCAACTGCTTTGGACAAAAGCTCAGGGGGCCCTACACAAGAAATACTTACAACTAGGTAATTGGCACTAGCATCCACAGATGAGGGATACCATTCGTCGTTTGTTTTTCTGGGACTGTGTTACTTCACTCAGCATGATGTCCTCTAGCTCCAGCCATTTTCCTGCAAAGCTTGTGATGTCATCTTTCTTTACTGCTGCATAGAACTCCATTGTGTAGATGTACCACATTTTCTCTATCCACTCATCAGTTGAGGGGCATTTGGGTTGGTTCCAGCTCCTTGCTATTGTGAAGAGAGCTGAAATAAACATGGCCGTGCATGTATCTCTGTGGTGGGGTAAGTCTTGAGGGTACATGCCCAGGAGTGGTATGGCTGGGTCGGGTGGCAAGTTCATTCCAAGTCTTCCAAGGGTTCTCCACACTGCTTTCCATAGTGGCTGTACGAGTTTACATTCCCACCAGCAGTGGATGAGTGTTCCCCTTTCCCCACAACCTCTCCAGCACTTGGTATCATTTGTTTTCTTGATCCTAGCCAGTCTTATTGGAGTAAGATGATATCTTAAAGTGGTTTTCATTTGCATTTCCTTAATGATTAGTGATGTTGAACACTTCTTGAGGTGTTTCTCAGACATCTCTAATTCCTCACTTGTGAAGTCTCTGTTCAGTTCTTTGCTCCATCTATTGAGTGGGTCATTTGTTTTCTTTTTTCTTTGTTTTTTGAGTAGTTTATATATTCTGGAAATCAATGCTTTGTCAGATGTATCTGCAGTGAAGGTTTCCTCCCACTCTGTGGGATTTCTCTTCACTTCCTTGATTGTTTCTTTTGATGTACAGAAGCTTTTGAGTTTGATGAGGTCCCATTTGTCAATTGTCGACCTTAATTCTTGTGCAGCTGCTGTCTGATTTAGGAAGTCTTTTCCTACGCCTATGTCTTGTAGTCTGCTGCCAACTTTTTCTTCTATCACCTTCAGAGTTTGGGGTTTCACGTTGAGGTCTTTAATCCATCTGGAGTTGACTTTTGTACAGGGTGAGAGGTAGGGGTTTAATTTCATTCTTCTACAAGTGGTGATCCAGTTTTGCCAACACCACTTGCTGAAGATGCTGTCTTTTCTCCATTGTGGCTTCTTGGCCCCCTTGTCAAATATAAGATGACTGAAATTGTATGTGCTCAGATTTGGATCTTCAGTTTTGTTCCAATGGTCAACAGGTCTGTTTTTGTGCCTATATTCTTAGTATGTGTGTGAATATTTACTTTTATGACTTGAATATTCAGCAGTTGAATTGTTAACAATAATAACACAATTCAGACACAGCTCATTCAAAAAATTTTAATTAAACTGAATTTTCTGCATCTATTTTAATTTTACAGATTTCAGGATTTGTTCTTTTCACTTAGTGTCTAAGCTTCTGTAAGTTCTTGTTTTTAAAATTTAAGAGGGTTTTGTTAATATTTTTCATAAGCATATAAAATGATGAGCTTCTGTATGTTTTTATATTTGTCAAACACTGTCCTTTGCCTATATTCTGGAATTTTAATGCAATAAAACATCAGAGATTTTTAACAATATTCATCCTAAATCCTGTAGTAAATAATTATCACCATATACTCTTTTGACATAACTCAACATGTACTAACAGGAATTTTAATAATCAATACAGATAAAATCTTAAAAAATATTTTACCCAGCATTTTCTAAAGCTGGTTCTGAATTGCAATTGCTTAATATGTGAAAAAGTACACAGTGCTGTGCCCAACAAGTTTCTGAACACTGAAGCTGCTGATTTTAGCAGTCTGCTGCTTACAAAACCACCCATCTTGAAGGTCACAAAACAAACTTTGATGAGTGTGTATTTTACTTTGAAATGGAAAGATATAATACTTGTCATCAAGGAAAGGTGATGTAACCTAATTGCTTCCATGGCCCACACATGAAGCACTGAGTCGGTGATGAATCTGATGAGTGAGGGCAAGAAATGCAGAAACATCATAGTACTCTGCAGCACACCTAGGACTTTCAGGGGGAGCAGGACTGGAGGACTTTGAACTTGACTTTGAATTTAGCATGAATGGTAAGAATTAGTCTAAGAAGCTATCTATTTTATATGCTTGAAGACCCTCGTAGCTTACTGGAATTCATGTAATTCTATATACTTCTGGATCAAGAAACCGTCTCCATATCAGAATTTTGAACTATAGTTTGGTAATCATTTTTTATAGCAAAACGGGCCTTTCCATCTAAATTTCTTGTTTAAAAAAGTGCCGGCTATGGCAAACATCATTTTGCATGATGCTGGATAGTTTGTTCACTATGACATGAAATAGCCCTAGGCATTGTATCCATCAACTAATCGCTATAGGTCAACATAAAAAGTTTACATTCCTTTTTAATTGTGTGTGTGTGTATGCATGAGTGTGTTAAATTAAATATTTGAACTTTAAAGGTTGGCAGCATCCATGCAACTTCGGAAAGTCTATTCTTCAGGTACCTTCCTTACGCCACATAACTGTAGCCTTAACCTTGACTGTCTTTCATTCTCAAATATCTATTCAGTTACACATCCTGAGTGACTTAAACAAAGCAAAGGAAAAATGCAGTACTTGACATTTAGAGGTCCCAACTGATTCATTTATTTATTCAACAATGTAAATATTTAGGCAGTAGAATTAAATTGAAAAATGTTTATCAAGTTTGAAACCAGCTTTCTTCCAATCTATAAAACATAAACCAAGAAGTCCGGGCATAAGGAATTTTACCTGCCTATGCGTCCTCCTGAGAAGGGCACATTTAAATGTCCCAATAGGTTTTATTCAGCCACTAGTTCATTACAAGCACTTCTGAGAATATTTTTAGAGAGTCCTAATGAAGTAACACCCTACAAACCAGAACTTACATGAAACTACTTTTTATAATGCAGCATTGTATAATGCAAGCATCCCTTTGACTATATTCTAATTTCATTTCAGTTCATGGAGGCGGCCTTGTTGTGACCAGTGGCATACATATGAGGCCATACCTAATGTTTACACACTTGTAACCAGATTACCCAAAAAACACTTTCCTTCTATATGATGCACTCTTAAACCTGATACTTTACTGTAACGAGGGTAAGCAGTCTGTAGAGCTTCATCATAACAACATTGTATAATAGTCTAGGAATATTATTCACTATTTTGTTGCTGTAGTAAGACACCACGATCACAGTAATTTATAGAAAAAAGAGTTTATTTTATTTTACTATTAAAGAGATAAGAGTCCATATGGCAAAGAAACATGGCAGCAGATGTGGCTGGAGCAGAAACTTGAGGGATCACACTTTCAAGTAGAAGCAAGAAGCAGAGACTAGAAAACTTTGCTAAGGCTTAAGAACTCTGAGTCCACCTCTCTCTCTCTCTCTTGTGAACTTGATGATTTCTAATATCTCATCTAGATCGTTTCATTAGAAGAAGGTTCTCGGTTCACCTGCACTGCAGCATGCATTGGAACTTTGTCACAGGAGCCTTCCTTTACCCATGGATTTGCTTCCTGCATTTTCAGTAACTTTTGGTCAAATGTCTAAAAATAGTAAATGAAAAAAATCACAGAAATATACCATTCACGCATTTCAATGTCACCCCATTCTTAGGGTGATTAGATACCACTCCTCATCCGGGATGTGAATCTCCACCAGGCCAGTCTGTCCCCAGTAAAGATACTTCCCATACCATAGTTTTTATTAGTTGTTGGTTCAACTGTAACAGTATATTCAATTAACTCTCATTTTAACCTAATAAGGGCCCCAAGACATAAATCAGAGTTACCAAATGGAAACCTTAAAATACTTCCTTTTGTGAGAAATGAAGAAAGTAGCATGCAATATTTTGAGGGAGAGACTGCATCCACATAATTTTATAGAATATTGTTATATTTGTACTGTTTTATTATTAATTATTTGTAATATCATAGAGTTTTTAGTTGGCAAATTTTTCCATAAATATATAATTACAGGAAAATTCATAGTATCCACTGGGCTTGGTGCTATCCAGTTTCCAGCACCCATTAGGAGTCTTTGATTGTATTCCCCATTGGTAAAGGAGCAGTGCAATACTTTGGTTACATAATATTCCATCATATGCTTGTAAAATATTTTGTCCACTGGTCACTTTTGCTATTTCACTATTGACTATCAGGGGTCTTGCTATTAAAAGGAAGGAAATACAGATACCTCTATGACTCCTTCCTCCCAAGGAGGGAGATGGTAGAGGCATCTTTTTTTTTTTTAATTTTTTTAAATTTTATTTATTTATTTATTTTTAATTTTTATTTATTTATTTATTTATTTATTTATTTATTTATTTATTTATTTATTTTTGTATGTGTATGAATGTACTGTCTTCATGCAGGTCTGTGCACCCATGTCGTGCAATGCCGCGGAGGTCAGAAGAGGGTCTCGGATTCCCCTGGAACTGGAGTTCTCCTGGAATTGGAGTTACAGACGGTTCTCAGCCGCCATGTGGGTGCTGGGGATCGAACCCGGGTCCTCTGCAAGAGCGTCGGTGCTCTTAACCACTAGGCAAATTATTTTTATGTGTATGAATGTACTGTCTGCATGCAGGTTTGTGCACCCGTGTCGTGCAATGCCGCGGAGTTCAGAAGAGGGTCTCGGATTCCCCTGGAACTGGAGTTCTCCTGGAATTGGAGTTACAGACGGTTCTCAGCCGCCATGTGGGTGCTGGGGATCGAACCCGGGTCCTCTGCAGGAGCAGTCGGTGCTCTTAACCGCTAGGCCATCTCTCCAGCCCCTGGTAGAGGCATCTTTTACACACATTTTCAGGAACCACCAAAGTGGTTTTCTGTGGTGAGTCATCATGTTCCCAGGAGAGTCTTAGGTCTGCCACATCTCAGCTATCAGCTATCCCATGTCACCGTTTTCTATTGTAGCATTCCTATGTATGTGATTATAGTTTAGATCGGGCTTTCCCCATCACTAATGATATTGAACATCTTTCTGTATTCTCATTCATTAATATTCAGAAGTAATTGATACATCAAAATCTGATAACTGCATTTTGATACCCTTATTAAACTAAAGTACCAATGTACATTTTCATTTTTATTTTAATACATTCTTATTGAATTTTTGAGGATTTCATACATCTTTTTAAAATTTTTTAATTTATTTTATTATATTTTATGTGTATGAGTGTACTGTCTGCTTGTAGGTTGGTGCAACCATGTCGTGCAATGCTGCGGAGGTCAGAAGAGGGTGTCAGATTTCCCTGGAACTAGAGTTAAAGACAGTTCTTAGAAACCATGTGGGTGCTGGGAATTGAACCTGGGTCCTCTTCAAGAGCATTCGGTGCTCTTAACCACTGAGCCATCTCTCCAGCCCCTCATACAATATATCTTAATCATGTTTAGCCCCCCTACCCCTTGCTTATCTGCACAACCCCCGTGGCCCACTGGCAGAACTTCATGCATTTTGTCATATACCTTAAAACCTATAGGGTCAAGCTTGGGTCACCAGATATCCCTCAGTATGAGTTCATCCACTAGTGCCTGTTCAGCTCGACTAGAGTCATTCCCTTAAAGAAGATCAACTCTAGACAACCCAGCAGTAATCAGCTGCTTGACGATGTTGGGTCCCCTTCACTATTTCCCCGGTTCTATGCTGGGTTTTGTCTGACTGAGTTTGCATAGGTTTTATGCATGCTGTCACCATTGCTATAAGTTCAGAGGTCCAGAAGACTCTGTTTCTTGTGGTCATGCACCTCTTCTCTTGGTTCTTACAATCTTTCCGCCCCTTCTTCTGCAATGGTCCCTGAGGCCTGGGTAGATGAGGTTTAACATTAGTCCTATCCAGGGACTCATACTCTGCAGTCACTTATTCTCCATCCACACTGTGGATAGTCATCACTCATCAACACTATGGATAGTTATGGAATTTTGTGTTCATCACCCTCTGTTTCATGAGGAAGCTTCACTAATGAGAACTGAGAGATGTAAGGCTATAGTTGTAGAATGCAAACCTGTTTATAAAATATATTTATTTCTATCTTGAATAGAATTTTGAATATTTTCTATTGGACTTCTTCTGAGAAAATAGTAACATGTTTAGCAAAGAATTTGAGAAGCTTCTTCCCATGGTTTCTCTGCTTCACTTTAGATTTAAATGTTCAAAAATATTAATCATGATGAAAAGTCAAAGAAATTTTGTAAGCTACTGATTCCTTGTACATATTATTTTATCACTCAAAATCAAAAACTTAGCTGGAGAGCTAAGGAAAGAGATCAATTATTAAAGTGTTTGCTTTACAAGCATGAGAATGTCAGTTCAGTTCCCAGAAACCATGTTAAAATGCTTAGTGTGATGGTATGCCCTTGAAATCCCAGCACTGAGCAGAGAGAAATGGACCAACTGTAATAATATCACAATGCTCATGTGGAATGAGAGCTGCCAGGCAACCTAGCCTAATGGGCAAATTATAGACAAGTGAACGATCCTGTCTCAAAAATCAAGGTGGACAGTTTCCTGCTATAACACTTAGGTTGATTTCTGGCCTCTACATGCACACATACAAAAACACACATACAAACACTCAAAAGTGAATGGAGAGGTCAAATGTATATACTTGTTATTCATTATAATAATGAAACTTATATTCTCCTTATATTAGTACATGTTAATAAGGCAATTGTCTAGTACAACAACATTATATCACTGTTAGTGTTCCATGAGAAAGCCATACATGTGAGATTATTGTTGAAAATGAAGTGCAGAGGGGCAGATGAAGGGAGATATATTAGAACCTGCTAGCCCCTAAGAGGTCATTGTTTTCCAAATTTGCCTAAAAACTACAGCAGGAAGAGCTTCTTTAAAAATGCAGGTTCCCGGGCTGGAGAGATTGCCTAGCGGTTAAGAGCGCCGACTGTTCTTACAGAGGACCCGGGTTCGATCCTCAGCACTCTCATGGCAGCTGAGAACCGTCTGAAACTCCAATTCCAGAAGAACTCCAGTTCCAGGGGAATCCGACACCCTCTTCTGACCTCCGCGGCATTGCACGACACGGGTGCACAGACCTGCATGCAGACAGTACATTCATACACATACAGAAATAAATAAAATATTTTTTTAAATGCAGGTTCCCAGGGGCTGGAGAGATGACTCAGTGGTTAATAGCACAAGATGCTCTTGCAGAGAACCTCTGTGTGATTCCCAGCACCCACATGGCACCTAACTAACCATCCCTACCTAACTCCAGTTCCCAAGGGAATTCAATACCTTCTTCTGACTTCTGTGGGCACTGACAAGACAGGTACACTTATACATGTGTAGGCAATACACTCATACACTAAAAGAAGAATAATAAATGCTTTTAAATTCATAAAAATGCAAGTTCCCACCCCAGTAGTGCCCAACCCCAGCACTACTGAAAGATATCCACAGAGGGAAAGAAAGAATTTCCATTTTTAAGAAGTACAAGAGAAGTTCATAATGACAAGAAGGGAAAGACAGGAAGGTTGTAACAGGTGTTTATTCTTATCTAACAAGTGCTGTGTATATAATTCACATGTTACCTATTCAGTCTCCTATTTGTCTATAGTGTCCTGAAAATAGAATCTGGTCCTTTGCTGCAAATCTCGTGTTTCAGTACATTCATCTCTAATATCTATATTTAAATGCACAATATCTGTGAAAAATGTGATCTGTTTTACTCAAGAACCAGAGATGCTTCAGTCTACTACTGCAGAGTTTCTATGTCCAGTACAAGGAAAAAAAAAATTATTTCTTTACATACAAGCTCCTCCAGCTGGACAATGGGGGCCTCGGGCTGTATAAGTTTGTGCATAGCTGCTCGCAAATTGGTTTTACAGGAAGGATGCTTATATTCATTACTTATTACTTATTATTAAAACATTATTTCTACCAGTTAAATGGCTATACTCCTCTTTATTGTGGGATTCCTTTACTTATTATACCCATTTTGCTTGCATGGTCTCTTGTTCAAAAAAGAGATAATGCTTTCAACTTACTTATTCATTACTCCATCTCTGCTTTGCCACAATCTTCTCAGTATGTTTTCAACCATACACGTGATTAAAGAGTGGAATGCCTCTACCTCGAGTGTTTTACTGGATCTTGGAACATTTCTGTAATACTTAGATTGACACTAGCTGTGAGTACATTTTCCAAGTTGCTGACAAAGAATTAATAGTAGTGAACGTGTGTTGATGTCTACTGCCTCTACTAGATTCAAGTGTTTGGGTAAGAAAGTAGCAAAGTTTCATTCTAAATGTAGTTAAGCGGGTTGCACTCATGAACACAGCTTAAATTTGACACACATGGAAATCCTCTGAAGCACACTGCAACCCATGTGAATGAGTTCCTTTCCTTTTTGACCTCCTTCCCGCCCTCCTTTCTTTCCGCTAGAGATCCATCTTCATATGCAAAATTGTGGATGGAAGGTGGCTCTTAGAATGAGAAAAAGAGATTATTACTATTTTACACTACAGTAAAAATAGATATTGTATTCTGGGAGTTGGCTGGTCCTCAGTTGCCACCATGCAGGTTTTAAGTCTTTCTTACATTCTGAGCCTTCTTCAACCTGCTGAGCGGGATCCTGAAATTGCTCAGATTACAGGGCATCTACACAGTCACAGGCACAATCTTTTTATTTTTTTTAATTTTATTTATTTCTGTATGTGTGTGAATGTACTGTCTGCATGGAGGTTTGTGCACCCGTGTTGTGCAATGCTGCGGAGGTCAGAAGAGGGTGTCGGATTCCCCTGGAACTGGAGTTCTCCTGGAATTGGAGTTTCAGATGGTTCTCGGCCGCCATGTGGGTGCTGATGATCGAACCCGGGTCCTCTGTAAGAGCGGTCGGTGCTCTTAACGGCTAGGCCATCTATCCAGCCCCAATCTTAATGAGGCCAACTGTGCTGCAGCAAGTCAGTCTGTAATGCAGTGCACTTAGCGCTGAGTTCTGATCACTGGCATGGAAATTTTGTTGGCTTATGAAATCCCACCTCTGCTAGAGGTTTTAAGGACACATTTTGCTAGAGCTGTCTGAAGTTGCAGTTCT
Source organism: Rhizomys pruinosus (assembly GCA_009823505.1). Classification (NCBI taxonomy): domain Eukaryota; kingdom Metazoa; phylum Chordata; class Mammalia; order Rodentia; family Spalacidae; genus Rhizomys; species Rhizomys pruinosus. The sequence continues at coordinate 1,602,904 of VZQC01011247.1, forward strand.
AATGAGAGCCAGGTGCCAAGATGGAACTTAAGCATTTTTGGCATGACTTTGGAAGGTATGTACTTATTTTAGTGAGGTTCACATTACAATGAAGTATTCATATTTGGCCCACATGCTCACTTGATGAAGTTTAAAAACAAAGCCAACATGAGAAACAAGAGCATCCCTTTCAGTTCCCAGCTATTCACTTGTTCTCCAGAATCCGCTGTGATAAAATGTTTACCTTTTCTCTACCTTTTCAATTATTGTCATAATTGATATTCTCCCACTTTTTAATACAATTCCCTCCCCACCTCTTCTCCTAGGTCAGACTTTTACAGTTATCTCCATAGCAACATTCACCTTTAATAGGAAGATACATCTTCTGAATAGCTAGCAATACAACGTTAACTGTTGGAACATAACATTTTTCATGTTGGAAACATCTGGAATTCACAACCAGCCAAGATATATAAAATGTCTTTGGCTCTTTAATAGTCACCCAAGGCGGAGCTTGCTTGCTTTATTAGAATTAATTTACAAACAACTCTTATTAACCAGCTATGTGGCATCATAAAACTAAGCTTTATTCTAACATAAAAAAAAAAAACACTTTAATTTACAAGTGAAGTTGCTTAAAATGCTCAAATCTCCCTTTGTGAAAAAGACTTTCTGGTAGAGTTGGGCTGTATAACCAACCTATTATCAGTGCGCTAATACCTCTATTTACTGGTTGATTATGTCCTCTGGCAAAATTCGGAACTGTCTACTACTGTGGTGCAAACTAATCAGTTTTCAAAATTAGTTATTGATCTAAGGCCCATTGTAGAGGACCAATTTAGTGGCTGGTTCATTGAGTACTGAAGTGACATCGTTTGTGAGAATACCAGACCAAATACAGCCTTCACAAGCAGTGCTCAAGGAGATCTTTCTAGCGCAAGGCACTGACAGGCACAAGTATTCAAAGATGCTAACATATTCTCATATGACACAGGGGCATCCTGGCCAATCACAGGAATGCACACTGTTTTCCTGTGGCCATTTGTTATTTATATCATGAATTTAAATACATAGTGGATTATAAATCACATAAAAATCCCTCAGGAAAATATGTCATTCTGTTTCTTCAAACTACAGCTTTATTTGAATTTATTTGAAAGTAACAAAAATGGAGTAGTTGCCTTACAGGTATATAGCAATTCTTTGCTGATATATATCTATATGTATAGATATATAGAAATATCACAAATTATTAAAGTACTGAAATACCTAAACTAAACTTCAATTTTTTTCTTTTCATTTTACTGACTTTCATGTACTTTAAAAAAATTTTTTATGTGTATGAATGTACTGTCTGCATGTAGGTTGGTGCACCCATTGTTGTGCAGTGCTGCAGAGGTCAGAAGAGGGTGTCAGATTTCACTGGAACTGGAGTTAAAGACAGTTCTTAGCCGCCATGTGGCTGCTGGGAATTGGGTCCTCTGCAAGAGCAATCCATGCTCTTAACCGCTGAAGCATCTCTCCAGCCCCGACTTTCGTGTACTTTTAAAGTAACTTACTAACAAGTTGCTTTCTAGCTTTAGTTCCAGGACATGCTAATAATAATTGAGATGATATATTTTATGACTACTTAGAAAGACAAAATTATTGAACCATAGGATTTTTCTATCTTTATAGAAGATGTGAATTTAAAACCCATCCTCACCAATTTTACAAGCTGAGGATAAAAATCTTAGTTTAAGATGCAAGATTTTTACATAAAACTTCAAGGGTTTCATTACCTTTAGCTGTAGTGATCTAAAATTGTATTCAATAAAGGCTCAATTGGAATCGTGGCCTAGCCATGACCAAGGCCCAAACTGAGAAAAATCTAGAAATAGCCATAGCAGTGTTCTTTTATATTTCTTATTGCCATAGTTGTTAATCATTTTAATATCACTTTGTCTTCTAAGAGTACACTGATTTTTCCCCCAAGCATCTTATACTTGCATGTGTGCTTGTGTGTGTGTGTGTGTGTGTGTGTGTGTGTGTGTGTGTGTGTGAAAAATAACCTTGGTGTTAGTTTTATCAGTGCTAGCAAGAAATGATTTACAGAAACAATTTCAGAGCAGGATGATCAGCACTCTGGGACTTGATGAGTCTGAGCATCATGGTGGCAAGGCGAGTAGTCGGGGCGGTTCATATCACTGTAGAGCTTAGGACAGTTTATCTCATTGTAGAAAGAATTTACAGCAGAGAGAGCAAGGGGGTTAGGGACAAGGAATACTATTTGAAGGACTCCCCTGAATGATCTAACTCTACAGAGAAGACTATATCCTAACTTTCCACAGCCTCCAAACGTAGCATCAGTCGATTGGAATCATGCTTTCAAAGGATGAGTCTGTGTGGGACATTTCATATCCAAACAAGAAGCACATTCAATAATTATTTTAATTTATAATGTATTTGTGAAATATATATCACTTTGAAATGTTTTTCCAAGAATATAAATTATTTGCGAGGAGAAATTTTATTTTTAGAATAGAAACCACACATCTAACTGAAAAGAATTCTCTACAGAGTTCTTAGAAAAGAAAACAGCATGGACAACTAAAATGTAAATATGATGCCAATTTTTTTTCTGATTAATACGTTGTCATAAAGTCCATAATTTAATAAATCAATTATAATTTCCTTATAATTACTGAATATTATTTTAAAGTGTGTTTATATTATAAAAGACACAATAGTATAATACTAGAAATAATGGAGGGTGACACAAAAATTAAATATTACAACTCATTGAGATTTTCATACTATGTGGAATTTGACACATTCCATAATTTGACATTTTTGCTGTCATTACACATATTAACTCTACTTAAATTTTGTAGACCTTGATGCAATGGATTTCATAATAGGCAACAATAAAATGGTCTTAGTACCATTTGGTACCCAGATTTATTTTCCCTTGCTTAACCACACAGTCATTCAAGGGACTGTAAACCAAAGTAACCTAAATTATCAAAGTTATCTAATAATTATAGAGATATGTACATTTTCAATTGTGAACATTGTAAGCAACTTGTCTATGAAGGAACGAGAATGGATAAACAGAGAGTGAAGCTTGATAACTTTGATATGATAATTTTGAAATCCTTTCCACACCTTCAGTACCAATAGAATTCATGACTCATTGACCTACAGAAAGGAGGATAGTTACTGCTCTCCAAGTGAGAATGCCAGACAGAGAATGTAAATTTCAACTTGGAGGATTAAAAATACTTAGAATTGGGCTGTAGAGATGGCCTAGTGGTTAAGAGCGCCGACTGCTCTTGCAGAGGACTCAGGTTCGATCCCCAGCATCCACATGGCGGCTGAGAACCTTCTGTAACTCCAATCCCAGGAGAACTCCAGTTCCAGGGGAATCCGACGCCCTCTTCTGACCTCCTCGGCATTGCACGACACGGGTGCACAAACTTGCATGCAGACAGTACATTGATACACATACAGAAATACATAAAATTAGTAAAAAAAAAAATAAATAAAAAATAAATAAAAGGCCTTTTCCTTGTGAAATATGACAGTTTGCAGAAGTCCTTTCTGCTTCCATTTACCCTTTCAATGAGGCAACTTATCTTCCTGACAAAAATTGTATTAAGCCACAGCTGCAGCCGTTTCCCCTCAGGTCATATTGCGGGGGGGATATTTGAGAGGATAAGTCCCTGAAGATAAATGGGTTCTAAGGTAGCCTCCAGCAGTGGGAAGAACGGCCATCCTTTATTGGCGGACATTGCGGGGATCTGACTAGTTAGCTCACGTGAAAGTTAACACAACTTTTTGAGAAGAAGAGCTGTACATCGGCAATACTTTTTTCATCAGTCAAGTTTAGCAGTGGTATCTTTTTTTTTTAANTCTTTCTTTCTTTCTTTCTTTCTTTCTTTCTTTCTTTCTTTCTTTCTTTCTTTCTTTCTTTCTTTCTTTCTTTCTTTCTTTCTTATTTTTTTGATCTTTTTGAGACAGTGTCTCCTGTAGCCCCAGCTGGCCTGGAACTCTGTAGACCAGGCTGGCCTTGAACTCACAGACATCCGCCTGCCTCTGCCTCCCAAGTGCTAAGATTAAAGGTGTGCACCATTACATTTAAAGGCTGTCATTACATTTTCAAATAATGCTGTTATAATTTTGCCATCCTAGTATTTATGCTCCACTGTGTAGTAGCACAATATCTATTATTTATGGGTTTTGGTTTTGTTTGTTTGTTTGATGGTTTGTTTGTTTTACTCAAGAAAGTAACACACCAGGGCCTGAGGAGAAGGCTTTGTGAGTAAAGTGATTCTCATACAAATTGGGAGGCCCAGAGTCTGGATCCCCAACACCCTTGTAAATTTGGAGTGGACATAGCAGACCACATATGATCCCAGCACATGGGATGGGGAAACTGGAGATCCCCAAAACAATCTAGATAGTCTAGCCAACTCTTAACTTCCTTAACATCCTCCTTTCAACTGAGAGATTTTGCCTTAATAGGTAATGGGGAAAACAATCAAGGAAGACCCCTGAGGTCAAGTGCTGGCTGTCACCTGCACATACATATGCACTCATACCTGCAAACACATACAAATCTGCATGTACAGCCTATTCTACATAGCTATTTCAGGCTAGCTGGGGCTGCAAAGAGACCTTGTCTCAAAAAAATTAGTTATTTTGTTTTGTTTTATTATATTTACTCTGTGGGTAAATGAGACCAATTTGATGAGGGTCAATTCATTTTTTTTACTATCTCAATGAAGGATAATACTAAAACAAAAATCTGTGTGGTGGCACATGCTTTAATCCCAACACTTGAGAGGCAGAGGCAGGTGGATCTCTGTGAGTTCACATCAAGTTCCAGACCAGCCAGGCTACATAGTAAGACTCTATCTCAAACAAAACAAAAGGCACACTGTTTTGAAATTCAGGAATTCAAATCTAGGTGTTACAAAATCCTTAAAAGAACGTGTACACATTCAATGTGGAATGGATACTATGTCTTCTTCCTTAAGGGATATGCCATGACTTGTATTTGTAATAATAGGTAAAACTGTGAGTTTGCTATTTATAAGGCTTTATATATGAGGTTTATTTGAAATAGATAATTTAATCATTTTCCTTGGCGAAGTACATAATATGAGTATCTTCTTGCATAGAACCCCGTAGAGGTGTAAACATATTGACAAAGGTCACATTGCTACTGGGGTCAAGATTTCTAAAGATGCTGAAGTGATGGCTCAGCCATTAAATACACTGGCTGCTCTCGAAAAGGACCCAGAGCCGGGTGTGGTGGCGCATGCCTTTAATCCTAGCACTTGGGAGGCAGAGCCAGGCTGATCTTTGTGAGTTCGAGGCCAGCCTGGTCTACAGAGCGAGTTCCAGGACAGCTGGTGCTACAGGGAGACCCTGTCTCGAAAAGACCAATAAAAAAGCAAAGGACCCAGGTTCAGTTCCCAGTACCCCACATGGTGATCTGCCACCCTCTGCTGTCCTCTGTGGGCATTGCATGCATGAGTGCACTTACATCCATGTAGGTAAATCGCTCATAGGCAAGCACTTCTGAATGTAAATATTCTGAATCCATAGCATACGTCTATTTTAATGTTGTTGTTTTGTTTCAGACAGAGAATTCACAGCAATCCTCCTGCATCAGGCTTCCATGTGTCAGAATTACAAACGTGAGCCACCACACCTAGCTTTTTTCTTTTCTTTGTTGGGACAGGCTCTCATGTTACCCAGACTATCCTTGAATTTGCTAAGTAGCTGAGGCTGACCATTACTCTGCAGCCTCTTGCTTCCCCTCCGAATGACTGGGATCACCACACATAGCAATCCGTGCTTTTAACAACTTCACTATAAAATTTCCTTAACTCAGCAAAATATTTTGAATTCTCATAAATAACATCTATGTTTTGTGCTCTATTCTCTCAAATCTGAGCTACAAAATATAGGTTTTAACGCAGGCATCTTGTGCTTGATAGCTTTAGTTGTCAACTTAACCCTGGTTAGAGGAGGCATTTTGGAATTTAGGAAATTCCTCCATTGGATTGTCCTGTGTCCATGTCTACAGGGCAATTTCTTGATTGTTGAGAGATGTGGGAGGACCCAGGATACCCCTGGACAGTTGGTTCAGTCCTGAATAAGAAAGCAGGTTAAGCATGGGCCGAAGGAATAAGCCAGTAAACAGTGTGCCTCCTTTGCTTGTGATCCAGGTTCCTACCCTGAGTTCCCTTGATGATGGACTGTTTGTAAGCCAAATAAAACCTTTTCTCCACAAAAAAGCATCAAATGATTCAGATTTACTTTTCACAAACTATAGCATTTATAATAGCCTAGAAATAGATTAGGTACTCATATTCCTCATTAATACCTGGAAATATTTTCATGGGTCATGCTGAAATCACTATGGGCATCACATCACACCTGCAATTGTAATTGCATCTCAAATGTTATAGAAGTAAGGGAGGATAAGAGTAAGCAGACACAAACAGCAGATCAGCAAAGGACTGGAAATTACAGTAACCTTGGGGGTGGTGGTAAAGCAGGAATGAGGAAGAGAATCTCTGCTCAGGCCAATCTTTAATAACAGAGTAAGAGAGGGCTGGAAAATTCTCTTCAAGTGACTGTCAGGGAAATCCAAAAACAACAGTCTGGGTGCCACTGCAAAAGATGCCTGTGCCTGGCAAGCTGCCTCTGGGATGACACGTCATGAATATATGAAATTTTTCTTAGGCTGTCAGTGGCCTCAGCCTTTGTGCCTTAGCATTTCAGTTGACTCTACCACCACCTACAAAGTCTTAGTTCTCGTTCTTCATTGTCTCATAATCATGCCTCTCTATAGAGAAAAGCACAGTCAGTCCTAAGGGAAAGTTGCTTTAGCCTATACTTGACCCAGAGAAAATACTGGTACAGCAGAAAGGATATATGCTCCAGATTTCAACACCTTGCTTTTGCAGTTCATATCTAACAACCATAAGCATTAACTTCCCTGTCTTTCATAGCTCCAAATGCTAAAACTTCGTGGTAAGGATATCTCCTCTAGTCTGCAAAGACACTTCTACAAAGTCATTTGTTCAAAAAGAACTTTATTCTTTACATAATTATTTAATAGTATGTACTATTCTTTTGTGAGCATTATCACCCACCACTCCATTGTATTTACCCTTTTTACATTTATATAACTAGGTAAATCTTTTATTTGATTCACAAAGATGCCAAAACATTGAGATTCATGGTTTATTCATACAAAGATATAAATGATACATATATAATAGTCATGGCACTTGTAATGTATTCCAGGCACTCCACTTAGAATTTTACCTGTGTTGCTTTACTTTTTCCCCATTGCGTTATGAGAAATTGTGTCAAAGTGTAGTTATATAACATTTCTAAAAATCAAATGTCAAAGGTAGAGTTGAGGCCAGGCATATTAATTTGGATTACATTAATTTATCTGCCTTTTATAAGTGTGTGTTATGGTTCACATGTGGATGTCAGAGGTTAGTTTGATGAAATATGGTTTCTCCTTCTGCAACGTAGGCCCAAGGGATCAAACTAAGATTCTCAGGCTTGGTGGAGAGTGTTCTTATCCACTCTGCCATCTCACTCCGACACCCCCCTCCCCCCGCAAGCATACCTTAGGTCTGTCCACTATAATCACTTTCAAGTTCTGGTTTTGAAGTAGTAATTAAGAAATGATGGATGCATTAGCAAGTTAACAAGTGAGAACACAGCTGATGTGCAGGAGAACAAGAACTAGAAGAGGGTAGAATGGAATTGTAGCTGCATTCTCAGTGCTGTGGGATGGGGTTCAAATCCTAACATTTCCTGGGACATTTCTGTGACTTCAAGCTAGCATTCCCTTACATTTTCAATGGCTAGCATTCTTATCATTAAAATGAGGTAAAATTGGATCTTCACCCTTACAATTTTTGTAAGAATTATAGGAATTCCAGACCCTGTCTCAAAAAGACCCCCCCCCAAAAAAAAGAATTATAGGAAATCCAATGTTTGTTAACTTGTAAGCCTTCAAAAAATACCAGACATGTTTACCTGGAAGCAAAAAGAGGAGTTTTCAAGAACTTTGGGAAATTTTCAAGTACATATGCAAATTTTGCTTGATATATTGATGGTAAGACATTTTGTGTTAAATTCAGGATTCTTCACCCATCATCAATGCCTTTGTCTTTTTGACAAATGTCTTTTTGAGACAGGGTATCCCTTTAGTCCCAGCTGGCCTGGAGCTCTCTATGTAGACCAGGCTGGCCTTGACCTCACAGAGATCCACCTACCTCTGCCTCCCAAGTGCTGGGATTAAAGGCGTGCACCACCACACCTGGCTATCAATGTTCTCTTACGTGTCCAGCAGAGTGAAATGTTGCCCTATGGTTGCCAGTCACTAAACGTCTATTATACCCCAGACACTCTGCTGTGGATATTGCATATAACCCTTCTAATTCTCAAATAATGGAAAACATCTAACATTACAATTTTCACATGAGACATTGATGGATGCAAAGTTAGACTAACAAGCATATTTGCACACACTGCTAGTGTGTTAGCAAAAATCTAGATGACAGTTACTAACGGTAAAATGCACAGTTTTTGTAATATTTTCCCCTCTTAGTTGAAATTTCAAGAGGCTTATATTCCTGGGAAAGATAGACCAGCTACTTCTGCGTCTTGACTTTGGAAATCTTACATAGATGGAGATTCTGTTTGATGTTCTGGTGTATGTAGGTCCCAACTCTGGAGTAAACTAGGAAGTATATAGATGATCTGAATACCTAACCTTCTCAATGTGTTAAAATTCATATATGAATTTTAAAATATTCCTAGCTCAATTAATGACTGAAAGAGAACATCTCTAACTCTAAATTTATTTCAGTTAAGTCCCTTTAGAATATATGTATGTTATATTGCTTCAGAAATTGGTCCTATAGCTATATCTTACATTTATGGAATTTCTGTCACCCATTATACATAGTTCTGTCTCTTAGTAACCACTGATCCTATTTAATTTTAACTTAACATATGTTAGCATATCACTCACTTTCCTGTTACTCTCATAGAATACTCTAACATAAAGAATCTTAGAAGAAAAATGGCTTATTTTGGCTTACAGTTCCAGAAGGATACAGTCTATCATGGCAGAGAAGGCATGGTGGTAGGAGTGAGAGGCTGGCCCAGCAGTCAGGAAACAGAGCAATCACATTTCATCCACAACTGGAAGCAGAGAGAGAGAGCACAGGAAGTGCGGCCAGGCGATAAAACCTCCAAGCTATCCCCCCATGGACATGCATTGTCTTCTAGGGCTCTACTTTCTAAAGGTCCCATAAGCTTCCCAAACAGCAACACAAGGTATGGACCAAGTATTCAAATTCATGAGCTTATGTAGCGCATATCTCATTTAAACTACAACACTTAGTAACTTAATTTTTGTATGGAAAATGATGGAGCATGGATCTCACACATATTCTTTTTTATTTATTATTTATTTTTTATGTGTATGAGTGTGCTGAATGCATGCAGGTTGGTGCACCCGTGTTGTGCAATGCCACGGAGGTCAGAAGAGGGTGTCAGATTCCCCTGGAACTGGAGTCAAAGATGGTTCTTAGCTGCCATGTGGGTGCTGGGAATCAAACTTGGGTCCTCTGCAAGAGCAGTCAGTGCTCTTAACACGCTGAGCCATCTCTCCAGCCCCCTCACACATATTCTAATCAATGTCCTAGTTGGAGTAATATGAACATAATATCCATACAACCAATATTATAGTTATTATTCTTTATATTCTTGTGCATCATATATATATATATATATATATATATATATGCATGTGGAATTCAAATAACCAAGTAGTATGCTAGTTAAATGTGAACAGATGATAAAGGCAGTGATTTCAATTTTATGTTTCCTATAGTAGTGCCTTACAATTTGTTCTTTCTTACTCTAGTAGTTTCCATGAAGGTTTAAATTGTGGGATTTGCATTTTTAAATGACAGTTTGGCAGGTTGTCATATGCAAGTTTTCATGAGGTTTTTATTGTTTGTCTAAAAATACCATCATAAATATTATAATTTCATTAATGATTAATGCATATTTTCAACTAAACATGCGACATTGTCTGTTGTTATGTAGGTTATCCTTTTTACAATGAGGTTTACACTTTGGAATGCCATTTCAGTACTTTACATTTTTCAAGGGTTCATATTTTCCATTCAATCATTTTCTAAAGTTAATTTAAATGACAGTTGCATAACTGTGTAATCAGACTCTGTTTTATTCAACCCAGCACAGAGAGCTTTTAATTCACTTATATTTTAATCTAGATAATGTGTGTCCTGATATTTGAGCATTTGGAGACTTATACATTTATTAAATAAAGAATGAAAAGCAAGGGAAATACATTTGGGTAACTGTAAGGTGGAGCTATCAACTGGTTCAGCAAGCTTTGAAAATAATAGAAAATAGCAGAATTCAATAAGGTAGCTATGGAATTTGCCCTAATCTTTGCAGGTTTAAGAATCAATATGTTAAGTATGTTAATAGACAAAAACGTTTAAAGTATTCCTTATGGAAAATTACTGATGCTTTAAAATTTAATGACTAATGAAATACCAGGCCCCTTTGTGTAGCCGTGGCTCTTCTCATTATATTAAATCAGAAATTGTAATGGACAGCAAGTCACAGAGACAGTCTTTGAGACACTGATCTTTGTTACGACTGTCTTTTATTTGTTCCAATAACCTAATCTTATTATTCTGAGGGATTCTGATACAAGTATAGCCCCTAAGTACCAGAGAAACAAAACAAGAAACAGGACATTTGCTGAATCATATATCAAACTGAGAAGAGATTTGTTAAAAATAATTCTTTTGAAGAATACATTCAGCCTCAATTGTGTATCCTCGGCTGGCCACATGCTGGCTTTTCCTCTTGATTCCTGCCCCTTTCCCTTTCCCTTTGTGTCTTGTCCCTAGTTATAAAAAGCATTCTAGCCTCTGATAATGACTTACTAGCTTTATTATAAATTGTTGGCGCTTTGGAGGAATAACAAAGGATATGTTTTCCCTTAAGCTGCTACAGACCCAATCATACCAGAAGAGCTTCCTTTGAGGGTATGTGTTTCTAGAATTTTGTTGAAATAATAGTTTTTCTTTGAAAAAATCACCATATCATTTAATTTTAAGAATATGATTATTGTAAGTGGTATTAGAGTACTTTGCAAATCTCTAAAAAGGGACAAGATAAAGCCACCGTGGTTCAAAAGTTCAGATTCAAAGCATCAAAGTGTAGGGCTGAATGAAAGGACATTCCTCTGGGACTGCCAACATTTTCTGACATCCCCACCACTGCTTTGCTAGTTTGTTCTGAAGCACCGAAATCCACAGACCCCTCATTATAATTTCTACTGGGACTAGCCACAGTCACTTGAAACGTGCGTTAAGAGGCAAGGCATTTATCCACGTTGTCATTTTGTTTTCTCTATGGCCAAAGGATTAATCATGTTCTGAAGAGCCTAACTCTACCATTTCCTTTACTTTCGGGAAAGGAGATTTTGAGAAAATGCCACTGTGTGACCACAGCATATTCCTTAAAAAGAAATGTAATATGTCATTTAAAGAAAGAAAATTACCAGGAGATAAGTTTAGCAAGAATCTGGTTATCCAATGCATATTTGAGAGGTAACCTCACCCCATGGACAAATCAGTCCTGCAAGTACCCTTCTCAAGGGTACTAATGTCTTCATACAGTAAGCTCTGCGGGATGGCTGGGTGACAAACTTGGGGTTGGCCTCCATTTTCACCATCTTTATCATCCAAGCTTGAAAAAGGCTAAATGGAAACTAAGAGTACCGTCTTTCCAGGAATGGCATCTGGTTAGGATAAATGAGGATCGATGTCTGGCCCAGGCAGTGAATCAGTGCAGTAAATTCAGAATTATTATCACAAGAGGTTCTTCGAGAATGTCCAATAAACCCGTAGCATTGCACTAAAATGTACAAATGTCAAATGTATTCTTATGATTAGCACATTCCTGGGGCTCGAGAGATGGCTCAGTGGTTAAGTGCACGGGCTGTTCTTGCAGAAGACTTGGGTTCAAATCCCAGCACCTGCTTGGCAGGATACAACCATCTAACTTCTGCAGGCATGCATTGCATGGGTGCACTTACGTATATCCAGACATAACAGTCATACACATAAAACAAAAACAAATCAAGAGTAGATCATCCTAATATGATATTCAGAGCATATCAATGCTTTGTGTATTAATAAGATCCTCATATTAACTATTTAATGTTTTTTATAATTTATTCATTGTCATAGCAAATTTATGAAATGTTTTTTATATCATACACAAGAAAAAACTCAATGAGAAGAAAATTAAGAAATTTTATGTTACATATCTTGATGTTTTTAGTTATTTTTTTCTTTTGTTTTTGTTTGTTTCTTTTTTGAGGCAAATTCTCTATATGTAGCCTTGGTTGCCCTGAAACTCACTGTGTGGCTAAGTTTATCTCAACCTTCCAGAGTTCCTCCACCTCTCAAGTGCAGCAATTATAACCATGAGCCACAATGACCAACTAGTGTTTGTTTTATTTTGGTCTACATTTTTCCAGATACACTATAAAATTCTGCCTCTTATGTCTATATGTAAGTTAATGGATATTTACCTAGTTGCAGATAGTTACTTACAGTAATATAATATACAAAAATATGTAGATGAGGATGATATATTTGATGCCTTTACTATTATGTGTATACCTTCTTAGAATGTCAAACTAAATCTTCAATAATTAATTTTCTATAATTTGTCTAGGATATTCTGAATTTTTCAAACTAAAACACATGGATTTTTTTAATAATACTGTCCTCATTATAATAATAAGATTAAAAATATTAAGGCTGGAGAGATGGCTCAGCAGTTAAAAATACTACGTCCTTCTGCAGAGGACTCAAGTTCAATTGCCCACACCCATATGCTGGGTAACAACTGTATATAACTCCAATTCTTTCTTTTGACCTCTGTGGGTATTGCAAGACAGGGTGCATGTACACACATGCAGGCAATACATTCATAAAGCAAAAATTATAAATAACATACTTTTAAAAAATTAAAAATATCTTCATAAAGTAAAAATGGTATGAATATCGCAAGGTATTATTACCTAATTTTATTAAATTGTTAAAGTTATAAATATAATAATTTGTATGAAATGAATTTATACTACTAAGCTTTTCATTTTTGGATTGTGTTTATTTTCCTATGTCATTTTTGGCTTCTATCCCTCCATAAAATTTTTCCAATTTAATGTATTCTTTTTATAATTTAAAATTTGCGTGTCTTTGAGAATTTCATACATGCATACTGTATTTATATGATTTTCACTCTTCCCTCTCCCCCTTCAACATTTCCCATTTTCCCTCTCACTCCCTCTCGAATTCATGAACTCTTCCTCTTCATTATTGTTAAAACTGGTATTCTTATCCTGCTGGTTTGTTTAGAGAATCATGTTGTTGAGATTTCTTTAGTATAACCTCCCTCTCATGTCTGGAGGACAGTATATAAATACTACTTAACTTCAAGTTTGGTGAAGGCAACGTTATAGTCATTGTGAGTCTAGATAAATTAACATAGATTTTTATTTTTGAGAGGATGATGTGAAACATAATGGATAAATGCATGTATTTGGCAAGGATAGATAGTCTTTCTATATTCTATTCTTACTATAAAAACTAAATAAAATTGAAAGACCTCAAACTGTAAACATACTAATTTGTGCTAAATTATCCAAAAAATGTCTAATCTAGTGAGTGATGTTTGCCTTAAATTTATAGACAAATAGCAGTTCAGAGAACTCAATGAAAACCACAGCATTTATAGTTTGTAATTGTTTGTTTTGCCAGATAATGACAGTTTGTAGGTAAATTATGTAGTAAAATGACAAGATGTTAGATATAGCTAAAAACATAACTGATTCCACAAAATTAATGGTTTTATATCACTCCCTTTAGCCTGACCTGTAAATATTGCAGCAAAGGGTATTAGTGTGGCTTCTGGGACAGAGGACAGAAGGACCCACCCAGTGAAATCAACATAGTAACAGCCATTCTTACTACCATGAAATGATGTTTCATATGTGCTCTGATTTCCCATTCTCTGATGATTAATGATGTTGAGCTTTTATATATTTGTTGGCCATTTGTATGTCTTCTTTTCAATAGTGTTATTTTAAAGTTATTGTCATATTTAATAGCTTTTTGAAGATGTGTTCTGTTTCACTGTTGAGCTACAGAATTTCATATATATATATATATATATATATAATAATTAACCTTGGGGTCAATGTACAATTTGTGATTAGATTTTCCCATTCTATAAAGTCTCTTAACTATGATGATTATTTCCTTGCTGAAAAAAACCAATGCATATTTTAGAAAACTAGACAAAAGAATCTTGAATGATTTCTGCAAAAAGAAGTACTAAATATTTCATGGGTTAGTCATGCTTAAACTGAGTTGATCATTATGTAAAGAATAAACATACCAAAACAGCATGTTACCCCATTAACATGTACAAATTAAATATTTTTTGTATTAAGGAATATCTTTTTCTGAAAATATACTTAGTGAACTTTATTTTGATCTATTTAAATACAAACTACTAAGTTCACTTATCTGATACTTCCAAAATAACCTTTTAGGGACCATATTTTTCTTTCCATCCTTATCTTGAATGGTGTGCAAATTAGCCAACATCTTCTATTCCTTAAACAAAATAGTTATATGAATTCTCTTTCTCTCACACAATAGACCCTAAAACAAGAGTTCGATTAGTTTCTGGAGTTTCCAGAGAGATCTCAGCTGCCTGCCTGGCCACACTCCTGCCAGGCTTTCTGTGTTTGGAAGTGTTCTATGTTTCCCGTCCTGCCAGTCAAAATGATTTTATCTAGGTTTAGTTCCTTTGTGAATATTGATTTAGGGAAAACTTTAATTTTTTTAAAGATATCCTCCACAATATGAGAATTATGTTAATATATTAGTTTTGTCTTCTGAATCATAGAAAGATGTTGGCTACATTTTATTTTAGTAAGGTTTATAACAAGGGCTCTTTGTATGCATTTCTGATCCTGAGCATGTATATGCACACATATTATGTATAGAAATAAGGGTGGTTTTAAAGACACAATACTTAAAATAACATTGCCAACTGATAAGTCAATTCTACATGTTTAATTTTTTTAATTTGTAATGTTTTATTAGAGGATATTTAGTACTGTTGTATATAAAACTAAATCTCTAATTCCTGAATTAGACAATAACTGTATAGATGAAGTTACCTTGGCTTCCAGTCTTTCTGGGCACAGTTTACCTCTTCAGACAGGAAGACAAGTTTCAAAACTAACTAACATTTGCATCTTGAACTTCCACTTTCTTTCTTCCTTTACTTATTTTTCCCTTTGCAACTAAACTTTCCCAGTCCTAGTGTCAGGGTCTTTGACCAATGCCTAATGGGGTAATCCCTTAGAAACTGTCACTTTGCCTATTGCTTGTCTCCAGTTATTGCACAAAAGTGATTTGTCTTACATCTTACCTGAAAGAGGAAAGAGACAGAATAAAATAAAACACAAATATTGTATAATACTCATATTATTATAAAGTCTAAGAATGCATTTAATCAATCACTGCTATAAAGAAAAAAAATTATTCTGTGGCTTGAACATTATCATCATCAATAAGAGTGTCATCAGATATGACTGGAACCTGACTTCAGCACACCAAGGATCTCTAGCACCCTGTTTAATTAGTAAATTCCTAGATGTGGGCCAAATAGGACTTTTTCTGAACACTCAGTTTGTAATTTGAACATGCCCTAATTTCTATGTGTGAGATCTTACACAAGGTAAAAGGCAGAGTTTATTATTAAAGGCTGTCTCTGCCCCAGCCAAATCCCAAAGGGCTCTAGTTACAAGCAGTATAGACAATATCACCTTGTAGGAGTTTTGCCTGAACTTCAGAGTTGTGTCTCTGAGTAGATGGAGGTGGGAAAAAGAATGAGCCAAAATGAGGAGCTGAGTTATGGCAAAGCAAGAAGTGGCGAGGCTGTGCGCTCAGATAAGCAGGCATGTCATATTCTATAACATTTTTGTGTGTTTAGTTCTGATGATTTTGATTATGAAAGGCGTGAATTCCATCTCTACAACAATCTTCCTTGCACACAAATCAGCCTCTTTGCAAAAACATCGCAAAAGCAAAATGTTTTCTAGCCCTTTATGTGAAAGACAGCTATCTTGAAAATCATAAACTCTACTAAACATCAATTTCAGTATACATTAAGCCTGTAAGTGAAGATATTAGAACTACTTTGGGCCTTTAACCATCTCTTTAATAAACTGTACATTAATAACAAGGTTGTGTTAAAGCAATATCTGGTTTAAGTGTCTCCTTTTAAAAATCCCATTGTATGGAAAGCTGGGAAAACATATTTGTTTATAACTGACTCGAAACACGTATTCCGGTAAAGTCCTATGAATTCATTACTTCTCTGTTAACAAAACAGATGTTATTTTTTAACCTGAGTTTAAAGATAAAGTAACTTGGCTAAGATCAGTTACCCAGCAAATGGAGAAGCTTCAAGGATTCCAGCCCAGATGGTTTGGTTTCTGAGCTCGTGTTTCTCAAAGGCTTTGTAATTTATTTACTTATTTATTCCTCTCTGACAGAACCTCTGAAGTGTTACAAGAGCCGCTTGACATTGCCTTTGCCTTCTCTGACCTGCACTGTGGACTTGAGTTTCTGCATCCCTACAGAATTTATTGCTTAAAATGTGCTTTTTGTACTTGGTCTTTGGAACCATCTATTCTTATAAATGTTTCTGGCCTCTGTTCCCAAAGTATTGTTAGACTCTTAAGACCTTTGTCGGGTAGGAATGACTTATTTTACTAGGTTAAATAATATCATTTCTAAAAACAAAATAGCACTCTGTGTAAAGGCCTGTGTCTATTTTCCCATACTATCCTATGTATGCGAATTACTTTTTATTCACAAAATAAATAAAACACCCATATTACCACAAGAGCAGTAAATAGCAAGAAATTAGGATACAGACATGTATGGTATGAATTTGTATCTGATCTCATATCTAGACACATTTGGAAAACATAACACATACACATGGCAAATACATTCTACTGTAATCAACAGTAGTGCTTATAGTGCATCTGTGTTCTTGGATCACCGCAAAATCTCTCCTTACAGAAGGCCTCAGACCTTATGTTAGGAATGGCTGACTGAAACCAGTGTTCTTAATCATTTTTTACCTTACAACAGCAGTAACTCAGGTTAAGTGATATTAAAATTTAATAGAAAAGCCTATTGCTTTTGCCTTAAAAGGACACCTTTGAAATGATGTCATTTAAAATTCAGACATTATTAAACATGAATATTTTTGAATCCAAGTATACATTTTAATTATCAACTTTCTCAATATTTAAAACAATAAAATTAGGACTGGGGATGTGATTCAGGAGACAGAATGCTAGATTAAATATGCACTGTGCTTGGCTCCAGTCCCCAACATTGCATAAAACTTGGTCCGGTGGCACATCCATTTACTCTCAGGATTGGAATGTAAAGGCTGTATCAGAAATTAATAGTGCAGCCTGGCGTGGTGATGCACGCCTTTAATCCTAGCACTTGGGAGGCAGAGGCAGGTGGATCTTTGTAAATTCAAGGCCAGCCTGGTCTACAGAGCAAGTTCCAGGACAGCTGGGGCTACAGGGAGACCCTGTCTCAAAAAGACCAAAAAAAAAAAAAAAAAGTAAAAAAAAAAGAAATTAATAGTGCATAGTGAATTCAAACCCAACCTGAGTTATATAAGACCTTGATTCAAAAAGAAAAAAATGAAGAAAAGAAAGGAAAGGAAAGGAAAAGTAAAGAAAAAAAGAAAAGAAAATGAGTGGTCTCAAATTTTGTCTTTTCTGAACTTTCCTTAGAGACATCTTTAAATTATATACCAATTATTGATTATGCCAAAAAGTACATACTTATTTGGGATATGGTCTGTAAATATTTTCATGACTTGGTAATGGGCATTCACAAAAAGGGCAGGTAGTATATAAGCAAGAAGAAGCTTACCTGTCCCTGAATTTAACAATTTGAAGGAGAATTGTACCTGGCTATTTTTCCTTGATGTTTGGTTGAAAGTTCATAATGACTAAAAATATATAATGTCTTAAATACCTAAACTGCTTTCACTTCAGAGAGTCCTAAGGAAAATAATAGAAGCTGAAAACTACAAATAGATAATTTGTCCGATAAAATAAAGAACCAGGGGCTGGCGAGATGGCCTAGCAGTTAAGAGCGCCAGCTGCTCTTGCAGAGGACCCGGGTTCGATCCCCAGCACCCACATGGCGACTGAGAACTGTCTGTAACTCCAGTTCCAGGGGAACTCCAGTTCCAGGGGAATCTGACATCCTCTTTTGACTTCCGTGACATTGCAAGACATGGGTGCACAAACCTACATGCAGACAGGATATTCATATAAATAAATAAATAAATAAATAAATAAATAAATAAATAAATAAAATTAAAAATTAAAAAAATGTTAAAAAAAATAAAGAACCACTGTTGTTGGACAGGGAGATAAAACAAAAGCTCTTTGAACTAGATGAATGTGTTCTTTTATTTACAACGTTATGTCCCAATCGCCAATTTCAGGCCACGACCCTCTTCCAATCCTATTAATTACTCTTTACAGATAGAATAGCATTTTCAATAAAGTACACAGATTTTCATAGCCATCAACAAATTTTTAGCTTTAACTATGTAATGGGAAATGTGGAGATTTCTGAAATAATGTTGGGGTGACAGAAAAATGATTAGCATTTTATACAAATCTCCAGGTTGTTTTGGAAGCATGTCCACTGTAAACAATGCAGAGTGCTCATAAGTGAATTCATGTGTGACTGAATGGTGCCATTTTATCACAATTAGTAACCTTGTCTGTCCGATCAAGCCCTCTGGCCAGAGGCAGACACATAATGGTTCTCATTATATTGATTTCCATTGAGGCACCTCATGTTTGACCACTCTGCAGGCTGCTCAAATGAATGATTTGTCTGCCAACATTGGAAATGTTTTAAAAATTAGGGAAACATTTTTATTTAATTTGGTTTTAAGACTCATTAAGAGGAATTTTATATCAAACAATATAAAATATGTGAGCATTATGCTTAACATGATTTTTTAAGGTGATTATTGGGGCTGGAGAGTTGGCTCAGTAGTTAATAACACTTGCTATTCTTGCAGAGGACCCAGGTTTGATGTCCAGCACCCACATGGTGACTAACAACTGTCCCTAACTCTACTTGCAAGGATCCACCTTTCTCTTCTGACCTCTGTGGGCACTGGACGACCCGGATGCACTTACATACATGAAGGCAATACAGTCATACACATAAAATAAAATTTAAAAAAATCCAAAAAATGTTAAGGTAATTATTGAGTTTATCTTACAATCTTGCTGAAAGTCAAAGAATAACAAATGGTTAAAAATGATTATAAATTCAGTGTTCCTTTAGTAATATGTGCTTTACAGTGGCAGCAGTGTTTACTGCTGAATGCAATTTCTTTTCCAGGCTTTGCTTTATATGTTGATACCCTCATTTGCTATTCATGTTGGAAGTGAAATCTGTCTGTAAATGCTTGCATGCAAATTTGAAACTGGAGCCAAATACCAGAAGGGAGTGTAGGAAGGCCTGAATTCATCAGACTTAAACCACCCAGTTAATGCCATATGCACAAGCCTACGTCACTCAATCATTCTGGCAGCTGACGAAGAAGGGGTTATGTTTCCCCACCAGGTTCAAGTTTACTGCCCAGAATGGATTGCATCATCACAAGCATTTTAAATGACAGTTTTACAGGGAAGAAAGGGATTGAATTAAGTGTGTGCTTGTTACACTTTCTGAAAATCCTAATTGTGCTTATGAGAGAGTTGGTTAGTTAATATTTTATAAAATACCTAAAAATATTGTCGATACGCTGTGGTTGTATGAAAAAGAAGTTTTTTGATGGTTAAAGTATTTTTTTAAAAGATTCGAGTAAAATCAAAACAGCTAATTTTATCATAATTATTGTATTTCATTATTAAACTTCACTAAAGGGAAAGTTATGAGTGGATTCAGGCAAAACATGTAGCAAGATATCCTGCTTTGTTGAGTAGGGCCTTTGAATCTCTCTACCAGGCCTAGTTTGGATCAAAGTTACCTGATAGCCACAACTATGATCAAATTAGTAACTTTGTGAATCTATTGTCTTGGTAATGATAGGAACATTATATGTAAGTGTCAAATAAAAATACATGTTTAGCTGGGCGTGGTGGTGTACACCTTTGATCCTAGCACTTGGGAGGCAGAGGTAGGCTGGATCTTTGTGAGTTCAAGGCCAGCCTGGTCTACAGAGTGAAATCCAGGAAAGCTAAGGCTACAGGGATACCCTGTCTTGAAAAGACAGAAAATAAATAAATAAATAAATAAATAAATAAATAAATAAATATTCATTGAGCTGGGTGTGGCAGCACACACATGTAATACCAGAATTTGGGAAGCAGACGGATCTTTGTAAATTCAAGGCCAGCCTGGTCTACATGGTAAGTTCCATGCCAGCTAGGGCTACAGGGAGGCCCTGTGTCAAAATGACAAAAAATAAAATAAAATGTCTCTCTTGGGCTGGGGAATTGGCTCAGTTCATAAGGCCTTTCCCTCACAAGTACAAGGACCTGGGTTCAGTCCCAGAAACCAAGTAAAAAATCAGGCACAGCGGGTAATGCTGACAGGGAGCTAGATCTAGCCTACTTGGCAAATTCCAGGCCAATGAGACACCCTGTTTCAAAACACAAGGTGAACTGTGCCTGGGAAATGACACGTAATGTTCTCTATCCTCTGGCCTTCACACATATGATATACACACCTGCACATACATGACCAGGTATAAACACACAGACATACACAGAGATAAACCAGGGAGATCAATATATTTGGGGATTAAATCACAAAGGCAATGCTACAGAAGGTATTTTTCCAGGTTCTAAAAAAGCAACTTACCTTATACCTCATAAAAATTAAATAAGACTGCCGATACTTAACACCGTTCTGAGATGAGAAGCAGCAGCCTGCCATCAATAGAGGAAGTAAAGCGTGTTTTCTTCTTACTATTGCACTACCCATGAAATCCCCATCTTGCACATGTGGTTTTCAAATGAAATCATCCAAGCTCTAGCTGAGAACACTTCAGAATAATGAGCACTGTATGCCAGGTGAGTTATTTTTCTTTTTTTAGATTAGCTTGGGAAACTAAGAAACATTTTATACA
The DNA here is from genome assembly GCA_009823505.1 of Rhizomys pruinosus. NCBI lineage: Eukaryota > Metazoa > Chordata > Mammalia > Rodentia > Spalacidae > Rhizomys > Rhizomys pruinosus. The sequence goes on from VZQC01011247.1 coordinate 1,624,267, forward strand.
CACATACACTTCACAGTCTTCATTTCCCAATGCATTTTATATTCCTTCCCCAGTGTTCTCATTTATTCAGTGACTGTTTGGCCCACAACAGTTTGCGATTTCTGAAAACAAGGTCAAGAAGGGTCCATCAGGTAAAAGACTACAGAGAACTTGATCATATTATGCACCACTGAAGGAGTCCTTCAAACCTTACAAATACTCTCTGTGCTGACTAGTCCCCTGAGTGTAGTAAGAAGCAGGACTTGGCAGTATTTGATACCAGCAGGAAATGCATCTGCGCTCATATGTCTTTGATTCATGAGAAGATGACAGAACACAGTGCAAATGACCCAGGAAAGTGCTAAGGGAGAACACTCTGTTCCCACCCGTGACTCTTGGATGTTTTCTGGTCTTCCCAGTTCCTGATGTGTAGGCCGAGCTTGTTCATGAGCTCTCCTTAGTCACTGGAGGAGCTGGGGCAGGCCTAGGTGTCAAGGATGGCACTAGAACTGCTTGGCTCTATGTCGCCCCAGCAGTCATGGGAGCCAGGATTCCCTAAGTCTGCTGAAGTAGTTCATGGTAGTAATGTAGAAACCATGAGGTACTGTGTGATGTTTAAGCAGCGGAAGATAGGAGGAGGATGGAATGAAGAATGCCAACCTCTCCTTTTAGTTTCTATACAAAACGATAGCTCCAGAAAAGCTGGATGAGTTAAAACAGTGTCCTACTATCACACTAACAGGACAGCACAAAGGAGAAACTTTTTTCTGTTACTGCTTGGGATTGAACCTGTGACCTCATGCATGATGGAACTCAAGTACTCTACCACTGAGTAACATCCTCAGCAGTAGGAAAATACTTTTATTTAATATGAATTGAAAATAAATACCTTTCTTCCTATACACAAACAAGTTGTGCTTTTAGAAATGAGTTCAACATTACAATTAACTGATATCATTGAGTGTCCATCACTTCCTGTTTCTTTCTCTTTTCTTCCTTTGTCTTTCATTCCTTCTCCCTTTTTCTTGTGTCTCCATCTTCTCCCCTCCTTCCCTCTCTCCTTCTTTACCTCTTTCTCTCTGTCTCTCTCCATCTCTTCCTTTCTCTATCTCCCTTCACTTTAAACAACTTTTATTGAGATACATTTCCTATGCCATTAAACCTGCTTATTAAAGTATGTAATTCAATGGTTTTAAGTTTATTTGTTGTGTGAAAATTATCACAAATTTAGATTGATTTCTGCTCCTCATCCTGAAGTGCCCAATTCTTCCCTGTACTTACACAACTGATTATCTGCCTGTGGTATATAAGAATTTTTCTTTGCCAGACATTTCTTGCAAATAGATTCATCTAACATGGTGTCTTTTAAAAATGAATTGCTTTCATGTAGGATATTTGCAGTGGTCATTCATCTTAGAACATGGATCAGTACTTCATCCTGTTTACTGCATAATGTTATTCTAGTCTAAGACAATAACTCATTTTGTTTATCCATTCAGACATTGATCAGCATTTTGATCACTATTTTTTGAGTTTTGGATAAGGCTATGTTAATTTATAAATAATTTTATTTGTACTTTTAATACACATCATGTATTGATACTCAATATATTTTATGTGCCTATTAGTCATATGTACATCTTCTGAGACATGCACATTTGGATCTTTGGCCCACTTTTAACTGGTTAAATGGCTGCTTCATGATTAAGATGTATTCATAGATTTTATGTGTTATTTGATCAGACTTCTGTTGAGCAAAATTTTTCTCAAATTCTATGGATTGTGTGTCCACTTTCTTTACAGTAACCTATGAAGCAAAGTACCTTTTTTATACTGTGGGGGTAATTTATTGGATTTTAATATTATTGCTGATAATATATATGCATATATACATATATAAAACAATCACTAAACCCATGATCACTAAGTATTAACTCTGTATTTTCTTTTTTTTTTAAATTTTTATTTATTTTGTATGTGTATAAATGTACTGTCTGCACGTAGGTTTGTGCACCCGTGTTGTGCAATGCCGCGGAAGTCAGAAGAGGGTCTTGGATTCCCCTGGAACTGGAGTTAAAGGCTGTTCTTAGCCGACATGTGGGTGCTGGGGATCAAACCTGGGTCCTCTGCAAGAGCAGTTGGTGCTCTTAACCGCTGGGCCATCTCTCCAGCCCCATCTCTGTATTTTCTTCTAAGAGTTTCATACACTGTTGCTAATGTTTTTGGTCCATTTTCAGTTGAGTTATATCTGAAGTTTAAGGATGTAGCTTTGTTTATTTTAAATGTGGATATTCAGTTAGTCAAACATAATTTTTAAAATGTTTTTTTAAGTTAACTATTATTGCACATGGTTAAGAGTAAATTAACAAATTAATAAACCAGGAAGATGCAAAGTTTGTCTTCGAGCTCTGAATTATGATCCACTGACCCAGTGTTTATTCTGATGCACTAGTTAAGAACTCCTGATTGTTCTGCCTCATAATAAATTATGAAACTGAGATGTTTGAGTCTGCCCATTTTGTTCTTTTAATAAGTGAAATATAACAGCTTTCAACTTTGCTTTTTTAAAGATTATTTTTGCTATATTGAGTTCTTTAAATTTCCAAAGTAATTCTAGAATGAAAGTTTCAGCTGAAATGCAGTAGCTGAGATTCATACTAGGGTCATCAGACTAAAAATGGCTGTGTTTGTGTGTGTGTGTCTGTCTGTCTGTCTGTCTGTGCCCATATCCTCTTGTCTTGGTATTTACTATGTTCCCCTTTCTTTGCCAGCTACTTCAGCTATATATTTATTGAAGGACACACTTCTTCTAAGACCAGTAATACATAATTATTAGCTAATATAGAACTTACATAACGCATAAATAATGCATTTATCAGTCAATATAGAATGACAGTAATAGCTTCAGTTTGTGTAGAAACAAACCTTTGCTAGTGCTTGAACTTTTTATTCAATTTCAAGTTTGCATATAATCTACACAGTGCATTTATTAGAATCGACAAAGTTAGTCTTTTTGTTAACAGTAATAATCAGAATTATATTAAATATAAAAGTCACCTAAATATATATTACACTGAATAGCTGGTTTCATTGAGGGTGAAGTTGGCAAGGTGCTTCAGCAGGTGGAGGAGCTTGCTACAAATGCTGGAACCTGAGTTTGAATCCTATAATGCAAGTAAATGTAAATAGACAGTACTAACTTCTCAGAGTTATCCTCTGACCACCCCCTCTCTCACACAAACACACACATACACACACACCACACACAAGCACACACACACACAAACACATACACACACACACACACACAAGCACACACACACCCTGTTATCAGCACCCATATACACACATCATGCACACACACACACTAAATATAAATTAAAAATAAAAAATAAACTATGTACTTAAAGAAAAAAGTAGCAAGGAAAAAATTTAAATACAAGCATACCATTGAAGAAATTAGAAAATCTTTTACATCCATGGTTACAAAAATCAACGGGATAATTACTGCTAGTAATAATCCCTATTATTTAGAAATTATTTAAGTGCATATAAATGTTGACTCAACAGGTGGAATATAGCTTAAGCCACAAAGAAAGAACATAGTAGAACTCTCAGCTATATATAGTTTCAACAATAACATATAAGATGCCAGCACTTCCTGAGGATTAATGGCCAACTGGAAGAGCCTGTGGTCTTAGGGCCATTAACTCCATGTGCTCATTAATTCTGTTGAAATATCTTACAGCAAGGACATTCATTACAGTCACTTCCCCTGTCTCTTAATACTAGTTTTGGCAGGAATTTTGTTTAACGCTTAATTTTTGAGAATGTTCTTTTCTTGTAAACTCGATGACTTTATAATAAGCATCTGGAGCAGGTTCAGGTTCTCATGGTTCCTTTGTTTTATGTGTTTTGTCTGTGTTTGTTTTCTTATCACACCACAATAGAAGAGATAGACACTATATCCTACTTAAAGAAATGACCCCAATACTACAAAGCCAAACACCTATTTAACTGGACTACATAGCAGTATTCATTAGCCAAGGGTGAAAGTGTATAAAGTCCAAGTCGCAGAACGTAGAGATTCTTCTGGGCTGTTTACTGTGGATTGAATTGCTGAAGAGGTGTCCTTGTTTTCATGATTTACAGCTTTTTTCTCAATATTCAGGTCAATTTCACAATGATGTTATGGAGCTTAGCTTTATTTGACTTCTATAAAACATGATTTCCTATCAAAAATATTTTTCAGTTATTTACTAATAGCAAATTACCTCTTAATTTCCTTTTACTTGTTGCCATAAAGCTTTAATGCCTAAGAAAGTAATTAGCACTCTTTCAATTATTTTTTTTATTTGAAGGGAAAATTTCAAAATTATGTAATCATCCTATAAAACAAAATAATTATCATTTAAAAATGAGATTCAGGTGATGGAGAGATAGCTCAGTTGTTAATACTGGCTCCTCTTACAAAGGACCTGGGTTCAATTCCCAGCCCCCACATGGCTGTTAACTACTGTCCTAGCTCCAGTTCCAGGGGAATCTGACCCCTTCTTCTGACCTCCATTGGCATTGTATGACATGGGTGCACTTACATACATGCAGGCAATACTATTACACATAAAATAATAATAAAGTTTTTTAAAATAAGATCCTCATTAATGTTTTAGTGGTTTTTTGTTTTTGGTCTTTTCAAGACAGGGTCTCTCTGTAGCCACAGCTGTCCTGGAACTCACTCTGTAGAGCAGGCTGGCCTTGAACTCACAAAGATACGCCTGCCTCGGCCTCCCAAGTGCTAGGATTAAAGGCTTTCTCCACCACTCCCGGCTCTTTAGTGTTTTTCTATGAGTGTCTGCATGTAGGATGGTGCACCCATATCATGCAATGCCGCGGAGGTCAGAAGACGGCGTCAGATTCCCCTGGAACTAGAGTTAAAGACGGTTCTTAGCTGCCATGTGGGTGCTGGGAATTAAACCTGGGTCCTCTGCAAGAGCAGTCATCGCCCTTAACTGCTGAGCCATCTCTCCAGGCCCAATGTTTTAGTTTATGAGTATGTATATTAAATATTAACCATCATCTCTACAAAAAGGTACCTAAAGAAAATATAAAGTTATTGTTTGGATAGTATCATTAGAATTGTGGAATTCCTTGGTTATTAGCAAATTTTAGGTTAGACATATACTGATAATTAGCCATCATGTTTACTTGCTATGTTTGCTTGAAACCAATAGGAAATGTAATAAACAACTCCTAGAAGAGAAAAAGACATGCAGACGAAGTACCATGCCTCATTAAGAGAAAATGGGTCCCACATTGCCTAAAATGAACACGGCATTATAAAAAAGTCAATGTTGCCTCTGATTGACAATATAAGTGCCAAAAGCATGCATATTAGATTAGAGCTTGCCTAATTGGGAGATGTGGGGTATTTGAAGTACAGTAATAGAAGCAGGCGCTAATCTCTGTCATGATATGCTATGTCACCACTCCTTGAAATTCCATTGGGCAATATTAATTCAAGCAGAGGTCTGAGCTACTAATAAATGAGGCAAATTGAGTCAATTACTAATTTCATGCTTTTATGATTTGGGGTTTAGCTAGATAATATCTGCAATTTAATACACTGCTCTCTAGAGATCTTGACCATTTACAAAGAACATGCTTTCACAGACCTATTTGCACTATTCATTTTAAGTTCCACCCTGCTATGCAGAGGGGGAGGAGAATACATAGGCCACAGTGTTATTTTCTTTCTCCAAGCTCCATATGTGACTTCCCTTTGATTGAAATCTTCATCAGGCTTTATGGCTAAGTTTATGGCTAAATACAGTCTTCTAGCTGTATTTATTTGGCCCTGTTTCTCTTTGGGGAACAGTTATCAAAAAGATAAGGCAAAATCCAGGTCTTAATATATTTTATTGGACGACTGCAAAGGGATAGTATGCCTTGAAGGGTTCGTGCACTTTGGAAAATCAACCTGATCTTCCACTTTTTTGAAAGCCTGTTAAATTTGTGTTCAATTCAGTAACTAAATTCATCTCTTCCACACTTTCCTCATAAAGTGATGATGCACCAGATCCCCGAGATTCTTTGTGTCATTGCTAATGACCAAGCTAATTTGTGTGTAAATGAATATCCCCTTAGGAATAATTTCAACTTGCCCCAAACAATGAATTTCATTTTGTTCATGAGAATTTTTTTTCCTGGCATCACAAACACATAATGAATTAAAAGCATTTTTTATTGATAGTTTTATTGTTTGACTCTTCAACATACGAAACTACCAAGTTAAAAACAGAGCAATACAAAAATGAACCAATAAATTTTCACCGTGTGTGTGTGTGTGTGTGTGTGTGTGTGTTTTAATTACACACCTCTTATACAAATACAGCTACCTAGGCTGTACTGATGTCAATTTGGAGCTTCTCAAAATACTAAAGTTTTATACAAACTGATAAATACTGTAATCATTACAACATTTTTCATCTGTTTTCCTGCTAGTAAAAGATTTCTTTAAGTAATTATATTACACACTCGTTTGTATTAACTCACTGGTAGAGTACTAAGCCGGTTTTTTCTTTCCCCTGGAATCGCAGAGAACCAAATAAAAACACACTTTAAATCATGTCTTTCCAGCTGCAGTTAACCTGATTCTGAAGAGGTAAGAGGGGAATGGATAGTTGCCAAAAACCCTCTTTGGCAAGGTCCACGCCACCAAAGTGAAGCAGTAAATTGAGAATTGAGCCAATTATGTGAATAAGTCCAGCTGAAAAGCACTTTCCATGGAACTCTATCAATAATTTACCTAAGTTGTGTTGGTGGGAGTCAGAGCAGTAATTAAGGTCAGAAACCTAGAAAGAAGAAAGTGTTGCTTTTCCTTCCTTCCTTCCTTCCTTCCTTCCTTCCTTCCTTCCTTCCTTCCTTCCTTCCTTCCTTCCTTCCTTCCTTCCTTCCTTCTTCCCTCCCACCTTCCCTTTTCTCTCCTCTATCTCCTTCTTTCCTGCCATTTGCTTTCTTGTCACTTCCTTTCTTTGATATTTCCGTCTGCTGGTATAGGCCTGATTTCTAATACCACTGCTATCCCCAGGAGAGTAATTTTCTTTGTTTCGGGAGAATGGGACATCCAGGCCTTTGATTCTTTGTTCTGACAACAAAGCCCACAACAACTTCCTTTTTCAGCTGCAGTTTATGCTCTGGGAGACTAAGATCAAGGAGCACATAGATGCTAGCCAAAGGGAGCCTTGCACTATATTTCCATAGATGTCATATAGGGGAAAAAAGCCCTGGCCTGATCCGCTACTAAGAGGCCTGCTCCAAAGAGAAGCTTCAGATGCCCTGCTGTGCTATTCAGAAAATGAATGGACACGGTATAAAATATTATGTCATAATGTACAATTCATAGATACACATGAATCTTATCTGTTCATATTTATTATTTCCTTACAGTCTTAATCCACCTGATAAACACTAAATACTGACACTATCCTGTTCTTTCACTGCACAGAACTGGCAGTTTAATAATAATGGGAAAAATCACTTCCTATGAAACCTCTACAATGTCAGAAAGAGACACTGCACACAGGAAATGGTGATGGATAATAGTTACAGAGAACTTACTCTAAACATTTATTTATGGAGAATTTTATATGCAATATTATGCTCCCATTTTATGGATCAGCATACTGAGACATGGAAGCTTCCTTTAACTGATGAATGCACAGATTGGTGAAGGCTAACTTTTGATTCTGTGCAGGCTTATTCTCCTTTTTCATGTATAGTACTAGTTTATATGGTACAATGCAGCATGATAAAACTAAGCAAAATAATATGTGCTGTCCCTTAATACTCTTAGGAAGCAGTTCAGAAGTGATATTTTAAAATATCAATCCACCTTTTAAGTAAAGCCTGAGCTAAATATTTATCATATGACTTTTGTAAATATATAATTCATAATGAGGCATTGACTATTGTGTTTTAGAACAGCAGACTGACACAGATATAACTTATGTGGAGAATGCATCCTCCCATGTGCTCTGAGTTTTCCTCTTGTTGACATGCAATGTTTAAATGATACTGGGCATTCAGTATAACATCACTGATGTAAGACTGTGAGAGATGTGGCAGAATAATAGAAACGGAGTCTTCAAGGAGAGAAAAGGATGGCTGAAGTCAAATTTTCAACTCTGTGTATGTGTGTGTGTGCATGTGAGTGCATGTGTCCACAGGTACACAAGCATGTGGGCATGTATGGACAGGAGTATGCTAGTATTTCTTTTATATCTCACAGATTTATTACTCATGTTCATGTCTCCTGAGTCCTATTATTACCAAAAGCATGTGTATTTGAATTAATGAATGGCTTAACTATGTGTTTACTTTTATTTTTACTCTTTTGAGATCTAACAGATCCCAGATTGGTTACAGTTATTACTGTTCATACTCCAGTAACTGAATGTAAGAGCCTTCTCAGGAAATTATTTTGCTTTAGATTATTTTTTTCCTTCTTTATTTTTTTTCACTTTTTGACAATAAGTAGTAATTTATGAGTACAAGCATCCTTCATGTAAAACCAATTTGCAAGCAGTTGCACCCAAACCCACACAGCCCAAGGGTCCCACCATCCAGCAGGGGGGGCTTGTTTGTTCAATCAAGTTGATCAGATAAGTGTCCAGTCTATATTGCTGTAGTTTCACCATTCACTCCAATTGCAGCTCTCATATTCTACCATGACCCCTCTTCCACAGTTTGTTCCCTAGGCTTAGAAAAAGGGCACAGGTGGACGAGAGGCAAAACAGTCTACTTTCTCTGGAGCTGTCGTTTTGGACTCTGGTCAATTCTGGCTGTTTCCTTTCATGGGCTGAGAGTTTGTCCAGGAATAACCTTTCAGTCCTACTAATGAAGCACAAGCAATTAGATATATAGGTATTTAAACAGTACTAATTGTTATGGTAGGTTACTTTGGTATAGACAGATATTTGGATGGTATTTCAATCCAATAATTACGTTTTTTTCTGTAAAATATGACAGGGTCTTACTATGGCTTATATCATCTCCTAACCACTAGAGGATGTAAGCTTGTGGCATCAGCCGTGGGTTATTCCTCCAAGGAGAGAGCTAAAATTGGCTATTTGCTTTAGATTCTTACTGTCCCCCTACTCACTAAAGAGTAAAATGAAGCCAGGTGTGGTGGAGAACGCCTTTAATCCTAGCACTCAGGAGGCAGAGGCAGGCGAATCTTTGTGAGTTCAAGGCCAGCCTGGTGTAGAGAGCGAGTTCCAGGACAGCTGGGGCTACAGGGAGACCCTGTCTCAAAAAGACAAAAAGAAAGGGTAAAATGAAATGCAAGATTATAACAGAATATCAGGGTGCATATCATCAGAGTGATGAGCTCACTCCACTTACTTTCCTCTTCATTTCTCTTAAAGTTTCTAATCAAAAAGCCTTAATTAGTCCTTCTTCAAGCTAGCTGCTTCATTGTTTCCCTATTTCCAGTCACACGATACAGTATAGAAATATGCTAACTATGAATAAAGGAAAATGACAGATGCATGGAACTTTTAAATAGCCTAAAGTTGTCTAAAATTTAATGCTAGTTCTACCCAGCATTCACTGTTCTTTGTAAAGCCATAATATTCAGTGTGTAATATAATTGTTTTTAACCTTACATACTAAGAACTATGAAACTTATTTTCTCCTGTGGAAAATGATGGTTAAGAGTTAATTCAAGTCTTTGTGTAATATGCTGTACTGGAACATTCTAAATCATAGAAGTAATTAATCTAAATGCAGTATCATGCTGCAGTCTGCATTGTTTTCTAGTTTTCACTTTCCATGTGCAGTTTCCAGTCATCAATACCAATTACGATGAAATGTTGCTCATATATTTATAACCATCATCATCCAGGATTCCTGTTTGTTCACAGAAGCTGCATAAATCATGGTTGCACAATGCTATTTCATTTTATGTTGCTTTTTTTCATGAGATTCATTGAGTTTGGGGGACTTAGAGGGACAATAAACTGACAGCCCAGTAAAAAAAAAAAATCTTTACCACAGAAAATAGAAGTAAATCTCAATGCTAAATTAATATATTGCACTTTTCATCTTTAATATGCACTGCATGGGTAGCTTGACATTTATTGATTAGCCATAAGAAATAGATTATTAATGGGAGTAGAAAGACTTCAACTGTCACAGTAAACAACTGACTCTGAGTTCAAATACACCTGAATTCATGGTTTTCATTCCTGTAAGAAATCAACCCAACTTAAAAGGTATATATTTCTAAAAAAAAAAAAAAACTTTAAATCATATATTGACTGTGCAATATATACAGAAAACTATATAAGTGAAAAGACTTTGCCTCATGTATTTCCATGGCCAAATAAAATCTTCAGGTCTTCAGCACTGATGCCTGCTTTTGTTCTGAGTGTGAAATTCTTGCCACCACACCATAAGGCTTCTGGTTCCAGGAAAGTGATATGTTCTACAGTGAAAGTAAAACGTACTATTAGAAATACAGGGCAACAGTCTATTCACTGTATGCTAACTCAAGAAGGGAAAGCAGGATGAAGAAAACATTTGCCTCTTGGGATTATGTCTTTCACTCCCAGTTATGAAGAATTTCCATTGTCTATAAATATTCTAAAGAAGCTGTCTTGGGCTGGAGAGATGGCCTAGCGGTTAAGAGCGCCGACCGCTCTTACAGAGGACCCGGTTTCGATCCCCAGCACCCATATGGTGGCTGAGAACCATCTGAAACTCCAATTCCAGGAGAACTCCAGTTCCAGGGGAATCCAAGACCCTCTTCTGACCTCCGTGGCATTGCACAACACGGGTGCACAGACTTGCATGCAGACAGTACATTCATACACATACAGAAATAAGTAAAATTTAAAAAAAAAGAAGCTGTCTCTTATTACTAAGGACATGTGAATGCATTGGTATAAAAATGACAGCATAATACATATGACAATTTATTTTGCTTTATCCAAAATATCATAAACCTGCTTAAAGCTGTACTTGTCTAAATGACAGCTATAAGGACCTTTGGTTAAGTACATCTAAAGAAAGATGTAATGTCACTGTAGAAAATATCAGTGAGCTATTGAAGATCACACATTCTGAGTTCTTGGTCCATAATTCGTTGAAGAAAAACTGTGTCCTCAGACCAGAATTTTATGAGAGCAAATGATATGAAGTTTAGGCTCATCATGAAATTTTCCTTAGAAAATTAAGAAAAAATTATTTTTTGGTTTTATTTTTGAGGCAGGGTCTCCCTCTAGCCCCAGCTGGCCTGGAACTAACCCTGTACACCGGGTTGGCATTGAACTCACAGAGATCCACCTGTCTCTTTCTCCCAAGTGCTAGAATTAAAGGCATGTGCCACCACACAGGGCTATTTTTTTTCTCTATGAAAGGCCAGAGGTCACTGTTGCTGAAAGGAATTTTTTTTCCTGTAAGGAAAAGAAACCTATTAGTCACCAAAAATTATAATCATCTATACCGTAAGTTTGGTTTCTTGATATTTAAGAGGGTCTGCTTTCTTTCACAGCCATTATACAAAAAAAAAAAAATAACTCTAAAGGTTTTCTTTTTGGGGGGAGGTAGAAAAAAAATAACAAAATGCTGAAAACATCAAAACATTACTTGATTTCCAAATTTCTCATGTTGTTCTACCGACCTTCTAGCAAGAATGGCACCCAACATTTATTATTTTAAAATATAATAAACTTAGCAACTTGAAATTCTTACCAACTTTTATCCTGTAAAATAAAATAATATAGAATTTGAAAAATTAAAACATTTCTTAGAGTAAATGATCTACAAAATCTCATAGAAATCATTCAAAGTGAACTTTTTTTCTTGAAGAACACTACCCCCAAATGTCTTTCCTCACAGCTTATAACACCTTTAACATGATCTTAACATAGTGCTTGGAATTCTTCTAACTGAAGCTTGGTTAATGACCTCCTTAAAAAAAATAAATGCAGCCATCTCTTTTCAGTGTTGGTTAAAAGGTTGCAGTCATTCACACCTCAGTGTGAATTGGCTTAATTAGCACATTTCCAAACTTAGTTCTCTATTTAAACAGGAAAAGAAACCAACACTTTGATGAGTAAGTCATCCTTGGTTCCTAAAATAGGAAAAAACTTTTTTTTGTTTGTTTTGTCTCCCTGTAGCCCCAGCTGGCCTGGAACTGGAAAACACTTTTTTAAAGAAGCCAGTAAATCCTTGAGTACAAGCATCCTTCATGCAAAACCAATCTGCAGGCTGTTGTGACCAAACCCCTACAGCCCCACCATCCAGTGGGGGGTGACAGGTTGTTTGTTCGATCAAGTTGACCAAATGAGTGTCCAGACTACATTGCTGTAGTTTCACCATTCACCCCAATCGCAGCCCTTACATTCTACCACGCCCCCTCTTCCGCAGATTGTTCCCTAGGCTTAGAAAAGGGGCACAGGTGGATGAGAGNGATGGGGTGGAGGTGGGGGGGAAGGGAAAGGGAAATAAGCCTGAACTGAATTGGAAAAAAATGTATGAAATGCACAAAGCATCAATAAAAATTAAATTAAAAAAAAATAAAGTGGAGAACAAGAAAAAAAAAAAAAGCCAGTAAATTAGCTCACAAACTAATCTCTATATATTTTGAACTGTTAGAGTTGAACAATAAGGAAAAGGGAAAAAAAAATCTTTTTTTGTGTGTTCTGTACTTATCAATTAAAGATTTTAATTTAGCCTTATTGTATCAGAATTGTGTGGTAGTTAGATTGGCGACCAAATAGGAATTTGTGTGCTGGCCTGAGAACCTAATTATCTTCGGTGTTGTTTCTGTGGCAAAGTGCATTATGAGTTTTCAAATCAAGGTTTAAGCTTTTGGATGCAATGAATATCTGAAAAACTGTTTGTTTGGGGCACCATTTGTATTCTCAGTCACAGACCTTAAAATGATCACAGTGAGAAAAAAGAGGGTAACAATGTCATGATCAAATCTTTGACTTATAATTTCCTTTGAAATCATAATCTGAAGCATAGTAATGACTGAGTAAAAATAGCAAGTAAGATCTCCTTATTTTCTTCTCTTAGAATGTCCTTATTGAGGACCATACAGATGTCCTCAAGAATCCTGAGTTAGCCTCTTGTCCTCGTTTTTCCTATAATCATCAGAAATGTGGTAGAATTTTCTGTATTTTACCAACCAAATGAAATCCCACAGTAATAAAATAAAAATATTTTGAACTTGATAAAACTGCATATTTATCAATGAACTCAATTTTTATCATCAGTAAATAATGGTGGCATGTCAATATCAGTAATCTTTTTAAAGTTATGATTGGAAATGATCTTTGCATATTACTAAACTCTAAATTTACAACATTTATAAATGTTAAAAAGAGTGGCATATATGGCTAAATCTATGCAGGCACAAACCCCAGATAAAAGACAGACACGCAAAGCTTAAGGTCATTCCAGGACATATTTACTTCAGGAATGGGCAGGGCTGGCAATCCTGTTGGCACATGGCAGCTAACAGCAAAGATGGAGGCCAGGGCAGGACCGCAGGTAAAAAGGAAGTGAGGTCACTGACCGACAGCTTCTGGAGGAAGAGGACATCTGTGTGCCCCTTGGAATCATGGTGGAGCCAGACCTAATAATAAATATATGAAAAAAAATGAGTATTCAAGAAACATTCCATTTTAACAAACTTAGATGAAGGTAGATAAGATATATTTGCTCACATTCAAAAATGCTATGTGTACTTGAAAGTAATGTCTTTGAAAATAATTTCTGATCAGCCATTGTGAATTGATGGAGTGTCAGTCTTTATTGTTATTTACTTACTGAACTATGGTGGATTCCTGGAATTTAACCAAGTAAGCTAGGCTACCCAGATTCATTCTGCTAATCATACAAATGTGCTCTTATTTGGTGGCCTATTGGTTACTGTCTGATTGGATATAATACTACAGACAATCACAAATATCATTAACTGATGGCCCATTTAATATTTGGTGGCCTGAGCTTTACAGATCTTTTTGAGAATCTGTTAAGGAGAACAAAATATATACCTTTATTGTACTTATGGAGAAGTAAATTATTACAGCACTTGAAAATTCCATACATTTATGATACTTACGTTGTACAGAAAGTTCTGCCTAATGGGATAAAATATGAATGCTTGTGTTTCAAAATAAATAACTTAATCCCAATTTGCAAGGACTGATTTCTTTTTTTTTAATACTTTTACTGATGATTTGTGTATTTCATACATTATCTTTCAGTCCAATTTAGACACATTCTCCTCTCCCTGCCTCCCACTCCACCCGAGTTCATGCCTTCTGCCATACATGTCTTGCATCTTTCTCTGTCTTTCCAAAGTTATTCACTACAGAGGCTTGCTGATTTGGGCAGAATTTAACTGTATCAGTGAGTTCTTTAACCCAGTCTTTGTGTTGTTGTTGTTCCTTCCCCTTTGTTTGCATCAACATATGCCTATATAACCATCACACGTGTATCAAAAATTATGACTTTGAGAATAAACTACATGTTAATTCCAAAATATGTTTAGGCATTCACATTTTCCCCTTTCATTTTATATCACTCTAAAATATGAATACATACCTTCCACACATATACAGTAATTACAGAATCTGAAAATAAGTGGTAGGTCAATTCTAGAGCCCGTTAAGAGATTCACATTATAACAACACAGTTACTTTCAGATAGAAAGAAATATAATAATATATAATGTTATTCAGCTTACCTTTCTTTTTTTTTAATTTTTTATTTATTTCTGTATGTGTATGAATGTACTGTCTGCATGCAGGTCTGTGCACCCGTGTCGTGCAATGCCGCGGAGGTCAGAAGAGGGTCTCGGATTCCCCTGGAACTGGAGTTCTCCTGGAATTGGAGTTTCAGACGGTTCTCGGCCGCCATGTGGGTGCTGGGGATCGAACCCGGGTCCTCTGTAAGAGCGGTCGGCGCTCTTAACCGCTAAGCCATCTCTCCAGCCCTATTCAGCTTACCTTTCAACTGGGGTTTTGATGTTAACATACACCAATGAAGGAAACCATTCACATTTCTTTTTCTGGGACTGTGTTACTACACTTAGCATAATGGCTTCGAGTTCCATCCATTTACCTGCAAAGTTCATAATGCCATCTTTCTTTACTGTTGAATAGAACTCCATTGTGTAGATGTACCACATTTATATTATTCACTCCTCAGTTGAGGGGCATTTGGGTTGGTTCCAGCTCTTCACTATTGTGAAGAGAACAGCAATAAACATAGATGTGCATATATTCCTGTGGTAGGATGAGTCTTGTGGGTATATATCCAGGAGTGGTATGACTGGGTCAGGTGGTAGGCTCATTTTGAATCCTTTAAGTGTTCTCCACACTGCTTTCCATAGTGGTTGTAGGAGTTTACATTCCCACAAGCAGTGGATAAGTGTTCTCCTTTCTCCACAACCTCTCCTGCATTTGGTGTCTTCTGTTTTCTTGATCTTAGCCAGTCTTATTGGAGTGAGATGATCTTAGAGTGGTTTTAATTTGCATTTCCTTAATTATTAATGATGTTGAACACTTTTTAAGATTTTTCTCAGCCATCTTTACTTCCTCACTGGTGAAGTCTCTGTTCAGCTCTTTACTTCATCTTTTGAGTAGGTCATTTGTTAATTTAATGCTCTCTGAGGTATCACTGGCAAAGTTTCCTTTTACTCTGTGGGTTTTCTCTTCACTTCCTTGGTTGTTTCTTTCACTGTACAGAAGCTTTTGAATTTGATGAGGTTCCATTTGTCAACTGTTGACTTTATTTTCTGCACAGCTGCTATTTGATTTACAAAGTCTTTTCCTACATCCATGTCTTATAGGTTGTTGCCAACCTTTTCTTCTGTTACCTTCAGGGTTTCATGTTTCACGTTGAGATCTTTGATCCACTTGGAGTTGATTTTTGTACAGGGTGAGAGGTAGGGTTTAATTTTATTCTTCTACAAATGGTGGTCCAGTTTTGCCAGCACCATTTGCTGAAGATGCTAGTCTTTCTCCATTGAGCTTTTTTGGCCCCTTCATCAAATATGAAATGGCTGAAATTGTATGAGCTCAAGATTGGATCTTCAATTTTGTTTAATTGGTCAATGGGTGTGTTTTTATGCCAGTACCAAGCTGTCTTTATGACTATGGCCTTGTAATATAACTTGAAATCTGGTAAAGCAATCCCCCTTTTATTGCACTTTTCACTCATGGTTGCTTTAGCTATCTG
Organism: Rhizomys pruinosus; assembly: GCA_009823505.1. Lineage (NCBI taxonomy): Eukaryota > Metazoa > Chordata > Mammalia > Rodentia > Spalacidae > Rhizomys > Rhizomys pruinosus. Next base: position 1,640,506 of record VZQC01011247.1, read on the forward strand.
AGGTCTTTTACTTTTCCATATGAATTTAAGGATATTTTTTTCCAATCTGTGAAGAAACTCTTGGGGATTTTCATAGGGATTGTATTGAATCTGTATATCAATTTGGTTAGAATGGACATTTTTACTATATTAATTTTCCCAATCCATGCACATGGGAGGTCTTTCCATCTTTCAATTTTTGTTGTAGAGATCTTTGGTGTCTTTAGTTAGGTTTGTTCCTAGGTATTTTATTTTATTTTATTTTATTTTATTATTTATCTTTTGATGCTATTGTGAGTGGGAAGGTCTCATATTCCTTATCCAATTGCTTCTTGTTGATATAAAGAAAGGCTACTCATGTACAAATTTAATGCAATCCCAATCAAAATCCCTAAGAGCTTCTTCACAGGCTTGGAAAACAAATCCTCAATTTCATTTGGAAAAAACAAAAGACCCCAAATATCCAAAGCAACCCTGAGTGAAAAGAGCAATACAGGGGGGATCACTCTACCAGACATCAAACTATACTACAGGGCTATAGTCATAAAAACAGCTTGGCACTGGCACAAAAACAGACCACTTGACCAATGGAATGACACTGAAGATCCAAACCTGAGCACATAAAATTTCAGCCACCTCATATTTGACAAGGGGGACAAGAAGACACAATGGAGGAAAGACAGCATCTTCAGTAAGTGGTGTTGGCAAAACTGGATCACCACCTGTAGAAGAATGAAATTAAACCCATACCTCTTGCCCTGTACAAAAGTCAATTCCAGATGGATCAAAGACCTCAACATGAAACCCAAAACTCTGGAGGTGATAGAAGAGAAACTTGGCAGCAGACTGCAAGACGTAGGCATAGGAAAAGACTTCCTAAATCAGACAGCAGCTGCACAAGAAATAAGATCTACAATTGACAAATGGGACCTCATTAAACTCAAAAGCTTCTGTACATCAAAAGAAACAATAAAGGAAGTGAAGAGAAAACCCACAGAGTGGGAGGAAACCTTCACTGCAGATACATCAGAAAAGCATTAATTTCGAGAGTATACAAGCAACTCAAAAAACAAAGAAGAAAGAAAACAAATGAATCACTCAAAAGATGGAGCAAAGAATTGAATAGAGACTTCACAGAGGAGGAATTAGAGATGGCTGAGAAACATCTTAAAAACTGTTCAACATCACTAATAATTAGGGAAATGCAAATTAAGATCACTCTAAGATATCATCTTACTCTGGTAAGACTGGCCAGGATCAAGAAAACAAATGATATCAAGTGCTGGAGAGGTTGTGGGGAAAGGGGAACACTCATCCATTGCTGGTGGGAATGTAAACTTGTACAGCCACTATGGAAAGCAGTGTGGAGAACCCTTAGAAGACTCAAAATGAGCTTGCCATTTGACCCAGTCATACCACCCCCGGGTATATACCCACAAGACTCATCTTACTGCAGAAATACATGCACAGCTATATTCATTGCAGCTTTGTTCACAATAGCAAAAAGCTGGAACCAACCCAAATGCCCCTCAACTAACGAGTGGATAGAGAAAATGTGGTACATGTGCACAATGGAGTTCTATGCAGCGGTAAATAAAGACATCATGAACTTCGCAGGTAAATGGATGGAGCTAGAAGACATTATATTAAGTGAAGTAACACAGTCCCAGAAAAACAAACGACAAATGGTATCCCTCATATGTGGATGCTAGCGTCAATAACCCAGTTATAAATATTTCTTGTGGAGAGGGATGCATATAAAAAGAACAACAACAGAAAGACTGCCTCAGAAAACTGACTGAAATGGTGAATCGGGAGGGGTGGGAGGGGCGGGAGAGGGACACGGATGTATATTCGATTAATGCATATTTAATTGACGTGAGTTCAACAAGTATCCAATTTTGCCCAGACTCTGTCTGCAGGTTACATGGTATTTTAGGACTTAGTAAAAGTAAATACGTGTATATTAAACAACATTGGTTTAAAGGTTCTTATAAAAACGGCAATGCACCTGAGTTAATTGGAAATATAAATTGTTGTCTACATTTGCTTTACTTAAAATCTGTATAACAAGAACTTTGGGATTGGCACATACAAATGTTCTCCATAATTTTTCTGTTGTATAGTATCACCTTGTGATATATATATATATATATATATATATATATATACCCAATATATTGGGTAATTAATAGAATTTCAAGGAACTTATATAGTTAATCCTAACTAGGCAACAATAACACATATATGGAACTCACAATAATAAGTATAACAAATAATATTCCTAATTTTGTGTATGAAAAGTGAGTCTCATAACTTACTGTGCATACTGATTGCTTTAAATATAATGATATTTCCATTTAGAAGATATTTAAGCACTTAATTCAGTCCTAACTCTTTCAAATCTTGATACTATCAAGTGAATGCACAACTAACCTATGACTAATTTTCATGCCAGGGGAATTTGGTGATTTATGATGTTGATGTGCTGTCAATTCCCTAGAAAGCTTGAATTAAGTGTACTTTCTCATACTGTAGAAAGATTTGCCAAGTATATAGAAGGGTAAACTTAATAATACAAACTCATCATTTGCTTTACAAAACATTTTTAGCAGATCTTAATATTGATTTATTGAAGCAATCTCAGCAATGTCTCAACTTAGAAGTATGTTATCATCTGTTAACACAGTTTAGTATTTATACTCAAAAAAAGTCTGTGCACCTGCATTAAAGTACAGAGTAGCCTACTCCTAAAATAATCCACATCCTGAGGTTTTCTGTGTTGTTATATCTACTGCTCACAAGAAGATGCTGTAGATAAAGTATATTTTGAATCATCTGTTATAGAAAAGGAAGACAAAGACACCTCTCCTGCAAAGGCAGTAATGATCCCAAATATGTCTTTGTTGTTGAATGCACCCCTGTGATTTTACATGTGTCAGTCGTAGCTAGCTCTGTGACCTACAGCCTGCATGGCTCTGAATCACACCATAAACAAGAGGGCACTCAAAATCATCACAAATAAAGAAAATCACCCTCTTCAGATAACTGGAGGTAGCTATAAGACCCTTTCACCAGATCACATGTTCCTTGAATTAAAGAGAAAATGCCAAATCTGTCTGCCATTTCCACTTTAAAAAAATGTCTTACATCTCAGCTGAGACAAATGCTTTTGTTTCATGATGCCTTGTTAAAATAGCATTACTCAGTTTAGAAATGTCAATCTTGCTGTATACCCTGGAGAAACTATATTCTATTTAATGGTATTCACTCTAGCAATGGTTATAGAAATTCCAGTTCTTGACTAAATACAGAGAAGGTCCATATTTTAGCAAGAAATATGTGACAAGACTGATAACAAGCATGGGGAGCCCTTGGGATTTTTATCAAATGAGTTTTTAAAGAATTGTATGCTTTCTGCTAGCATTAAGACTCCATAAGCAGGCCTCATTTCACAGACCTGCATGTGCCTGCAATTTGAGTACTGAAGAATTGTCTTCTGTTTCAGATGCTGTTCTTCTTATATGTTTTTAGCTTAAAGACACAGAGAAGCTTTTATTGCTTTCCTTTTCTTCACCACAATGAGTCTAAGGCATGGTCCCTACTAGATTTGTATTAGGCACTTCCCACTTCCAAGTAGATGGCTCTTGCTCTCTTCCCTCCCATCTTTCCCACAGTGCTTTTCATCTTATTCTTTCTTTATATTTTACTCCCGTCTGAGAACCAGTAGTGTAATTAATGTTTGATAAGACAATAGAAAGGAGAGCCTAGGTTTGGGTAAAACAATATTATCTAGGCTTAGATCAGACAAAAATCCCAGCATAGACATGGAAACATGGGTAAGAAATCCCATCACAACCTAAGGAACTTGCAGCAATTGATGGCTTCTGGGAAACAGAGTTCATTAAATTGGGCAGGGACAATTGGGGAGGAGTAGAAAGGGGAGCAGACCTAAATACTAACAAAAAATCTTGTATGAAAATCACAAAAAAATCAATTAAAATCTAAATAAAAAATACTTTCCCGGTCCTTAAAAAGATCCACCAAATAGAAATAGACAAATAAGAAGTTGTTTCACAAATAAACTGTGGTCAGATGTTAATGAACTCTGTTTACCATAGTGAGACAATTAGACAGGAGACAAACATGTGCCTGGAAGCTCAGTGGTTCTATACAAAGCATTACAATAGCCAAAATAATATTGTTTGTGAACTTCATGCCAGGCCCTGATGAACTCCAGATAAGCTAAACATTTGTTAACATTTCAGCCAGTGATTATTTCTTCCTCTGGACCTTTTAATATTTATATTGCAAATCCTTGTTATTTAGCTACTGTGCTGGATAGCTTTAGTGTCAACTTGACACACCTGGGTTGAGGGAGCCGCAACTGGGGCATTGGCTCCATTGGATTGGCCTGTGGCCACATCTGTGGAGTATTGTCTTGATTGTCAGGCAATGTGGGAGGGCCCAGCCCACAATGAGTGGTGCCACCCTGGGCAGGTTGTTGTGTACCGTATAAGAAGGCAGGCTGGGCATGAGCCAGGGGAGCAAGCCAGTGAACAGCATTCCTCCATGGCCTGTGCTTCATTCAGCCCCTGCCTGCAGATTCCTGCCCTTGGGCTCCCTAAGTGATGAATTGTGACCCAGGAGATGTAAGCTGAATAAACCCTTTCCTCCCCAAGTCGGTGTTGGTCAGAGTGTTTTGTCACAGCAATGGAAGACAAACTAGGACAGCTACTAATAGTTAGCTTGTATTTTTAGTTACTTTAATTTGCTATCAATTACCTCTTCAAATATTGCAAAACAAATTGGGGGAATGAGTCACAACTTAAATCTGTCTTTTTAAAAACATTTTATGTATTTTATTTTTATTTTTTATCTCTGTAAGTGTATTTTCTGCATGTGTGTAAGTGTACCTGCGTTGTGCAGTGCCCATGGAGATCAGAAGAAAGTGTTGGGTCCCCTGGAAATGTAGTTACAGACAGTTGTTAGCTGCCATGTGGATGCGGGGAATGGAACCCATTTCCTCTGAAAGAGTAGTCAATGAACTTAACTGCTGAGCCGTTTCTCCAGCCCCCCAAATTCTCTTTTTATACAAAGTTCATAAGACTTTTTTATCATAGCAGATAAATGGTAAAAAATTTTAAAAAATCATATATTTTTTTAATTTTATTGAGCTTTTATACACTTCATACAACTGTTCTTAATCAAATTTAGAACCCCTCCTCATCCATGTCACCAGCCCCCATCTAACCTCATGCATTCCACCATACATATTGTCTTATCCAGTCAACCATTTGTACTCAGATGCCCTTCAGTGCAATTCCATCCACTGGAGTCTAGTCAGCCTATCTAGAGATCAAAAGTAACACGTACAAGAGTATAGTAATAACTAGTCACCAATAGTTCCCCTTCTAGGGCTGGCCCACCACCTGTTTATCTCACTCCCCTCTGGGCCCTTGTCTGATGGAGTTGATATGAAATGAAACTTTCCTAGGAGGTGGGCCGTCATATGTCTGTCGCATTTTTTTTTTCTTGTAAACATCTTTAGTGTTTCAGTTGGACTCCTGGTACAATTTTTCCCTGCCCAACTAGACTAGTTGCTTTGCTTATTGCTGTTGTCAAATACCTGATAAAAGCAGCTCAAGGAACAGTGTCCAATCTTTATCAACTGGACACAAACTGAAGACCCTCGTGAAGAGGCAACCTTGGTTGAAGAATTCTTTCAGACTGACCTGTGGGCATGTCTGTGGGACGTTTTCTGGTTTGTGAATTGATGAAGAAGGGCTCAGCCCACTTTGGGCCCTGTGATCCCACTTTGGGCAGGTGGGCCTGGACTGTATAATAAAGTTAGATGAGGTTGCCAGGAAAAGCAAGCCAGTAAACAGAATTCTATAACACGATCCTTGCTTCAATTATCTCCAGGTTCCTGACTTGAGTTCCTGCCCTGGCTTCCTAGCCTGTAACTTGTAAGATGAAATAGACCCTACTCACCCCAAGTAGGTTTTGCTCAGTGATTTATGGCAACAACAGAAAAGCAAAATAGCACAGTGATTTTACTTTGGTTCACTGTTGACAAAAGTCATTTTGACTGTAATAAAGTAGAATGGGGTGAAAACTACATTTGCAAAATATTGAAATGCAAGGATAAAATGATATAATTTGTTTTTATTATGTTCTTTATTTAAAACTTCTAAGATACAGTTTGATTTGTTGGATCTATATGTAAAGTGTGAATGAAAGCTCTGAATTTAGACCTAATTTCCAAAATATGACATCACAAGTTATAGGTCTTAAGCTGATTTAGCATCTATTTCTCAGATCCAGCTGAACAAACTGATGAGATTAGATAACAGAAGTTATTTGTGTACCTGATAATTTTCTATTAATGGGCAACCTCTAAAATAGTGAATGCTGGTTTCACCCAGGAACAAAGAAGCAGCAGTGTGTCTCTTCCTCCTTTATGTCTTAAAACTGTGCTCAATAAATGAAATCAGATCCCACCTTAGAGTAAATGTAGGGAGAAACAGGGCTGTTTCTTTAAAGCACACACATTTTCAAGCCAAATGGGAATGTTAACCAATGCCAGTAGTAACAGAGTTTTGGCTACAAAACAATCGGTTTATGGACTTATTAACAGTTCATAAAATGTATGGCATTCTTCTGGTTCTTGTCACTGGTGAACATGTGCTCTGAATTTACAGCATTCTGAAGGACCATTCCATAAATATTAAAAATAGTTGTGAGCATTACCATGGAAACATCTTAAACCATGGTAGAAAAATATGCTTACTCAAAGAATGCAAGAACTTTCCAGATCTCATTTGTGATTAATGATACTGAGAACACTTTCTGAGAGAGTGTTGAGACGGGTTTTGGATTGGGATTTTCCAAAGATTTCCACATGGTGGAAATAATTCTCTATTGCTTAAGGATGTCATGAACCATCATCAAACATATGATAATTCCTATACATTATTTAGAAGGAGTTAGTGCTATAATGTCTCTGGGTAAGCAAGATACTCTTTTAAGGGAAAAGTCAAATGATCATGTCATCAAGACCACTCTTCCAGTCCTAAATGAGGTCACAATCTTAAAACTATAAAGTTAGCCCCTGGTTCTGAAAAACACTGCACTTAACACAATGCTCATATGTGTTGGCTTTCTGCTTAGAATGTAAGCAAATCAATGCTAGAGATGCTGTCTTTTCTGACTGACCACCCCAGTTCACCTCCACATGCCTGTCACAGCACCTATCCCATATTTGAACATCACTATTTTAAAATATATTTTCATTAAAATAATTCCCAAATCTATCATTAAAAATGTATGGTAAATATGCTTGCAGAAATGTACATGAATCCTTTTATGAATTATTGTAAATTTATCTCCTCAAATGAATTTTAGCTTACAACTCATTGGCATTATAGTTAAGTGTCTTAGTATTCAAATCAAATATCATAGTAGTACTTTTCAAATACTTGGAATTATCATTTTACCTCATATTAAAGGACTGATAACAATTATAAGTCTAATTTTATTAATGTGATTTGTCTCATATTAATTTGTATATCACCTTAAATTTCATCTTTTCTAAACATCTTTATGTATTTTATCAAAAACTAAATCTTAAATACTCTGGCTATATTTTAATGTATGAACTCTACCGATAACATTTTATGCTAAAATTTTATCATATTTCATCATTGTCTAATTTATAATCACATATAATCATTTGAAATTCTTAAACTGATGTTTTGTTAAAATAACCTTAAACTATTCAGAACTCCAAGTAGTATTACAATAAAATAGTAACGCTTCCCCATATAGCGTATTATTAAAAAGAAACATCTTTAGTTACCACAAAGGCCTGATTTGCAAATATAAAAATTCATTTAAGCTTTGAAGTTTCTAATCTTGTCTAAACACTGGAAAAGTATTTCAAGTTTGATTCTGCCTTCAATGATATCTTTTTGTCTCAGCCTTTACATCCAACCCATAGATAATTATTAATTTAGCTGTGGTTTATGCTGTTTTCATGCTTCTCCTTTTGATCTGCCACACCCAGGAATGTCAGAGAAATAGTACAATAATATTTACTTTGTACATGTTGAGAACACATATTAATGAAGAGGAAAATACATATTCAAACACTCAAATATAAGGACAAGATCAAAGCAACCTGATGACTGACCACATATCCAGAGACACATTGCAATTGAAGTTTAGAAAACTATCCCACAAGTGACTCCCATGGAAACAACAACCTTTATAAAGGAAGGAAGGAATCAGGCTAGTCACATGAAAATTACTGTAACAATAGCTGGGAAACAAAATATGAGAAGAACTGAAAAATATCATATCTGGGAGAAAAGCAGAGTAGGCAATAAAATAATTGTCCCCTTTTCCCCAGGGGACAATTTCAGGATGTCAATCAGCATTGTTAAGTCTCTTGAATCTTATGTGGTATACATTAAATGCTTGATAAAATAACAGTTACTAGTTTCTCCAGTTGTTTCTTTCCAAGCTTTGCTCCCAGTCATCTCTTACTCTAATTAGGGTTACTGAGGGAAAGGTTTTTCAGAAGTGAAATGTTCATGCTTACCTGAACATGAGGTGGTAAATGATTTTTTTTTTTTTAGGTATTTTTGAGACAGGGTCTCCCTTTAGTCCCAGCTGGCCTGGAGCTTACTCTGTAGGCCAGGCTATCCTTGAATTCACAGAGATCTGCCTGTCTCTGCCTCCCAAGTGCTAGGATTAAAGGCATGCGCTGCCACCATGCCCAGCATACCATGGTAAACGATCTAAAAATAAAACTGAGCAAGAAGCTGGGCATGGTGGCACACGCCTTTAATCTCAGAACTCAGAAAGCAGAAGCAACCATGAGTTTCAGTCCATTCTATTCTACATAGCAAGTTCCAGTCAACCCAGAGATACATAGTAAGACCTTTTCTAAAAAGTAAAAATAAATAAGGGACTGGAGAGATGGCTCTGTGGTTAAGTAAGAGCACTAACCGCTTTTGCAGAGGACTGTGTTTCAATTCCCAGCACCCACATGGCAGCTAGTAACCATCTATAACTCCAATTCTGGGGAATCCAAAACCCTCTTCTGAGGGCATTGCACAAGAGATATGCACTTAAAAGAATTCAGACAATACATTCATGCACATAAATATAAAAATAACAAAATAGCCAGTCGTGGTGGCACATGCCTTTAGTCCTATCACTTGGGAGGCAGAGGCAGGCAGATCTTTGTGAGTTCAAGGCCAGCCTGGTCTACAAAGTGAGTTCCAGGACAGCGGGGCTACACGGAGACCCTGTCTCAAAAAAATTATAATAAATATAAATAAAATTAATAATATTTAAAAGATTTAAATTTGAATCATACACAAAATACTTAATTTTGGATGGATTAATAATGACCTAATCACATAGAATGTTCATCACTATTGGAGTTGTCAGATGAGGCTTCTTAAAAGCCTAGGCCTGGAATGACAAGTAACATTAATCAAATCCTCATAGCTCTATTGGTTGGTTACTCAGACACAGACCCAAGGTTTGGCTTGTAATCCTATAAATGATCTTAAAATGAGGAATTAAAATAATGAAAATCTGTGGGCAAGCATGTTTTCAGTTTCTCATCCTTTGTGTCTTGCTGGCTAATAGTTGGGTGGACTTCAATATTGAAAGTAGGAGAAGCTGTGATTGAAGGTTGGCCCACTCCCACATTTTACCCCTCTGAACAGGAACCTCACTAGGTAAACCATTTGCCTGGAAGGGTACAATGATTATGCAACTTCTAACTCATCCAGCAAAGCGATTGAAGCCAAGTGTCTAAATTCTGTGAAAGATGCTTATCAATAAGTCTCTGTTCTTGATTTTGTGCCAATAGTGATTATTGGGAAATCTATTACAGAGTCATAAGAAAGCTCGTATAGAACATTTGGCTTTCCGTATGATGGCCAAATGTTCTATATGAGCTTTCTTATGAAGACTGAAGGGAGACAAGCCTAGATGCTTACAGACCTGCAGGCCACTGCAGATCCATCAGGGCACAGCTGGGTATGGGGTGATACTGAGGAAATTCCATCCACATTGTGCATTTATCCTCAAGGGCTGTGCTTACATCAGAGCCACAAAGTAGACACTGCATTTGGAATTTGAGTTTCTTCTCCATGATATCTGGGCACAGGCCAGAGGTATTCTGTCTTTTTTGCTCATTTTCCTGAATTTGTTTATTTATTTATTTATTTATTTATTTATTTATTTATTTATTTATTTATTTTTGTCTTTGTAGACCAGGCTGGCTTAGAACTCAAAGAGTGAGCTGCCTGCCTCTGCCTCCTGAGTGCTGGGAATAAAGGCCTGCACCAGCCGTCCCAGGTTCTGAATTCTTATTTTATTTTATTAGTCTTATTTTATTCTTATTTTATTAGTCTTAGTTGAAGGCATGCTTTCTTAGTAAACAAAATTGGTAGCCAGGCGCACACATTTAATCCTAGCACTTGGGAGGCAGAGGCAGGCGGATCTTTGTGAGTTCAAGGCCAGCCTGGTCTACAGAGTGAATTCCAAGACAGCTGGGGCTACAGGGAGACCCTGTCTCAAAAAGATCAAAAAAAAAAAAAAAAATTTTGAATTTTTTTAATTTTATTTTTTATGTGTATGAATGTGCTATCTGCATGAAGGTTTGTGTACCCATGTCGTGCCGCAGAGGTTAGAAGAGGGTCTCCGATTCCCCTGGAACTGGAGTTAAAAACGGCCCTCAGCCACCATGTGGGTGCTGGGGATCGAACCCGGGTCCTCTGCAAGAGCAGTTGGTGCTCTTAACCACTATGCCATCTCTCCAGCCCCCAAAATATTTTGAATTTATACAAAAGATCAAAGGTCTTTTTATCTTAAACCTATTGACTTTCCAGGTACAGTATATATGAATTACTTCAAGGACTAAAACCTAAAGTCCAGTTTTCCTAAATCAACACACAAAATACATGACAGAACACATAGAGAATGTTTAGGACAGACAGGAATAGGAGAGGGGAAAATGTGTTCCTTCAACTGATTCTTGAAAGGAGACACACACACAGACTGAATCCCTATGTTAAAAGATCTGGTTTAAGAGCACCAACTGCTCTTGCAGAGGACCTGGGTTCGATCCCCAGCACCCACATAGTGGCTGAGAACCGTCTTTGACTCCAGTCCCTGGGGAATCCGATGCCCTCTTCTGACCTCTGTGGCATTGCTCTACACGGGTGCACTGACCTACATGCAGACAGTACACTCATACACATAAAAATAATAAATAAATAAATAAATAAATAAACAAAAAATATATCTCTATATAAACATGTTATGACATGTGAATTTATTGGTGTTATATAATAGTACTTATGGATTCATAAAAGTTCAACACAAATACATGTATTTTCAGGTTTTTGCTTTCATGATGTATTTTTGTATATTTTCCACACCAAATATTTAAGATACTAAAAATATAAAGATCAGTCCCTGCTCCTTATTACATCCTATTCCAACCATGTTTCTCAGAGGTTGAACTTTGTATATTCTCTCTGTATGGTGACAGAACTTTGTTCTGTCCATCTTCTCTGTAGTTACACACATGCACACACACACATACACATACATACACACACACACACACACACATACTATTGTTATAGTAGCAATAAAGACCCATTAAGATACAATTCCTTTTCATAAAAAAGATAGAATTTCTGGGGCTGGAGCAATGGTTCAGTGTTAAGAGCAGTAGCTGTTCTTGAAGAAGATCAGGGTTCAAATCCCAGTACCAACGTGGAAAATAACATTCTAGGAGATCCAGCACCCTCTTCTGTCCTCTGTAGATATACATGAGACAGAGGTGTGGCTACACACATGCAGGCATAACACCACCCATTCAGATAAAATAAAAATAAATAACTCAGAAACACGACTGGACAAAACCCAAACCATCAAAAGTCCACTCTTTTTCAATTATTCAAAAATTGTAACCTCTCATTTTCTTCTGTCTCCTTTCTGAGCAGGTCCCTAACACTTGGGATTCTCCAACACTGGGGGCTTCCTTATTACTCTTTCTGTACACCTCCTCTCCCTACCTTGTGGCTGCTTGTCTGCCATTCATCTAACCTCCATGAAAGTTTAAAAAACTTTTTAGGAGACGGAGAGATGACTCATCAGTTAAGAGCACTTGCTGCTTTTGAAGAGGACCTAAGTTCAATTCCCAGCACCCACATGGCAGCTAAAAAGTCCATTAACTCCAGTTCCAGGGCATCTGGCTTTCTCTTCTGGCCTCCACAGGCATTGCATGACACAATTGCACTTACATACATGTCAGCAATACACTCATACACATACAATATAAATTAAAACTTAATAAAATAAAACAAAGAAAAAATCTTTTTTAACTTTCTTTCCTCCTCCTGGCATCTGATGGGATTTACAGCTTGCGTTTCCTAGGTTTTTGTGTGTTTTCTTTTAAAATCAAATCAAATTTCCTCAAGTTTCTGAGTCTGTTCTTAAATTTTTTTTTGTTGATGAAACTAAGAATATCAAGAGTGTACTCCAGTTTCCCTTGTGTCAGTGTAATGGCTGATCTTGGTTATCAACTTGACACATCTGGGAATTCGGAACCTTTACTGAAGAATCTCCTTTATTGGATGGACTGTGGGCATGTCTGTAGGGCACTTACCTACAGACATGCCCACAGTCCATGGTAGGTGTGCCTAGGCTATGTACAAAAGTAGTTGAGCAAGTGAGTGGAAGCAAGCCAGTGAGCAGCAGACCTTCCTGCTCTCTGCTTCAGTTCCTGCATCCAGATTCCTGCTTGGAGTTCTTACTTCATTTCTCTTAATGATGGACTGAAAACCGTAAGCCTTTCCTCTCCTACATTGTTTTAGTCACTGTTTCATCATAGCAATAGAGAAGCAAACTAGAACACTTAGTTTACTATTTGTGGTTTTAACATAGATGTTATTCTGCTACTTTCTAATTTCGAAAGCTATTGTAAAGTATGTCATCCTATCAGTTCATCATAACTGATTCATTTCTGAACCTCTTTATTTTAAACTTGACTCAATTTTCTCTTCTGCAATGAACCCTGAAGTATTCTTTCATATATATCTTTGAGAATATTTATATTACATATTGCTATATGATACATTCCCATAAAAGAGATCTTTGAGACTATGCACATGCACATGTTATCATTTTTCTATTTTACTAGATATGAAAAGTACTCTCATAAAAGGCCTTATTAATTACATTAAAATGTGAATGTTTGTAATCTAAGGAACCATCTGAATATTATTATTTTAATTGTAATGCAGCACTGCATGATTCAATTCATCTGACATTGATCATTATCAGAATATATGGTCTACGGAAATATTAGAACTTAAAAAATTCTCATATCAGATAGCTCATTATTACCCATCAGGAAAATTCAGATACTATCAGAAAGCTCAGGAACAAGTTATTGATATATCAAGTATATAAATTTAACACTATTTTTTCATTGTAAAGATGATTTTTTTCAAATTTACAGAAACAAAGAGAAAATTTGATTTTTGAAATTCTACAAGAAACAAAATCAGGGTCTGTAGAGATTGTTAAGAGCACCGACTGCTCTTGCAGAGGACCTGGGTTCGATTCCCAGCACCCACATGGTGGCTAAGAACCTTCTTTAACTGCAGTTCCAGGGGAATCCGATTCCCTCTTCTGACCTCCGCGGAATTGCACAACATGGGCGCACCAACCTACAAGCAGACAGTACACTCATACACATTAAAAAAAAAAAAAATCCAAATTCAGGTCAAGTTAAGAATGATCTTCACATAATTTATGCTCTAAAACAGTTGAAGCAAAACTGAGATAGTAAGTATCAGTACAGATCAGAGCAGCTTTCCATTTGGGAGCAAGTGTTTATCCATGAAAGTTTATTGTTTCTATGTGAAACTATTTGTAGTATTCTCGCATGAATCCTGTTAGATCTGGCTCTTCCTGGATTCCAAGTGAGATGTCCACTTCCTCCAGAAGCTGTCAATCTGTGACATCTTCCCTTTTACCTGAGGCCCCACCCAATGAATTTAAAGGTCTTGCCTCAGCCGCCATCATTTTACTGATAGCTGCCATGTGCCAGCAGGCATGTTAGTCATGACAATTCCTGAAGTAAATATGTTCCTGGAGTAACCTTAAGTCATTTATCTGGGGTTGTGCCTGCATAGATCCAACATATATGTGCCAGTTTTTTTTTTCTTTTTCTAACAAATACCCCAACTCCATTGAACCACTCCTATGTGAATATCAATAAAATGGTAAAATATCAGTGCCCAATCATAGATGATAAGAGGAAGGATAACTATATATCAATGCAAACTCGAAGTTTCTTCCCTTTGTGATTAGATTAGATCCTATTACCAGAGACACATTAACAAGAAGGAAGACATAGCAACCAAGGATGTGTAGAAACAGGCCTGACACATCAGAGCTAGACACTTAGATCTGAAAAATAACCATTGAGATATGAACATTGCATAGTTGTTTCAGGCTTGTATGACATTGTCTAAAGGAACTCTAGAGGAAACATTTATAGAGGTGAATGGGAAAACTGCATAAATTAGAGTATCTTTTCTGGTCAGAACTATATTTCTAACACATAGATTTATGTATGACACAAATTAGAAGTCCAATCAATTTTTGATTAGTAGATATATAGTGCACTGTTTATTTAATTTTTCCTTTCAGAAGTTGACCCATTAAAAAGTAATGATAAATGAATTACATAAATAAACTCAGCAGCTGGAATCCTGAAACAAACACTATGTAGTCAGTAAGTTTATTCATCTCTCTAGTGTGGATCAATTAACACTTCAAAAAGTACAAGTAAATGAAAAAATCTTTTTGAAGAACCCAGCCTGGAGATTGATTCATTAAAACTGTAAATAATCCAGGCCTTGTGGTGCACACCTTTAATCCCAGCACTCAAGAGGGAGAGGCAGGCTGATCTCTGTGAATTCAAGGTCAGCCTGATCTAAATAATGAGGTTAAGGCAGCTGGGACTACACGGAGACCCTGTCCCAAAAAGACCAAAATAAAAATAAAAATAAAAACATTAAGTAAATGGCAGTATTTACTATTATTAATGTTAAACACAGACTGAGAATTCTGTTAATATTTTTCGTTAATATACCAATAATTTACTTCAATATTGAGAAAATTGAGGTTTTAAGTTGATCTCCCTTTGAGTAAATCATTAAAAACCGACTAATATTTAAAGTTTCAATGAAAAATTTAAAACTATATCAATCTAATTTTAAGCTATACTTTTAAAAATAAAAACTTTCATTTAGCAGTTCTTTTTTTATTTTTCTGACATATTTTTATTATCTTTAAATTATTTGTATATGTATATGGCTGTGTTTTGGTATGTCCACATGACTGCAGGTGCCAATAGAATCCACAAGAGGGTGTTGGATCCATTCATGGGTGCTTGGAAAATAAACCTGCATCTTCTACAACAGCAGTACAAGCCTTTAGCCACTGAGATGTCTCTCCAGCCCCAATGTTTCAAGTCTAGATCATTCTTTCTTTACCTAGAAGATCTGGAAATACACTAAGCTATTTCAGAAACGACAAAAGTATTCTACAATATGCTCAATTAATCACATATGGCCTTCACAATGTTCATGTGTTTTAGTTTGCCAAGCCTAAAGTACAAAAACTAGTGTATTAAATGATTTACAGTTTACACATTTTTTTAAACCAAGAAATACACTCATTTCAAAAATATTCTCATGGGGCATGGTGGCTCATGCCTTTTCCCAACATTCTGGAGGCAGAGGCAGGCAGATCTCTGTGAGATGGAGACCAGCCTTGGCTAAAACCGGCCACCTGGAGCTACACTGGGACCATATCTCAAAAACAAGAACAAAAAATAAACAACAGCAATGAAAATATCACTCTTGTAAACCAAGTGAGTCTTCCTTTGCAGGCACATTCAAGTTTTGCCCTTAATTGATATGAATTTGGGATTCTTAATTGCCATACTGTGTTTATGCAAGCATTACTAATACATAGGAAATAAGGTCTCTCTTAGGGGTCTTAGTCTCATTAGTGAAAGAATTTCAGAAAGGTCTCAAACCAGCTTGAGGGAAATTTTATTAGAGTTTAAAAGAAAAAAAAATGAAAGCTTTTTGTTGTTGTTGTTGTTTGCATATTTATCAGAAAATAAAGCAAAACAAACAAACAAAAAATCTGTAAATCTCAGCAGCTGCCAGGAGAAGAGTAGAGGACTAAGAAAATTGCCAGGCCATTTTATTCCACTTGCAAGTCAGATACAAGGTGGACTAGCAGCCATGTGGTGGGGAGGGATGCTTTGGTCAAAGAGAAAAGAAACTCAAATGTTACGGAAGCCCAGTGTTAGGAAAAGCATGCCTAGAAAAAAAGACACAAGGAAAGGAGAGGTTATGTTTTCCTTAATTCTTCAACATATCTGGCAGATATACAGGGTTTCCTGGCTGGGGCTGGCCAAGCTACTGTGTTGGAGAAAGAGACTCTAGACAGGAAAAAGCAGTTTATCTCATTAAAGTTCTGATTATTCCCCCTACCTCTTTAGGATAACTTAGGTAAACCTGCCTTCCCAGGGGTTGTCTTTTAGTCAGGTGATTGACCCAACCCATTTGGAATCGACACTGTAACACAATCAGAAGCTTGACCAAAGCATTGATTAATTTCAGAAACAGGAAGATTAACACTTTAAAATTTATATTAGTTCACTCTCAATTCAATGAAACTACTCTTGTAGCATAGTTGGTAAACCAGAGTTTCCTCACTCTGCCTACCATCCAACCCTCTTACTAAGAGATTTCCCCTGGACTGGTGGGGTAGTTTTACAATATGGCTTCTGTTTTTACTGTCGAAGGAAAGTATACAGAGTTATCTAAAAATCAAAATCAGAGACTGGAGAGATAGTCGTAATAGTTATAAGCACTGGCTGCTCTTGCAGAAGACCCAGGTTTGAATCCAACCACATACATAGGGGACAACAACAGTTTCAAGAGCTCTGACTTCTTCTCATGTCCTCTAAAGGCACCGCACAATTCAGGTGTTCTTACATACAGGTATGCATAACACTCATACACATAAAATAAAAATAAATAAATCAGGGCTAGAGAGATGGCCTAGAAGTTAAGTGCACTAAGTGCTCTTGCAGAGGACCAGGGTTCCATTCCCAGCACCCACATGGTGGCTAACAACCTTCTGTACCTCCAGTTCTGGGGGAATCCTATGCCTTCTTCTGAATCTGTGGGCATTGTATGACATGGGTGCACCAACCCACATGCAGGCAATACACTCATATACCTAAAATACTAAAATAAAAACATAATAAAATAATTAAAAATAATAAATCCAAAAAAGTAAAAATCAAAATCACAATACCCACAAAAAACAAACCTATGACTAAATCATCTCTCTTTTTGTTTAATAATTTTCTTTTTTGGTCTTTTCGAGACAGGGTCTCCCTGTAGCCCCAGCTGTCCTGGAACTCACTCTGTAGACCAGGCTGGCCTTGAACTCACAAAGATCCCCCTGCCTCTGCCTCCCAAGTGCTAGGATTAAAGGCGTGCACCACCACACCTGGCTGTTTACTACTTTTCTAAGAGTTCTCCACCATCATAATAAAGGGGCCACCCCTCCTCAGATCCAAAGGTCCCTAAGTGATGAGGCCAGGTCCACTTAAGCTCCCCTAATTCCTGTCTCTTCCTCCTCCTTCTCCTCCTCCTCCTCTTCCTCCTCCTCCTCCTCTTGTTTTTTGGTCTTTTTGAGAAATGGTTTCCCTGTAGCCCCAGCTGGCTTGGAACTTACTATGTAGACCAGGATGTCCTTGAATTCACAAAAGATCTACTTGCCTCTGCCTCCCAAGTATTGGGATTAAAGTTGTGCGCCACCATGCCTGTCTTCTTTTTAGATCTTTGTTTCTTCCTTCAAAATCCCAATCCTGTCCAGACTCAGGACTTGATAGGTCCTTTTCCTTCCTCCCTAGGCTCATCTTCAGAATGCCCCAAGGTTGTGTCCTCTCAGGTCTTCTGCATTTTACAGAGGCTTCTCTTAAAATCTTTAACCAATATGAGAGCACAAACCCGTAACTCAGTAAATCCCTGTCTTTCTTCCTGCTCTCTCTCTCTTTTTTTAAGATAACCTACAGCACATGCAATTCATTTTTTTTCCCATCTTTGATTTTGGTTGTATACCAAGTGCAAAACTTATGACTGTAGAAGTGTGGAGTACTTTTTAAATTTTGTTCTCTTTAGAGCCTAAGATGGATATAGTAGATAATCAATAAATATTCATCACATTAAAGATTATCCATGTTGCTGGGTGTGGTGGCGCACGCCTTTAATCCTAGCACTTGGGAGGCAGAGGCAGGCGGATCTCTGTGAGTTCAAAGCCAGCCTGGTCTACAGAATGAGTTCCAGGACAGCCAGAGCTACAGGGGGACCATGTCTCAAAAAGACAAAAAAAAAAAAAAAAGAAAAGATTATCCATGTTAAAATTTTTTTAATATTTTGTTTATTCTTTTATTTTATGTGTGTGAGTGTACTGTCTGCATGTAAGTGCACCTGCGTTGTGCAATACCCAAGGTCACCAGAGGAGGGCCTTGGATCCCCTGGCACTGGAGTGATGATGGCTACTAGCCACCCTGTGGAGGAACTGAACTCATGCCCTCTGCAAAAACAACCAGTGCTCTTACCTGTTAAGGGATTTCTCCAGCCCCTCCATCTTTATTTTTTTACATTTTTATTTTGTGTGTATATGGATGGGGATCATGTGTATTATAGTATGCTGTGTGTAGAGGTCAAAGGACAACTTGTACAGTAGTCAGTTTCTCTTCCTACCATGTGGGTTCCAGGGACTAGAACTCAGGTCATCAGGTTTGGCTATATAAGATTTTACTGCCGAGCTATGTCTTGGTCCATGAGTATCTAATTTTAGAAGCTAATCATTATTTAGGAATGTGTGTATTAATCAGTTGTGTTCAAAATATGTTTCTCGTGTTGTATAGATTCTGCTTTCTTCTAAAAAATCTGTCTGCTAACCCTTTACCATGCATTTTGCCCTGGGAAAATTAGTCTGTTTGCATAGCTATGGTATGGAATGAGTGTCCCTGTGTCCATGTAGTCTTATGAAATGTTTTTGAAATGTCTTTTCTTCCTAATATAAAAATGAACATGAGGGGGCTGGAGAGATGGCCTAGCGGTTAAGAGCACCGACTGGTCTTGCAGAGGACCAGGGTTCAATCCTCAGCACCCACATGGCGGCTGAGAACCGTCTTTGACTCCAGTCCCAGGGGAATCCGATGCCCTCTTCTGACCTCCGCGGCATTGCACAACACGGGTGCAAAGACCTGCATGCAGACAGTACATTCATACACGTGAAAAATAATAAATTAATAAATAAAAGAAATTTTAAAAAATGAACATGAAACTACAGATATGACTAAGTAAGGGTAGTGACTCAGGAAATACAAATGAATAAAATTAAATGGAATAAAATCATTTTGATACTTCAAAAGTAACTACTATATCACAGGCATTGATACTGCATACCCTAGAATTAGCTGTGGTTGAAATATATAACTTTGCAGTACAGAGACATGGAAGTAGAAATATGTAATTTGTAATTTGCTTCTGGAGGCTGACATCCTTTGTTGGCTTTCCATTTCATCTCAGCAGTAACAAACTACTGGTATAAAAACTGTCTTCCCTTCTTTGAATTTGTTAAGTTCATGTAATTAAACATAAAAGTTAAGTGATTCTGTGACATCGTTAAATCTGTGGATTTAATTTTTTAATTGCAGGAGCGAACAAGAAATGCATGAGGACATTCCTGCAAAATTTGCCAAAAATATCTTCTAAATCAGCCATTTCCAAATTTGGCTTACTATGAGAATTGCACCAAATGTATTTTATAAATTTAAACCCAGAGTGGTAGCTCATACTTTTAATCCTAGCACTGGGGTGGCTGAAAAAGGAAAATAAAAAATAAGCAAATAAATAAATAAAAAGGATGTCACATCATGGTAGTCTAGAAAAACTAGGACTGATTTTTCTGCCAAGGAATTGGCTTGGTAATATTTATTTCAACTGAGCCTCAAGACACTCTGATGACCAATTGTTCTGTAAAATACCATTTCTGGCATCTTTTTAAATTGCATGAACTTCTATTGCCTCTTCATAGGCCATTTGATGTATGTATCTATTTATGTATTCTCAGAGATTTGTTACTAATTCCATTTTACTACAGGACTTAAGGTTTTTTTTTAACAACATCACTTTGTGTGGTGAGGGAATATTTCTGTTTTGATACTGAGTATTACAGGAGGATGAGAAATGCAGTTGTCCCAAGACAGTATTCATTTTAAGGAAGAAATATAAGATTCTATAAAACCTTTTTATCATTAAGTGTCAGCCAATATTACTGCCTTAGTATAATTGGTAATCACTAAACATCACATTCTTAACCTAATAAGAATTGAGATATTGTTAGGAAAAAGTAGAGAAATAATGACAAAATAAATTAAATTATAGGTGTATTTTAATTTATAAGATAGATGTGTTTCTGAGAGATTGGCTGTGGAGGCAATTTCTATTAACTAAATTATATTTTCCCATTGACATGGACTCATTATTAGAGAGGCAGGATTCTTGGAGTGTGGCACAGGGCAGAATGTGGTCTTGAGGCTAAAGAAGAAGCAAGGTAACACTGATGTAAAGTTACTTCAAAATTCATATATTGGAGTATAAATAATTAATTTAATATAATAATAATGTCTAAATGTATCAAGAAATAGTGCACCCCAATTCCAATGCCTTTAGGCTCTGACTTAATGAATTTTATAGGGAGAAATACCTGATAAAACACATTGATGCATCATTCCTACTGAGACAAGGTAGTATCTCTCCATGTCTTCTAAATACTATTAACGTCCAGCCATTTTTTAAAGATCATGTGGTTACAGAAAACACTATTAGTGTACTTGGAAGATTCTCTTCCACTCCCCATACACAGTATTATAGAGAGGGTGTCGTTAGAAGTAGTATTTTGGCCGGGCGTGGTGGCACACACCTTTAATCCTAGCACTTGAGAGGCAGAGGCAGAGGCAGGAGGATCTTTGTGAGTTCAAGGCCAGCCTGGTCTATAGAGTGAGCTCCAGGACAGCTGGGGCTACAGGGAGACCCTGTCTCGAAAAGATCAAAAAAAAAAAAAAAAGTAGTATATTGACATGGTCATCTTTTTAAATGGACTTGCAATGACCTAGAACATTTTTGTTCAATCGATTGCCTAGATTTAGTATTTTTTTACTTTTATTTATTTTTGTATGTGTATGAGTGTACTGTCTGCATGCAGGTTTGTGCACCCGTGTCATGCAATGCCGCGGAGGTCAGAAGAGGGTCTCGGATTCCCCTGGAACTGGAGTTCTCCTGGAATTGGAGTTACAGACGGTTCTCAGCCGCCACGTGGGTGCTGGGGATCGGACCCGGGTCCTCTGCAAGAGCAGTAGGTGCTCTTAATCGTTAGGCTATCTCTCCAGCCCCCTAGATTTAGTATTTTTAAAGATTTGTTTTATTTTAAGTGTATGTCTGGACTGGATTTATTTAAGTGCATATTGTGCTTGCAATGCCCACAGAAGCCAAAAGTGTACATTGGATCCCTTGGAACTAGAGTTATAGACTGTTGTTAGCTGTCATGTGGCTAGTGGGATCCAAACCCCAGTCCTCTGCAAAAGCAGCCAGTGCTCTCTCTGCTGCTGAACTTTCTCTCCAACCCCTAGATCTTGTATTTTGGTAAACATTTGTTTCTCTGTAATAAATACCCTTTTAATGTCCTCTACTCACATACTTTCAGGATAATTAAAGTTCTGTGAAATGCCATTCCCTTTGTTTTTATCCCTGAATTTTAGGAAGCATAAACACTTAGTCTGACAGACTCTAGACTTTTAACACCCGAAGGTCAGTTAATGGCTGTTAATTGGCCCCTCTCTAATTTTACATTCCCCACACTACCACCTAATGGATTGTTCTTTCATCTGACATTCCTCTTTCCCAAGAAACTTAGATAATTTGTCTGTGTGAAGATTCTGGTAAAACTCTGATTAACCTCACAACAGCAGGCAGGGAATTCAATCTTTCCCCAGCTATACTGTGCTTAAATTGGCCTCCAACCTGTATTCCAGGTTGAACTGTATGTGGCATGTGCTTCAGATTGGGCTTGCCCTGTGATACAAAACACAGCAGTTTTCACAGGCACTTTCTCAGACGTGAAATCCCTGGGAACCGACATCAGGATGAAGTGCTCACCACCGCTCTTAGGTTCCTATTTAAATCGAAGAGCTGGCTCTTGAATTCAAACATGAGGTGTTGTGTCTGAAAAGACTTGATTTTGTTAATGGAGTGAAACAATGGGGCAGCTGGGGACAGAGGGGAGTCAAAAGACCACAAAAGTTTTACTCTATTATCAGGGGCAAAAAAAAAAAAAAAAAAAAGAGCTTCTGGTTGAAGGTGATCATTTGTAGAGTGAGAGAGAATGAAAGAAACTCCTCCACATCTGCATTCCTGCTTCCTTAGAATTTTCTGGAATAATGAAGCTTTCACTTGATGAATTATGTTTGTATTATTATACCAGTCATGTTTCTGTCACTTGAACCTTAAAGATTTTCCTTATAACTGGTGAAATCTCATGGACTTATATTTGAAAATGACATTGCCAAGAGAATCTTTCAATATACATAAAAGTTAATCCTATGAAAGGTCTTTTAGTTTAAGAAGGGGACAAAAAGGAAATATATCATTTCTAGCCAATGTTTCAGGAAAATCTTGTCATTTCCCTTCAGTACAGATCATAAAAGCTCAAAGGAAATAGTGATTAAAATCAATTAACCAAATGACCAAAATCAATTCAACAAGCGTTTGGCTAATGTTTTACTAAGGCAAACTTGATTTTTTTTAAACATGATTAATATCATTTAGGGACTGTTTTTAGTGGTGTGGGTGTAACTGTGACCATGGGAGTTACAGGAGACACAGAAATTCAACATGGCATCACTGGTTAAATCTTCTTTCTTTGATAATTTAAGAGAATACTCCACTTTTATCCTATCTCCTTGAAATGGCCTCAAAATGGTCAATAAAGGAGCAAGAATTTAGATTACAACTACCCAAGGTTATAGCAGTTCTATGCAAATTGTATTCTTAAATGATAGCTAAAGGTAAGGGTATTAGATGCATAAAAATTAATGCATTTTAGAGTTAAAGGGTGGGGGGAATCCATTATAATCCCATTATTTCTAAACTAGTTTAACAAGTTTTTTCCAATTAAAAACTCCACTATGTACAAATGTTGTAAACATGCATCTGCTGTGACAGAAAGAAGAGTTTGTCTAAGTTGGGCCTGCTTTCTTCCCTAGTCTAGCTTGTGGCCTCAGCTCAAAGTCTGAATATCAAGCAGCTCTCCACTATTTCCACCCACTGGGAAGTGAAATGGCATGTGTTTCCATGTCTTGTCTACATCAGCACATGTCAGTACCATAGAAATGTGACTGCATCCATTCATTCTGAAATTTTCTGTCCTTCCACCATGGATGTATCAATTAATATATAGTTTTCTATCACAGAATTTTAGTTTTACATTTTTATTTGCTTTTTCATATGATAGTACTGAAATGAGTTAGATCTATGCATGTTTCTGTGGAGTTTATTTTAAAATGTGTAAATATTCTATTTATTGTAAAGAACACTTTTTTTACCATCTTCCTCTACATTTAAAAAAAAAAAATTCTGGGGTTGGAGAGATGGTTCAGCTGTTAAGAGCACTTCCTACTTTTTTTTTTTTGGATGGAGATACCAAGTCTCCCTGTAGCTCTGGCTGTCCTGGAACTCGCTATGTAGACCAGGCTGGCCTTGAACTCACAAAGATCCCCCTGCCTCTGCCTCCCAAGTGCTAGGATTAAAGGCGTGTGCCACCACGCCCAGCTTTAGCACTGCCTACTTTTGCAGAGGATCCCATTTCCATTTGTGGCACCCAGAAGGTAGCTGAAAACTGTCTGTAACTCCAGTTCTGGGTGGAATCCAACACTTTCTTCTGACCTCTGCAGGTGTTTCATGACACAGAGGCATTTACACACATGCAGGCATTACACTCATAAAAATAATAAAACTTAAAATAGTAAATAAAACATTAAAAAATCCACTTCCAGCCACTATTAACTATAGCTCATTCATCTTTGTAATTCTAACCCTGGGCAATAACAGTAATAGTAACCAGGGAATTTATGTAAATTAGGATATATCATACAAAACTGAATATTTAATGGAGTTTAACCTAATGCAACGTCTGATCCTTCCAGTAGCTCTGTATTGCAATAATTATTTTACTGTATATGTGAAGAACTTGAGGTTCACAGAGAGGAGCTTACGAACACCACAGTGCCTGGAGTGTTAGGGTGAGCATTTGGCACTGTGCATCATGATTCCATGCCTTTACTTTGGCATGTTGCTGTTCTGTGTGTTCAAATGATTGGAATACAGGATCGACAACAGTGCTGATCACAACACAACTTTTATGTGTACATAAAATTGGGAGCTGTGCATATCATTTTTTTTTGAAGCAAGCTTTATATTATATAAAACTAATACTGTGCTCTAGTATCAGAAGTGTGGTTTATGGGAGACTTTCAGTCCCCTCTGAAGCCTTCAGCAATCTCAGATGCACAGGACAATGATCTTAGTAAGTGTTCTTATTAAATCAGGAAATATTTGGTCTAGAACTTTAAATTAAAACAAAAATATCTTCAGCCTAAAACAAGAGAGAAATCTGGGGTGTAAGAATGTTGCCTTGAAATTTGCATCTAATTTCAGAAACTGTGACGTAGAAAAATAATCAGCCTCTGAGTCTATGACCCTCAGTCTTCCAAATTCAGAAGAAATAAATGTAAATAAAACAAACACATTATGAAACCTCTACCATGAAAGGAAGATAAAGCAAATGTGAGAAGAATCTCTGATTTATAAAGAGATTATTTGAGCTCATAAGAGATAGCAGTTAATGGCTATCAGGATACAAGAAAATAAAGTATATTTGAAAGAATTCAGGCATGTTTTTCTTTCACAATGAGTTGGTTAAAGAAAACTACACCAGAGTTGCTTAGCTAAAACAAATTTAGGAAATTTTAATGCTGTATTGTATGTCCTACTACTGTTAGAAAAATCCCTTTTAGCCTCATAAAACATTTACTTAAGCAAAAGAAAAAGTGAAGACATATCATTTAGGAAAACAAAGTCAGTATTTACCATATTTTATTAATATTTTATTATTAAGTAGATGCTGTAATTCAGTTACCTTAAAAATATTATCTCATTTTTAAGCCATGCCATAATAATCTAAAATAATGATTGGACATTTTTATTTTATTTTGTTATTTATATTGATAGATATTTTAAATCCAGGCCATATCTCACAACATTGCCTTCATGTAGAAAAACTTAAGACAATGGTATATCTGACAAGGGAAACGAAATTGAACAAGTTTTTTTTTCAATTCAGAAATGATATTTTAACTATCTCATTACTACCATGCTATATGTCAATTTGAAAACTTCTATACATACGTTTATGCTCATATGTATGCAGATATGTTTGTGGGAGCATGTACACATATGTATATGTGTATGTGAAGGTGGGAGGTTGATGTTGGGTGTCTTATACAATCTGTCTTAGTTTTTGAGGCAGGATTTCTCACTAAACTCAGTGATTTGGCTAGACTGACCAGTGATAACCCTGTCTCTGTATCCACAACACTAAAATGACCAGCTTCTTACATGGGTGCTGGGGATTGAAACCCTGTCCTCATGCTTGAAAAGAAAGTACTTTACTTACTAAACAATCTCCTCTGCCCAAAGTTTCTTTTAATATAAATTAAATAAACAAGACAGTGCTATAGTGTAAGTATAATCTGTCTTAATTTCTTGTCAGGGCATAATTGTGTTATCAGAATAAGTTTTACAGGTCTATATAACCAAGGAAAAACAGCTCTACCTCTCTCTGATACAACTTTATTCCATGGCAAATTGGTATGCATCAACAAGGACAACGTCCCAAAACAAAACATTTTTTTTTTCTTTCTCAAAGATTAACATACCATAGCAATGATCTTCATAAGAACCTCAAAGAGTTTATGATAAATTTAAATAGACTTGTCTTGATCCATTCACTTCATTATCTCAAAATACCAAAGGAAAGGTAGATTGCCAATAACAGAAACACATTGCTCATAGTTATGGAGACTAAGAAATTTCAAAGTAAATAACCATGATTTAACACTTATGAATCAACTTCTACTTTTGCAAGTTAGAAAAGACAAAGCAGCTTTCTGTGACCTCTTTTCTTAAAAAAAAAAAAAAGGCTCATTTCTGAGGGCTCTATCTTCAAGTTCTAACTGACTTCCAAAGGCCCCACATTATGAAACCATCACCATAGGGATTATATTTAACAAAATGACACAACTTCAGACTCACAGTATGACTGTTCCAAGAATGTGTGTTAAAGAACAGAGAGAACTGTCTGTGATCTAGATATCAGGAAATCCTTCATGGGAAGACAGATATTCAAGGAAATAGAAAGGGGAAGGTACAGAAGGCAATTCCATAAGAGAAATGACCCATGGCGTGAAGACAGAGTCAGGAAGTCCTGTTTCTCTAAGATTTTATCTGTTTTACTTTACATGAATTTAGAGTGACCCTTTCATCTGCAGGTAGAAAATTGAAACAATTTACCTCAAAATTTCCTGAAGAGACTCCTTGGCTACTCCATTGCCTTTTAAGGTTAAAACTTTGCATCCTAGGTTCAGACAGATTAGGATTAGAAACATAGCTCTGTCATTTGTAACTGACTTGGTGATGGGGATTAGTTCTAATGGAGACTTGGCGATGGGGTTGCAAAGGGTCTTCATCAAGTTCAAATGAGACACCATTATAAAAATGCTTACCACAGCACACTTCCCCACAATCATTGCTTCTAGTCATTATGACTTCCAATATGCTTCAAACTATTAAACAGACCCTGCTGTTTTTGAGCAGTATGATTAGGAAGAATTACTTAACAAATGAACACTGAATAGGTTTTGGGAAAAAATAATTCAGACAGTCATCTCACCCTACACTAAAATGGAAAATACATCTTGATTTTATGGTTAAATATAAAACTGAAGCCATAAGCAAAGCAGTAAAACTGAGCACTGAATAATTTATCTAATATCTGGATGGGAGGAAATTTCTCTATATAAAAGCTTTAGTGAAACAGAAGCTCTTAGTCACAGCTGGTGAGAGTGTAAATATTTTCTGTTTGGTTCAGAAACATTTTTACAATGCATGTTAAAAACTTCAACAATACTCACATTCTTTGAGTTAGTAAGTCAATTTAATTAAGGAAATATTTTAATGCTATTAAGCAATGAAAATTTTGAACAGTGGTTTATGGAACCCCATGCTCTAGCCACTGTTATTCATGTCAGACAACATAACAACAACATAATCCTGGAAGTAACCTAGATGTACAAATGATGAAGAAAGATTAAATAAAGCATAATGTCTACAGTGTATAATATCAAAACCCCCAGAAAAATGGTGTCTAAAATCTAATGACATAAAAGTTTTATTTTTTTAATATTAAGTGGAAAAAAGCTGCATTTCTAACAGGTAGATGTTTAAAATGATACAGATAGGGCCTGGACAGATGTCTCAGTGGTTAAGAGCAGTGGTTGCTCTTCAAGAGGACCTGTGTGCACTTCCCAGCACCCACATGGTGGCTAACATCCAGGGGATCCAATGCCCTCTTCTGATCTCTGCAGGCATTGTATGACATGGGTGCACTTATACTCATGAACGCATGTACATAAAATAAAAATGATACATAGAATATGAAAAAAGTAAAATGTTCAGGTTAGAGCCTGAGAAAATATAGCTATTTATTAAAATGTTAAGATATGAATTATATAAACTCTTTTCTTTATATTTATTAGTATTGAAACATTTTCTGTAAAATGTCAGAGAAACTGCCATAACCATGATAGTATTATTGAAGTCAATGCTCTATTTCTTTTTAAAAGTGTACATTTCTTTGGCATTAAGTGCCTTTATTTGTTGTACCACCTTAACTAATACCTATCTCCAGAACTTCCTTAGTCTTCCCCAACTGAAAGTCTGTAGCTATGAAACAATAATCCCCATTTTCTCCTTCTGAACTCTGTCTACCATCCTACTCTCTGTCCTTGCAATCCTGTGAAGTAGATTCAGAAGGTATTTGTTCTCTTTCAATGGGCTTGATAATTAAGGAACCATTTTTTTTCTTCTCCTCAAACTATAAGAAAATAAAACAGTTGAGGAAAAAATTCATAAAATATCAAATAGGCTCAAAAGAGTTGTGAAAAAAGTTGAGACATTTTTAACTGGCTATAATGATGTACAGTAACTGAATGATCTTTTTATATACAATGGCTTTAATTTCTATGAAAAATTATAGCCTCTTAGTAAAAAGTATTAAAAGAAGCTCCTTCTTATCAGTTATAATTTTCCAAAAACACTGCTTTCAAATATTAAACTAGAGAGAAAAAAAATCCAAACACGCTGAAAGTGGGAGTCTGATTTTGGTGAGTCTGTTTGTCTACTACATCTGCAGCTAACAGTTTTCAGAAATGGATTATTCTTAAATCACACCATTAGAGGGAAATTACATAGTAAAAGTCTCATGTCTATGTTTCTGAAAATTAAGAACATCTACAGCATAATTCAGAAGGACAATCAGCAACTTTGATGCTCAAGGTAGAAAATGTGTGATTAAGAGAACATTTTCGAGCTGGGCATGGTGGCGCACACCTTTAATCCTAGCACTTGGGAGGCAGAGGCAGGTGGATCTTTATGAGTTCAAGGCCAGCCTGGCCTACGGAGCGAGTTCCAGGACAGCTGGGACTACAGGGAGACCCTGTCTCAAAAAGACCAAAAAAATAAAAAATAAAAAATAAAAAATAAAAAAAATATATATATATATATTTTCTTCAGTTCTAATAATTCCATTTTTCTGTATAAAATGTCTATATATGAGAAATACATGCAGAAGGCAGTTCTACACAAAAGAAGCACACAGGGCAGCCTAGATGTACTTGCCTATGTGCTCTTTTTATTCCTTCAAATTGCAGCTTCAGACATTGGCTTGGGATTTCCCTACCAACTTCTATATTTAAGTAGACAGAAAATTGTATAGCATTTCAGTATAGATCAGAGGATGGCCTCAGAAAATTTTAAGAGGTATCTGAGGGAAAAGGACACAGGAAGAGTAAGGTAGAGTTTCAAGACACAAAGTAGAAAGACTTTACTTGTTAACCAACTGTGTACTCTCTCCAAGGTAGGTTCAAGTCTGAAACAAACGTGACACTGAGGTGAACTGTCTCAAAGGCCAGGCAATGAGAGTATGTGAAGGGTGGCTGACCAGCCTTCATTCATCTCTTTTTAGCTCCTTACCAATTTCTAGAAACCACTATTCTACATTCAGATCAACCATTTTTTTTTTTTTAGAAATATATTTGTCTTTCTATTTTAGAGGGAAGGAATAAGTTCTATTGTCCCCTTAGGAAAGTAGAGTGAACATAGTACATAATGGTCACTCATATAATTTATGAATAATTAGGATAGAGGAGCTGAAAAGTCCCAAATAGGGAGAAAAGATAAGGAAATAGGATAACTTTTTATCTTGATTGTATCCATGCATTCCGCTGAAATTTCACACTGTGCTGTTAATTTATGCCAAATTGTTTTAATCAAAAACTGAAAGCTGGGCCTACTAACAGGCAGGAATCAACAAAACCAGGTGTGGCCTCTACTCTAGAATCAGGTCATCCATGAAAATAAACTTTAATGACATATGTACATATCATACACAATATCACGATCCATTGTCTAGAGCATGGTGAAATTAAGGTAAAAGCCAAAATTATAAATTGAGAGAATCAACCGAATTGAGAAATAAGAGTTAAAGAAGTAGAACTCTCCACTGAGAAATTGAGCTGAATGTTGGGAATTTGGAGAACATATGTCACATATATTCTGGATAGTATTTTGAATAATAGTAAAACAATTAAGGAGAGAAAATAAATTTAGATTTGGTTTCTGTAACCTGAAACATATTGTTTGGAAACAATTTTCATATATTTACTTTTGTCCTCTGAATTGACAGCTTTGCATTGAGTTTATCACAGGGTAAAGACATATTTTGGAATATAGGAGTACTATAAAGTAAGGACATTGACAAATCAGTGAAGTGACCATTATCTTGACCCTGTTAGACAGTGTTTCTCCTCCTCCTCCTCCTCCTCCTCCTCCTCCTCCTCCTCCTCCTCCTTCTTCTTCTTCTTCTTCTTCTTCTTCTTCTTCTTCCTTCTTTCCTTCCTCTACTCCTTCTCCTTTTTTTGAACAGAAGGCCTGTACTTAGGCAGTAAACTTATTTATTGTGCCTTCTGTAAAAGACAGGACATCAGGAGACAGAGTGGCTACCTCCTCCCTTCAGAATGTGTGGTAGTTAAACCTAAAGGAAATAGCCATAAACCTCTAACAAGAATGTTTTAGTGTAATGGGAAAGTTACTTCCTTCTGTATTTGTTATGTGACATCTAAGGTCAACTAGTTTCCTCTGCATTCCAAATCTTAGTTCTTATTTTGGAATTGTCTTTATTAATAACTGTTTAAACCTGCCATCAGATCATAACATTCATCTGAAATTGTTGATTTTTATTAGACTTCTCTTACCATGTTGAAACTTGCAGACAAAATGCAATAGAACATGTCCTAAATGACATCAATAATTAGGTTTCTGGAAATTTTCCAGTTCCTTGGGTGAAGCATATTTAAATATAAATTTATTGTTAAAACCAACATCATGTCAATGCAGTGACTTAAAAATGTAGTTACCATGATAACTAACAAAAGTTTCCCTAAGAATAGACAAATTGCTCACAGCTGAACCTAACTGGGGATGACATAAGCTTAGACAAAAGATTCATGATTTATGTGAATTTCTTTTGAAATGCAGATGACCTCAAGGAGTCTTTACCAGTCTCTTAGGAAAGTCTCCTGGGTGGTATCCTTTGTGCTGAGCAGGATTTAGAATTGGCTTGTAGGGTGAGAATGGAAAGTCTTACAGTTTTGGCATTTGGGGACTAACAAGTATCAATCCCTAGAACACTGACTGAGGATGCTGACATAAATCTCTGCATCATTCCTTGAGGGGTATTTTCCTTATTGCTGCTTTTAACTGGATGGTTCACAGTTTTATTTCTTAAGAGGCACTTGATGAGGGAGCAAACTCAATGGTTACAACAGAGATATACAGTTCTGCTGGGAGACCACCTGTTTCAATTATTGATTGGTTGTAAAACAAAACAAAAGAAAAACACCAAATAAGCAAACAAACAACCCCCCCCCCAAAACTGTGTTCCCTATGATCACCACTGCCTTCATTCCGTGGGCAAAATGAAATATTCTTGGTAAGAAGATAGCCAGCAACAGATGTGTATATGAGCTCACATGGTGGATATGGAGTATTTATAGTTTCCTTCAATTTGACAACTTTTTTTTTTCTTTTTGGTATTTTTGAGACAGGGTTTCCCTGTAGCCCCAGCTGTCCTGGAACTCGCTCTGTAGACCAGGCTGGCCTTGAACTCACAAAGATCCGCCTGCCTCTGCCTCCCGAGTGCTAGGATTAAAGGCGTGCACCACCATGCCCGGCCAATTTGACAACTTTTCAATAATGCATCTCTATGAAATCCCTGTAGACTATTTAGTAAGTACCTAGGGATAAACTCTGACCTTTATGATAGCCACACATATCATTATAATCCTTAGGCTAATGTGCTCTTTATTTTAATTAATAATTGTGATTTTAAAAGGAGGCAGATTTATTTTTTCTATGGAATATAATAATAAACCAGCTACCAATAATGATGACTTTTTCCCATCATTGGCCTCAAAGAACAACTACTAACCCTTGGACTTGAAAACAAACATAACGGGAGCTGGGATGGTAGGTCAGTGGGTAAGTGTTCCAGAGTTCAAATCTCCAGCACTCAAATAAAAAGCAGGGATGGTTACATGTGCTTCCCAGTGTAGGAAGCTACCTTTGCCAAGAGCAGGCACAACGCAGCCCTGCTAAGGGAAGGGGAGCACAGTACCCACCTGTGGCCACTTTAGGGAACTGACCTCTCAATACAGAGGTCAGCAGGTTACTTTTGTAACCCGACCTGAGAGGTCCCTCCAACTCAGGTCCTTAGCCTGGGACAACGGAATGTTTCCCATTCTTGGCCATGATTTTCCACCTGCCCAGAGACTGCTGGCCCCTGGACAGGAATTTCAGGCTGATGGCTGATGGCCTATCTTTAAGCCTATGTCCACTCACAACTCACTTCACCACACCAGCTATCCAGGTTGGTGGTCTAAGGAGCGCTGGCCAACCCACTGGTCACCAGAAGGAAATGCAGGCCTGCTTTGGCCTGTATGCATGCAAAAAATGATGGTAATGGAGAATTTGATTTACTGCCAGTCACAGACCCCCAATTCGGCACCACTGCACACTGCTGCCCAACCCAACACCATGCACCTGGGCCACGTTGTCTGCTTCTTCCCCTGACTCCCATCCACGTGGTGCCCTGAGGGGTGCTGAGAGCTAGCCCCCAATTCAGACTGGATCTTCGTACATCCCAGTATTGGGAGACAGAGACAGATGGATCCATGAAGCTCTCTGGTAACAGTGAGTTTCAGGCCGATAAGAAACTTTGTCTGAGAGTCATAGAGGGCTAATATTCCTGTCCTCTTCTGGACTGTGCATGTTCAAGCATGGGCACGTTCAAATATACACACAGGCACATAATTGCAGTCATCAACACACACATACCATTCATGTACACCCAAACACACACAAATAAGCAAAAAACAAGCATTGTGGACTGAAACCCATGGAACAGTCAAGGTTATCAAAATAAGAGACCACTTTGCATTGTAGCTTTCATAGTAACATGACTAATGGAATGTGGAGGCAGAAGCAAAGATTCTACAAAAGGCTAGATCCACACAGAGATAAGAGAGGTGAATCCTTGGACATGGCTTTCTCCTGGGCAACACAGGTAATAGCATGTTTGGAGAGCAGGGAGACAATTGATTTTAGAGGTCATTAGTCCAACACAGTAATTTTACAGGTAAGACAGTGAAATTTAGGAATCTAGAGAATTTGTTTCAGTGGTTAAGAGCACCTGAGTGTGGTACCCATATGGCAGCTAACAACTGTCCTTGCTTTTCTGGGACCAGGCACACATGAAAATCCTTTACAAACCTGAAGGGAAAACACATAAAATTAAAATATTTCTTTTTAAAAAGGAAAAGAAAATCCAGAAAGTTAAGTTGTGTTCATGAGACAGATGTCTTATATCACACCAAGCACGTCACAGTGATCAGTAAACATTTGTTAGTGGGCTGAACAAAGCCATAAGCAGTTCCCTCTCTCCTTTCACACTCCAGCCACTGCAGATTTCCCTGCTGTAGGCAGGTTCCATCATTTAAGATAATTTTAGCTTTTGTCTTTTTTATTAAAAAATATTTCTTTAGGGTGATGATAATGGTTTCTACCTGGAAAAAGTTTTGTTGCTACCTGTCAAATATCCAGATTAACACACACACACACACACACACACACACACTCACACATACACACACACACACACACACAATTATATGAGCCCTGAATAGTCCTCTAATCAGCATAAATTCTTGTTTAAAAGCATTTCTGGAGACAGCCAAAATATAATTTTATTTCTCAGCTGGAGCACTACTATTGCAAATAAAATTAGTACAGGTCTGACAAACATTGCTAGTAATCCCTTATCTGCCTTTCTGTGGTCAGTACTGAGGGCAGTGTCAAGTACCAAGAGAAGTCTCAGCCTGGGAACACTTGTCTGGCTGACCCAGCTCTCCTCCCACACTTCCTCTGACCCATCTTGCTTTTCCTTCCTTGAACTTCAGTTTTTCTTCTCCACTTCAAAACTCATTGGAGCAAATCAAGAAGGAATTGCTCTGAAATCCTCCACTTCAAAAATCACCAGCACCTTTCTTAACTTAAAACTGTTTCTCATATCCTCTCTTTGAGAACAACAATTAACACTGATTACTCAACACAAGAGAGTGGGAGAAGTACTCGACTTGGAAGCTTCGTGCTTGTGGTGGATTGAATGAGAATGTCCCCCAAAGGCCCCAAGTATTCATCCCCAGTTGGTGGCAAAGGGGACATAAAGATGATTAAGATGTTACTTACAAAATACACACAAATTCAATAAAATGAAGAAAAAAAATTAAAAATAAAATTAATCTTTAAAAAAATAAATATATTTTAAGCAGAATCTTCAGACAATTGTAGTAACAACAATTAAATAATGATAACATAATGGTTAATTTAATATAATGAAAGACCCAATTTATAAGCAAGGTATCTATTATTAAATTGGAATTTTGTTCTTTAGCTATATAACAACAAAATTGTAAAGGAAGATCTTAAAGGTGGCCTTTCAGACATTGATGTTGAAATGTAGTTTTGGTGTTTTCTTTTTGTTTGGTATTGTTTGGTTTGGTGTACTCAAGTTTGAACCCAGAATTTTAGTGTACTATGCAAGTGGTCTACAACTAGGCTATATCACAGACCCACAATGCAAACATTTTAAATATAATTTTTCCATAAATATGGAATTTATATTTGTATATTACTTGTATGCACAGATATGATAACATTTTATAGCAAAAAATTATATTTCCATTTTGAACTCATATAAACTAATGGTTCCATTGGTTCTCGAAGGCTTCTGAAAAAAAGCCACATATTCAATGGCTTTAAACAAGAGAAACTTTATTCATTAATGGTTCTAGGGACTAGAAATTTCCAAAGCAAGGTGTTGTCAGAGCCATGCTCCCTTAGAATGTTCTAGCAGAGTGCTTTCCTGTCTCTGCCACCATCTTGTAGTACCTGACACTACTTGTAATGTACCATATAGTTAATATCTCCCACCATGCACACAAGACACAGACTTCTCTCCATGGATTCTGCTTCTCTGCATCCACATTTCTCTTTTCTAATGAGAACAGTGGTCAGTAACTTAAGGCTCTTCTGTATCTAGTATGAAAAACTCTACTTTGAAATAGCATTGTATTCTGAGCTTGTGAGTAGACATGTCTTTGGAGGACAAAGCTCAGCATAATACAGCAACACATGATGCACATTATTTGAACTTACCCAGCTTGCCATGGTAAATTTAAATAATTCCTGACAAAAGAAAATTCTCCGAAGGTAGTTATATGTGATAATATAGGGCAACACAAATATTTCCTACTTCCTTTCACCTGTGGATGGACCCATGGAGAGAAGTATGTTTTACTTTGGTGACGAAATCTAAGAACTCATAATTTTTACCCAGCCAGACAGAGATATTGCAAGCTTTTGCTTTTCCACTGTTTTTGAAGGTGTGTATTCCAACAGCCCTGGCCCTGGAAGATAGGTCTATAGGCATGTAAGATAGGTATATAAGATAGGAAGATAGGTCTATAGGTATATTAGAATCATCAGCTAATTCATAGCAAAGGAGTAAATCATCTTTATTGCTTGAAATCTGAGGATGGTTTAGATCTGCACAATATTATTTCTCAGTGGATTTGGTAGGAAAATGATTCCCATAGGTATAAAATGTCCTTATCTTTCATATATTAGGTCCATATATAGGTACAGAACATGAAGATCCAAGGAATTCCATGGAAAGGTGATGAGGAAGAAAGAACTAAGAACACTACTGTCTTAATCTGTTTATGATGCTACTTAAAATATTACAAAGTAGAAGACTTTTTTAAAATTTTATTTATTTCTTTGTATGTGTATGAATGTGCTGTCTGCATGTAGGTCTGTTCACTCATGTCGTGCAATGCCGTGGAGGTCAGAAGAGGGTCTCGGAATCCCCTGGAACTGGAGTTCTCCTGGAATTGGAGTTGCAGATGGTTCTTAGCTGCCATGTGGGTGCTGGGGATCAAACCCGGGTTCTCTGCAAGAGCAGTCGGTGATCTTAACCACTAGGCTATCTCTCCAGCCCCACAAAGTAGAAGGCTTTTAATTGACATTACTGTTCTGGAGGCTTAGAATTTTTAAGAACAAAGTATTGGCAGCCTTAGAATTTGCAGATTATTTGTGAATTGCAAATAATCTCTTCTTACTGTGTCCTCAACTCTAAAAGGGAGTCCTTTGTATAATGACTTTGATCCCAAACAAGAGGACATTGTCTTCAAGACTCAACCACATGTCCAAAGCTCCATCTTTTGCCTGTGAGCCTTATCTAGGATGTATATCTCAACCTGTGAATTTCTAGAAGAACCAAGCATTTAGAGCATATAGTTTCCTTAGAGAAGTTATATTTAATTTTTTTAAGTCAAGAAACATTGCTACACAATAATCTATCCAAAGGGATGATATTATTCTCTTTGTTAAGAGTGCTTATGAATCAGGTCTACAAACTTTGACATGGGCAAAGTTTTTTCATTAATTTGAGTTTTCACTAGCTGCTCTGAATGATGAAATAATTAATACCATTATCATATGCTTTCTGAGAATTGAAGTGATCCACATAAATGGCATATTGCTGTGTTTGATATGAATTATTTTTATATTCCTGCACTGTAGTCATCATTACAAGATTAAGAATAGGATCAATTGAGAATATAGCATGCAAGTTGCAACTTGTCAGCATCCACAAAGCCACAGGTTCAAACTCCATTACAATAATAACAATAACAATAACAATAATAGTGACTTAATGTCTTATAAAGAAATGAAGCAATTTTAAGTAACCTTTAGAAAGTGCTCACTTAGTAGTCCTTGTTTTCTTTCTATCCCCTATGACAAAAATCCCATGACAAAAGTTGCTTAGGGAGGAAAGCTCAGCATTTTCCGTTAAGGTCAGTCAGTAAATGCAGGGAAGTCACATGGTAGAAGGAACTTGAGGCAGCCTGTCAATCCACAGGCAAGAGCAGAGAGACAGTGAATGCAGGCCTGCTTGTCCTCAGTGCACTTTCTGCTTTTCATCCAGTCTAGGACTTAATCCAAGTGGTGCCCCACATTCAGGGTGGGTTTTCCTGCCTCCATTAATCCAATTATGAAGATTCCTCATAATCATACCCACAAACCAACTTATCTAGACAATCCTTCACTGAGACTTTCTTCCTAGGCATTTCTAGGTTGTGTCAAGTTGCCAATTAACCATTACATAGCCTATTATATATTTAAGGAAAGGTTATTTATAAGTAAAAATATTAGGCCTAATACATCGTAAGATATTTTTCACAGTTCAAAGCATTTAAAAGACAATGAGATAGTTTTTTTTTTTTTTTTTTTGGTTTTGAGAAAGGTTAATATAGAGTTGTTGGAACTAAATTGTAAAGGCTGGATTGAATAAAGATGCTGCCATTGTAAGTGTGGAATTAAGGTGAAAGAGTGATAAAGAACAATGAGGTAGTTTTTTTTTTTTTATATTTTTTTTTTTTTATTAATTTTATTCATTTCTGTAATGTGTTCAATGTATGTCTGCTTGAAGTTTGTGCACCGTGTCGTGACAACGCCGCGGAGTCAGTAAGGGGTATCGGATTTGGAAATGGAGTTCTCATGGATTGGCGTTTCAGACGCGGTTTTAACCACTGTGGGTCTGGGGTGAGGGTATGAAAGTCTGAAGGGGTGGGGCTTCATTAACACTAGTAGGCTTCTTCAGCCCGACAATGAGGTAGTTTTAATAAGCTCTACATTTCATAGTGATGATCATTTATCTCATCTGGCAGCTCAGTATTTTCAGTAGGATTTACCATCTAACCGTGATGAATAATCAAAAGTTTCTAGATATGGTGTACAAAAGAATTAACAGAGGCCATATATAGTTGTTGTATGATGTGACAAATACTATAAAATTTAAAAAGGGTTTCTATTGGGTTCAATTTGAAGATATATGTAGCAGTTGGGAAGACATGACAGCAGTCGTGGACCAGCCGGTAAGTAGCATCTATAGTAAAAGCAGGGATACGGCTTGGTATGGCAAGCTTTAAACGAGCTTTGGAGGCAGGGAGGCGGATCTCTGTGAGTTCAAGCAGCTGTGTCTACAAAAAGTGAGTTCAAGCAGCATGGAGCTATGTCAAGACCTGTCTCAAAACCACAACCAAAACAAACAAAAAACAAAAAAGAACAATGAAATACAGGGTCAGCTTGGGTTTCTTTTTTTAAGTTAGGGCAAGCCATGGAATTGTGTATCTATACTTAGGATGTGTCTTAAACCTGAGTTTGAGAACAGTCTGTGTAGGAGGAAGACATCAGATTTTTTATTTTTTCTTATATTTTTTTAAATTGAATGTTTATAAGTGCACCATGCACACAGTGCCTGAAGAATCAGAAGAGGGTGGTAGTTACTGGAGTTACAGATAGTTGTTAGTGCTTGTGGGTGTTAGAAACTGAAGGTCCCCATATAAGAAAGCCAGTGTCTCAACTATGAGCCATCTCTCCAAGCCATGGTTCATTCCTGACTCAGAAAGAATATTGTCTTACCATCAAGACAGAAGTTCATTAGAATAATCCAGGCACCCTACACCAAGGTCTTTAAATACAATTATGAGCAGATATTATTACCTTGTTTTACAGTTGAATTGTTAACCTGATACTCTAAGTAGAAACAAGATTAGAATGCAGAGCTGCCTGTCTGGTCAGATTTCAAAGCTATAGTTCTTATCCAGCCTGTTCGGTTGTTTCCCTAGTCAAGACCTCATTCATTATCCCTGTTCTTTGCAGAGATAATTGGGGAGGAAATACTCCTTCAACTTTAGAGTGGCAAAGAATAAAATTTTCCTATTGACCAGTAAACAGTTTGCTTAAGAGTATTATCAAGTCTCATCTGGAAATCTTTAAAATAAAATGGGTTTTATCTGCTTTTGTGGTTTAGTAATGATTCCAAACAAAGGCTGGAAAATAGATGATCAGAACTCCTGTAAAAGTTTCTCAAGTTCTATCATGTAATGTCTTTTAAATGTGTTTCTTTGGTGGGGAATAGAGATGAGAGAAACAATATAATAGGTAAGTAACAACCTGGGCTTCAGCCAGCTGAGATAGACTACAAAAATGAAACAATAACAAAAAACAATAAAGCCCAATACTCATTATGCTATATAATTTTCATTGACCTCCATAGCAATATATGCAAATTTAGCTTCAGCCTTGTGATAACAATGAACTAATGAAATAATTTTTAGAAAATGAATATTAAAGTACAGAGATTTATGAAATGTTTTGAAATTGCTAAATGCATGGAGTCATTTAGACACTCAATAATATCTTATTTTAGATGTAGTATAAATATACTCATTTCATATTTGTAATATATAAAACTACTCATTTAAATTTAAAAAAAATTAAAAGCCAGTAAGACGTGGATTTACAATTTGCATCAAAGTCAAAACCACCACTGATTAATCTTTTAGTCTTAAGTAATTTGGTATTTAATGGGTTTTGCATCATATTGATAAATAAAATAGCTAAAGAATAGTTACATCATTTCATCCAAACTGAAATATTGTGTTTGTGTATGGCATGTGTGTGTGTGCATGCACATTCCTGTGTTGAAAGGAATGAGTAGCATGTGGAAGTGAGGGGAAGAATGCAGTGTTAGTTATTGCTTAACCATTGTCTGAGTGGGGTCTCTTTGTACTTTACTGCAATATACCAAGGTAGTTGTACTGTGAGATTTGGGGGTCATGCTTGTCTTACTTGCCTGTAAGTGCTCACTGTAAGTGCACTCAGATTACAGATGTCCACCACATTCGGTGGTTACTTGGGTGCTGAAGATTCAACTCTAATCACCATGTTTATGTGGTAAGCACTTATGTTGAGCCAGCTCCAAAAATTGAACTATTTTGGTATGAATTTATATATGCAAAATTGTATGTATTATAGATGTAGATGATGAAGATGTTTATTTTAATCCTTCACTTATGGAAGAGAATGTGTATTCACTACCAAGATTTCCTGCCAGAATGTAATAATTAGAAACTTAGTTTATATTTATAATTTTTTTCTTTTATTTTTTTTAATTTTATTTATTTTTTATGTGTATGAATGTATTCTGCATGTAGCTGTCTAGTGGTACTTATGTCGTGCAATGCCGCGGAGGTCAGAAGAGTGTGGGATTCCCCTGGAACTGGAGTTCTCCTGGAATTGGAGTTACAGACTTTTTAAGCCGCCATGTGTGTGTTGGGGATTGAAAGGTCTCTGCAAGAGACAGTTGGTGCTCTTAACCGTAGGCCATCTCTAGGAGAGATGAACCGGGTTAATAGCACCCACATGGAGGCTTAGAACCGTCTGTAACTCCAATTCCAGGAGAATCCAGTTCCAGGGGAATCCGACCACTTTTGACCTCTGCGGCATTGCTCGAAGGGTGCAGACCTAATGCAGACAGTACATTCATAGATACAAAAATAAATAAATTAAATAAATAAATAAATAAATAAATAATAATAAATTAAATGGGTTCCTGTACTGCACAGAAAGTCAGAATTTATTTATCAGGCAGACATAAGAGACTTTAGATATTGCAAGAACCAGAATCTATTATGAAGCAGATTAGTTCCTCTATGATAGAGTCCATAGGAAGATAAATTAGATCACATGTCTCCATGGTGAATTCCATGGCATTATTTTCGGGAGGAAAAACAATGTTTTTCTCAATATGAATAATCCATTAAGACACATATCTGAAAGATATCCCAGTCAGCAGAGAGCTGTCAAAATCTAGGACCTACATTGGTCGGAAGTCTTTTCCCAAATCTTTGAAAAACTATTCTTTCAAAAAAGTGACAAAATTCTATTTTAGATACAAAATAAGTTTTTTTTGAGGAATACAGTATATGTTTCTAAAATTTGATGATGATGTAAAGTCTACATCAGAGCAGATGGATTTGGGATTGTTTGGCAAAGAATCAAAGGGATTTTTCTGAGTTTCATGATATCACATTAGAAATATAGCAAAAAAAGTTCATTATTTTACATCACTTCAGTTAGACACTTTACTGAAATGAAGACTTGAGAAATTGGAAAAGGAAGTGATTAAATAGGAGCCAGGAAGGAAATCTTTGTACACAACACCCTAGCCTGTCATGCATAGCTAATGACTGAGTCTGTGCTTTCAGAGAATTTATCACTTTAAGAGTATGTAACATATGGGCTGGAGAGGTGGCTCAGCCAATTGGCTGTTTTGACAGGAAGGTTCAGTTATTACCAGTGGCCAGCTAACAAGCATTGTATCTCTGGTTCCAAGGGATCCGACTTGTCTATCCTGTCCTCTGCAGGCATTGATAATGACTGTGCTTATGGATGAAGGAAAGTATGGTATAAGTAAAATAAAACAACTTAAAAGGGGTGATGAGGAGTTGGTTTAGGGGCTGTAGAATTAGCACAGTGGTTAAGAGCATTGTTGTTTGCAAAAGACCCAGTGTTCAATTCCTAGTACCCACATGGTGGACTAAGACTGTCCACAACTCCAGTTCAGGAAATTGGCACATTCTTCTGACCTCCACAGGCATTGCACACACAATGTGCAAATACATAACTGGAGGCAATTATACTTTACAAAAAATAAAATAATAAATAAAATAAATACTAAAAACATAAAGAGTAGTTAACTTTACATACATTATACAAGCATTATCTAAATAGATGAGAGGCCATGGTCTTTGCAACAAATGGGCTTCTTATTCTATTTCATCAAGCATTGAAACCTTGTTCTTTGTCAGGTTTCTATTTCTTATTCTATTTCATCAAGCATTGAGACTTGTTCTTTGTCAGGTTTCCAGTAGGACCTGGGAAATGGTACTGACAAAATAAAGGTAAACTTTCAGGTCATTAAAAAGACTTCAGACTATTATTCCTTTTTTTACAAACCAGAAATATAAGCCTTTATTTCACAACATTTTATAAGCTTGCTCTTATATTTGATAGACAGGTTCTAGAATTAAGCCTACCACTTATTTTCAGTTTGGATTTTTGGTATATGATGTGGTATGTATACATTTAGAAGTATAAATAATAAAATGGAAAATGTGAATTAAGAAATACAATATGGAAATAAAAGTTTGTTTTCAAGAGTAATAATTTTAGTATAGGTGCAATGTATAGGCTGGTTATACTTAGCCTTTCTGGATGCATTATAATTTGGAAGGGATAAGGATAACTTTGTTCCTTGCCTCAAAGGTCAATAAGTCTCGGGGACTATGATGGGGTCATTTTGAAATGTCCTGCAAATGTTGGGACCAGTCTTCCTGTGTAGGGAGGGTTTTGGAGATGATAATGGGACTTCAGCCGTGTCCAGTCTATAAAGTGGAAGTCTGTTCATGCTTCAAAAAGGGAAGCCTTGTTTCAGAAGACCTGATTTTGTCCTTGAGTGGATGGGAAATGGTAATGAAAAGCTGGAAGGAGCCAAGGGCTTCCCCTTCCTCAAAAAAATACCTGAGTGACCCCTGGGACAAGATTCAAATGACCTTGAGAAAATAACCTTGGTTAATCTGGGTAACTGTGTGGACTTAAGTATCAAAAAGGAAAGTATACCAGAGATAAATAATCAGTAAGGCTGAGAAATTGTACTTCAGTATAAAAACTTGAGATTTAGTGAAAAGGCAAAGAGAGAGAGAGAGAGAGAGAGAGAGAGAGGGAGAGACTGTTGTTTTGCCCATTTTCAATTCTTACTGGCAAGTGCATCTTGTGTGCTTCTACTGTTTTGTCATTTAAACATGAGAATAGACTTTTTATAAATCAATCTGGAATGAGATCAATGTATTAAGACTTCAACTCAATGTAGATGTGGACTGTGAGATATTCAGCTTGTGGATGATAGTTATGGGGTTTCAGCCTCTTGAGTATAGGCTGTATTGTTAGAATATCCAGGTTGTATCATGGAGGCCGGTACAGGAAGATCAAGACAGGACACAGTGCTTACTGGATCATTTGGGTGATATGGGAAGGAAAGAAGTGTGGAGCACAAGGGAAGAATTGATGGATTGTTTGGGCTTGGCAAGGAAGAGTTCAAACACTTTCTTAAGAAAAATGACATCTTTCAGCAAAAAAAGAAAAGAAAAGAAAATCCTCCATTTATTTTTTTTTTTTTTTTTTTTATATATATATATATTATTATATATATATATATAATGCAATACAAGTTGGAAGAATGGGAAAAAGACTGAAGCAGTGAAGTTCTAAATACATAGCTCTGTTTGAAAAAAAAAAAAAAAAAACCTGGAAGACTCAGAAAAAAAGATGCAAGACACATCTTGGAGTCTGTGAATCAGGTGGGTGGGGGGATGGAAAGAAAATGATCTTAATTGGATCTGAGAATGATGTTTGATGTATGGAAAAAGTTTAATAACAATTTGGAAAAGAAAAAAAAAAAAAAAGAAAGTTGAAAAAAAAAAAACCAAAAAAAAAAAAAAAAAAGTGCCCTTAATTGAAACAACAGTTCAAATATTGTTATCTTGATGGATCAAGAATTTCATAAATTGATCAATCGAAAGTAGATTTGGAAATGTTATAAATTTGTACAGAAAATGTTATGTGGAAAGATGTCTTAAATTATAGGTATATGGCCAAAATTCAGATTGATTTATAGCGTTACATCTGGATTTAAAGGAATTTTTTAAATTAAAATGAGTTAAATATCTGATCTTTAGTTTTCTAGCCTGATCAATGAAAAAATAATTACATAAATATCTTAATAAGTTATGTAACAACAGGATAAAGGTTTTTGTTAAAACTGAGGCAATTTTGAAAATTATATTTTACACTGGTATGATGGAAATTAAATTACTTAGTAAGATCAGAAATGTGACATTCTATAAAATGTGATTGGGATCATATCATGTTGGAAGTGTAAAAAAATGTATTGAAGGTGGGTGTGTAAGAGATGGTCTGTTAGTGAGATCAGGATTGTGGACTAGAATGAGACGAACGGTAAAAAAAACAAAAAACAAAAAAAACAAAACTGTGATTGAATTTAAGTTTAATAAATTAAGAATATTCAAGCTTGCCAGAAGGTGTGGTGGTGCACACGACTTTAATCTGACTATGGGAAGCAGGCGATCTTTGTGATTCGACAAGGGTGGTGTTACACAGGTGAGTTCAGGACAAGATGGGGCTACAGGGAAGAAAGAAAAAAAGAAAAACCAAAAAAAGAATTATTCAGTTTGAAATAGTGGAAAATTTTGTAGTTATATTTATACGTCTGCCATTATAGGGTTATTTTATTGTTTCAAGGAAAAGCAAATCAGAAGTCGAAAAATAAAAAGGTCATTTGATCTCTTGATCAAATTAAAGTTAATTATGGTCTCCTTACACAGATTTTATAGTATGTATCAAATATTTTATTTATCATAGAGGAAGATTGATTATATTATAATTATTTAANTTTTTTTTATTAATTTTATTTATTTCTGTATGTGTATGAATGTACTGTCTGCATGCAAGTTTGTGCACCCGTGTCGTGCAACGCCGCGGAGGTCAGAAGAGGGTATCGGATTCCCCTGGAACTGGAGTTCTCCTGGAATTGGAGTTTCAGACGGTTCTTAGCCACCAT
This sequence comes from Rhizomys pruinosus, assembly GCA_009823505.1. Taxonomy (NCBI): domain Eukaryota; kingdom Metazoa; phylum Chordata; class Mammalia; order Rodentia; family Spalacidae; genus Rhizomys; species Rhizomys pruinosus. The sequence goes on from VZQC01011247.1 coordinate 1,685,257, forward strand.
GTGGGTGCTGGGGATCGAACCGGCGTCCTCTGTAAGAGCGGTCGGCGCTCTTAACCGCTAGGCTATCTCTCCAGCCCCCGACAATGAGGTAGTTTTAATAAGCTCTACATTTCATAGTGATGATCATTTATCTCATCTGGCAGCTCAGTATTTTCAGTAGGATTTACCATCTAACCAGTGAATGAATAATCAAAAGTTTCTAGGACTATGGTGTAAAAAAGAATCTCAGAGGCCATATTAGTTGCTTGTCTCATTGATGTGACCAAATACCTAACTAAACCAACTTTAAAAAGGGTTTTCATTGGTTCAAATTTGAAGATATAATCCGTAGCAGTTGGGAAGACATGACAGCAGTCGCTGGAACCAGCCGGGTACAGTAGCATCTATAGTCAAGAAGCAGGGATACCGGGCTTGGTGGCACACGCCTTTAATCCCAGCTCTCTGGAGGCAGAGGCAGGCGGATCTCTGTGAGTTCAAGGCCAGCCTGGTCTACAAAGTGAGTTCCAAGCCAGCTGGAGCTACGTCAAGACCCTGTCTCAAATACCAAAAACCAAAACAAAACAAAAACAAACCAAAACCAATGAATACCAGGGCTCAGCTGGGTTTCTCTTTTTTACCCAGTCTAGGGCCACAGCCCATGGAATTGTGTCATCTATACTTAGGATGTGTCTTAACACCTGAGTTTGAACAGCTCTGTGTAGGAGGAAGACTCCAGATTCTTTCTTTCTTTATTACTATTTTTTAAATTGAATGTTTATAAGTGCACCATGCACACCCAGTGCCTGAAGAATCAGAAGAGGGTGGTAGTTACTGGAGTTACAGATAGTTGTTAGCTGCTATGTGGGTGTTAGAAACTGAACCCAGGTCCCCTATAAGAACAGCCAGTGCTCTCAACTATTGAGCCATCTCTCCAGCCCATGGTCCTCATTCCTGACTCAGAAAGAATATTGTCTCTACCATCAAGACAGAAGTTCATTAGAATAATCCAGGCACCCTACACCAAGGTCTTTAAATACAATTATGAGCAGATATTATTACCTTGTTTTACAGTTGAATTGTTAACCTGATACTCTAAGTAGAAACAAGATTAGAATGCAGAGCTGCCTGTCTGGTCAGATTTCAAAGCTATAGTTCTTATCCAGCCTGTTCGGTTGTTTCCCTAGTCAAGACCTCATTCATTATCCCTGTTCTTTGCAGAGATAATTGGGGAGGAAATACTCCTTCAACTTTAGAGTGGCAAAGAATAAAATTTTCCTATTGACCAGTAAACAGTTTGCTTAAGAGTATTATCAGCTCTCATCTGGAAATCTTTAAAATAAAATGGGTTTTCATCTGCTTTTGTGGTTTAGTAATGATTCCAAACAAAGGCTGGAAAATAGATGATCAGAACTCCTGTAAAAGTTTCTCAAGTTCTATCATGTAATGTCTTTTAAATGTGTTTCTTTGGTGGGGAATAGAGATGAGAGAAACAATATAATAGGTAAGTAACAACCTGGGCTTCAGCCAGCTGAGATAGACTACAAAAACTGAAACAATAAAACAAAACAATAAAGCCCTCAATTACTCATTATGCTATATAATTTTCATTGACCTCCTCTATAGCAATTATGCTTCAACCACTAAGGTTTGTCAGATGACTGAAGAAAAAAATCAGAGTGAATAATTTTAGAAAAATGAATATTAAAGTACAGAGATTTCATGAAATGTTTTGCAAATTGCTAAAATGCATGGAGTCATTTAGACACTCAATATATCTTATTTTAGATGTAGTATAAATATACTTCAATTTCATATTGCTAATAAATATAAAAACTACTCATTTAAATTTAAAAAAAATTAAAAGCCAGTAAGACGTGGATTTACAATTTGCATCAAAGTCAAAACCACCACTGATTAATCTTTTAGTCTTAAGTATTTGGTCTTCCATGGGTTTTGCAATCATATTGATACATAAAAATAGCTAAAGCCACTCAGTTACATCATTTCATCCAAACTGAAATATTGTGTTTGTGTATGGCATGTGTGTGTGTGCATGCACATTCCTGTGTTGAAAGGAATGAGTAGCATGTGGAAGTGAGGGGACAGAATGCAGTGTTAGTTATTGCTTACCACCTTGTCTGAGTGGGGTCTCTTTGTACTTTACTGCATATACCAGGCTAGTTGTACTGTGAGATTTGGGGGTCATGCTTGTCTCTACTTGCCTGTAAGTGCTCACTGTAAGTGCACTCAGATTACAGATGTCCACCACCACTTCGGTGGTTACTTGGGTGCTGAAGATTCAACTCTAATCACCATGTTTATGTGGTAAGCACTTCACCTGTTGAGCCAGCTCCAACCCCAAATTGAAATATTTTGGTATGAAATTTCATATATGCAAAATTGCTATGTATTATAGATGTAGATGATGAAGATGTTTATTTTAATCCTTCACTTATGGAAGAGAATGTGTATTCACTACCAAGATTTCCTGCCAGAATGTAATAATTAGAAACTTAGTTTATCATTTATAATTTTTTTTTACTTTTTTTAAATTTTATTTATTTTTTATGTGTATGAATGTACTGTCTGCATGTAGGTCTGTGCACCCATGTCGTGCAATGCCGCGGAGGTCAGAAGAGGGTGTCGGATTCCCCTGGAACTGGAGTTCTCCTGGAATTGGAGTTACAGACGGTTCTAAGCCGCCATGTGTGTGTTGGGGATTGAACCCCGGTCCTCTGCAAGAGCAGTTGGTGCTCTTAACCGCTAGGCCATCTCTCCAGGAGAGATGACCCAGGTTCAATCCCCAGCACCCACATGGAGGCTTAGAACCGTCTGTAACTCCAATTCCAGGAGAACTCCAGTTCCAGGGGAATCCGACACCCTCTTCTGACCTCTGCGGCATTGCTCGACACGGGTGCACAGACCTACATGCAGACAGTACATTCATACGCATACAAAAATAAATAAATTAAATAAATAAATAAATAAATAAATAAATAAATAAATAAATGGGCTTCTGGTACTGCACAGAAAGTCAGAATTTATTTATCAGGCAGACATAAGAGACTTTAGATATTGCAAGAACCAGAATCTATTATGAAGCAGATTAGTTCCTCTATGATAGAGTCCATAGGAAGATAAATTAGATCACATGTCTCCATGGTGAATTCCATGGCATTATTTTCGGGAGGAAAAACAATGTTTTTCTCAATATGAATAATCCATTAAGACACATATCTGAAAGATATCCCAGTCAGCAGAGAGCTGTCAAAATCTAGGACCTACATTGGTCGGAAGTCTTTTCCCAAATCTTTGAAAAACTATTCTTTCAAAAAAGTGACAAAATTCTATTTTAGATACAAAATAAGTTTTTTTTGAGGAATACAGTATATGTTTCTAAAATTTGATGATGATGTAAAGTCTACATCAGAGCAGATGGATTTGGGATTGTTTGGCAAAGAATCAAAGGGATTTTTCTGAGTTTCATGATATCACATTAGAAATATAGCAAAAAAAGTTCATTATTTTACATCACTTCAGTTAGACACTTTACTGAAATGAAGACTTGAGAAATTGGAAAAGGAAGTGATTAAATAGGAGCCAGGAAGGAAATCTTTGTACACAACACCCTAGCCTGTCATGCATAGCTAATGACTGAGTCTGTGCTTTCAGAGAATTTATCACTTTAAGAGTATGTAACATATGGGCTGGAGAGGTGGCTCAGCAATTGGCTGCTTTTGCACAGGACCCAGGGTCAGTTCTCATCACCCACGTGGCAGCTAACAAGCATCTGTATCTCTGGTTCCAAGGGATCCGACTTGTCTATCCTGTCCTCTGCAGGCATTGCCATCATTTGATGTGCTTATGGATGCAGGCAAAGTACTGGTATAAGTAAAATACAAACAAAAACTTTAAAAGGGGTGATGAGGAGTTGGTTTAGGGGCTGTAGAATTAGCACAGTGGTTAAGAGCATTGGCTGCTCTTGCAAAAGACCCGTGTTCAATTCCTAGTACCCACATGGTGACTAAGGACTGTCCACAACTCCAGTTCCAGGGAAATCTGGCACCATCTTTTGACCTCCACAGGCATTGCACACCACAAGTGCAAATACATACATGCAGGCAATATACTCTTACACATAAAATAAAAATAATAAATAAATAAAATACTAAAAAACATAAAAGAGTAGTTAACTTTACATACATTATACAAGCATTATCCTAAACTAGATGAGAGGCCATGGTCTTTGCAACAAATGGGCTTCTTATTCTATTTCATCAAGCATTGAAACCTTGTTCTTTGTCAGGTTTCTATTTCTTATTCTATTTCATCAAGCATTGAGACCTTGTTCTTTGTCAGGTTTCCCAGTAGGACCTGGGAAACCTGGTACTGACAAAATAAAGGTAAACTTTCAGGTCATTAAAAAGACTTCAGACTATTATTCCTTTTTTTACAAACCAGAAATATAAGCCTTTATTTCACAACATTTTATAACATCCTGTGCTCTTATATTGTGAATCCCTAGACAGGTTCTAGAATTAACCAACCACTTATTTTCAGACTTTGGATTTTTGGTATATGATAGTGTGTATGCATATTTTAGAGTAATATAAAATTAAAATGGTAAAATGTGAATCAAGAAATACAATATGGAAATAAAAGTTTGTTTTCAGAGTACATAATTTTAGTATAGGTGCAATGTATCAGGCTGGTATAACTTAGCCTTTCTGGATGCTTATACCAATTTGGCCAAGGGACCTAAGGGATAACTTTGTTCCTTGCCCTCAAAGGTCAACTAAGTCTCAGGGGACTATGCATGGGGGCATCTCTTGAAATGTCCTGCAAATGTGAGGCACCAGTCTTCCTGTGTAGGGAGGTCTTGGAGATGCACTAATGGGACTTCAGCCAGTGTCCAGTCTATAAAGAGGAAAGTCTGTTCATGCTTCAAAAAGGGAAGCCTTGTTTAGCAAGACCTGATTTTGTCCTTGAGTGGATGGAACTGGTAAATGAAAAGCTGGAAGGAGCCAAGGGCTTCCCCCTTCCCTCAAAAAAATACCCTGAGTGACCCCTGGGGACAAGATCCTCAACTGACCTTGAGAAAATAACCTTGGTTAATCTGGGTAACTGTGTGGACTTAAGTATCCAAAAGGAAAGTATAACCAGAAAAAAATAATCAGTAAGGCCTGAGAAATTGTACTTCAGGTATAAAACTTGAGATCTTAGTGAAAAGGCAAAGAGAGAGAGAGAGAGAGAGAGAGAGAGAGAGAGAACTGTTGTTTTGCCTGATTTCAATTCTTACTGGCAAGTGCATCTACTCTGTGGCTTCTACTGCTTTTGTCATCCTTCAAAGACATGAGGCACAGCTTTTTAACCCTCCAATATGGACTGAAGACTCATGTCTCTCCAAGAATCCTCCAAACCTTCAATGTCAGATGTGGACTGCTGAGATATTCAGCTTGTGGACTGAGTAGCTACTGGGGTTTCAGCCTCTTCAGAGTATAGACTGCCATTGTTAGACTATCCAGGTTGTATCATGGAGGCCGGTACAGGAAGATCAAGACAGGACACAGTGCTTACTGGACCTCATTTGGGTGATCATGGGAAGGAAAGACCCCAGTGTGGAGCACAAGGGCAAGATTGATGATTGTTTGGGCTTGGCAAGGAGGAGCCTTCAAACACTTTCTTAAGGAAAACATGACATCTTTCAGCAAAAAAAGAAAAGAAAAGAAAATCCTCCAATTCAGGTTATATGTGGTGTATATATGTATATATATGCAGCTATTCTGTGGTCTACTGCTTTTTCCATCCTTCACAGACATGAGGCACAGCTTTTTAACCCTCAATACGGACTGAAAACTAATGTCTCTCAAGAATCATCCAAAACCTTCAATGTCAGATGGGACTAGCTGAGATATCAACTTGTGGATGATTAGCTTCCTTAGGGGTTTCAGCTCTCAAGAGTAATAGGACTGCCATTGTAGAATACCAGTGTTGTATCATGGAGGCCGGTATCAGGACAGATCAAGACAGACACAGTGCTGTACTGGCCTTCTTGGTGATCAATGGAGGAAGGAAAGACCAGGTTGTGAGCACAAGGGACAAGATTGAGTGGATTGTTTGGGCTTGAGCAAGGAAGAGCCTTAATACACACTTATCTAAGAAAGCATTGACATCTTGTCAGCAAAAAAAAGAAAAAAAAGAAACAATCCGTCCAATTCAGGTTATAATTGTGTATACTGTATAGTATATTATATTATATATATATATATATATATTAATTGCAAGTACAAGTTGGAGAACTGGAGAAAAAGACTGAAGCGAGGAAGTTCTGCCCCCAAAACCATCAAGCGCTCTGCTTTGAAAAAAAAAAAAAAAAACCTGGGACAAGACATCAGAAAAAAAAGCTGCAAGACCTAATACTGTGCAGAAGTGCGTAACTCAGGTGGGGTGGGGGGCATGGACAGGACCGAACATGAATCTAAATTGGATTGAGAATTGTTCTTGATGTATGGAAAAAGTTTAATAAAGAAGTTCTTGGAAAAGAAAAAAAAAAAAAGAAAGTTCTTTCCTGCACCTAAANCAGTTGATCCTCTTAACCGCTAGGCTATACTCTCCAGCCCCACAAAGTAGAAGGCTTTTAATTGACATTACTGTTCTGGAGGCTTAGAATTTTTAAGAACAAAGTATTGGCAGCCTTAGAATTTGCAGATTATTTGTGAATTGCAAATAATCTCTTCTTACTGTGTCCTCAACTCTAAAAGGGAGTCCTTTGTATAATGACTTTGATCCCAAACAAGAGGACATTGTCTTCAAGACTCAACCACATGTCCAAAGCTCCATCTTTTGCCTGTGAGCCTTATCTAGGATGTATATCATCAACCTAGTGAATTAGCTAGCTAAACCAGCATTTAGAGGCTATAGTTCCCTTGAGAATTATATTAATTTTTTTAAGTCAAGAAAAATTCTTACACAGATAAATCTATCAAAGGGATAATTTTCTCTTTGTTTAAGACTGGCTTCATTGAATTTCAGGTCTACAAACTTACATGGGGCAAAGTTTTTTCATTTAATTTGAGGTTTTCACTAGGCTGCTCTGATGATGAAATAATTAATACCATTATCATATGCTTTCTGAGAATTGAAGTGATCCACGAATAAATGGACATTATTCTGTGTTTTGATATGATGACTTTTATATTCCTGCACTGTAGTCATCATTACAAGATTAAGAATAGGATCAATTGAGAATATAGCATGCAAGTTGCAACTTGTCAGCATCCACAAAGCCACAGGTTCAAACTCATTACATAAAACAATAACAATAACAATAATAGTGACTTAATGTCTTATAAAGAAATGAAGCAATTTTAAGTAACCTTTAGAAAGTGCCTCACTTAGTAGTTCCTTGTTTTCTTTCTATCCCCTATGACAAAAATCCCATGACAAAAGTTGCTTAGGGAGGAAAGCTCAGCATTTTCCGTTAAGGTCAGTCAGTAAATGCAGGGAAGTCACATGGTAGAAGGAACTTGAGGCAGCCTGTCAATCCACAGGCCTAAGAGCAGAAGAGACAGGTGAATAGCAGGCCTGCTTGTCCTCCTCAGTGCCACATTTCTGGCTTTTCATCCAGTCTAGACTTAATCCAAGTGTAGTGGTGTGAGACTGCCGCAGCCATTCGAGGGGGCAGGTTTCTCCATCGTGGGCACTCCCACTTTTGGTTACTCCCTAATCCCTATGAAATAGGATGTTCCCTCGGCATTAATCGAATATTCCCGGGAAACAAAAGCCAACTTATCGATACAGACAAGAGCTCTAGGTCAAACTGAGACTTTGTTCTACCTACGGGCATTTCGGATAGGTTGTGGTTTCTGAGGGAAAAGTTTCGTCCATTGCCCCAGCCTCCTTCAACAGCGGGTAGACTTATCTACATGGCGCCTTACACGGGCACTTGAGCCCTAATGTATACCATTGTACGAAAGCGATTTATCTAATATAAGCAGCATAAAGCTAACTATTTGACGGCCTAATACATCGTAAGATATTTTTCACAGTTCAAAGCATTTAAAAGACAATGAGAGTAGGTTTTGATTTTTTGTTTTGTTCTGTTGTCGAGGACGGGCTCCCTATAGCCCCAGCTGTCCTGGAAGCGGGTCAACATATGATCGACCTAGGGGCCTGACCTATGCAACTCTGGACAAAGATCCGCCTGCCTCTGGACTTCCACAAGTCCTAGATTAAAGACGTGCGACACCCAACTCCGGCGTAGAGCCAATTACTTGTTAGTTTTCTTTGTGTTTGTTTATTTTATTTTGTTTTATAATTTTTATTTATTTCTGTATGTGTTGAATCGTACTGCCTGCATTGCAAGTTTGTGGGTCTCGCACCAGAGGTCTCCGTAGGCTTGAGAGGAGATGCTAACGCCGCGGACGGTAGCTAAGACAGGGTGATGAAGGCTTTCTATGTAAAGTTCCTTCGGGGATTTTTCCCCTGGAGACTGAGGGTAGTTCTTCTGGAATTGGAGTTTCAGCAACGGTTGCTTAACCACATGGGGCGTGCGTGACAGTGCGGAGAAGCGGACAAAACTCGGCGTCCTTGTAAGAAGACCGGTCGGCGGCTATTAACCGCAGATCTAGCCATCTCCTTCAGCCGCGACAATGAGGTAAAGACAATAGTGTTTAAACTAACATAGCCGTCTTAGATTCCCCACCTTTAGTTGACTGAATTCATTTGTATTATCTCGATTTGGCAGTTCTCAGTATGTCCTCTCGATATGGATGTTTATGACACCAACTCCTAGCCACACCAGTGAGGTGCAGCGATGAATAGTCACCAAGGTTTCTAGGACTTATGGTGTAAAAAAGAATCATCAAGAGGCAACTCACGTTGATTGTGCGCGTGTGTCGCAGTGTTGATCGTCAGAACCAGAATACTCTAACATAACTAGGCTCAGAACGTTAGGGAACCAGGGTTAAGTTCTTGGTTCGAGACATTCTTGTAACGACCTAATGACCTACGCGACGTCACAGGCAGTTGGGAGATTACACAGAGACCACGCCAGTTCGCTTGGAACCAAGCCGGAGAAGGCCGCGTACAGGTAAGACATCCTCATCACGTCATAAGACAGAGGCCGCGGTGGGATTATCCGCCTCGAGCCCTTAGGAGGCCACACGCCCTCGTTAGATGCCACAGCTCGCTCTGCAGTAGGCAGAGGAGCACAGCGACAGAGGATCTTCTGTACGATTGGTCACAAGGCACAGCCTGCGGGTCTACCACAAACTGTAGCCACAAAAACGTTCGTCCAATAGCATGCTGAGAGCACGGTACGAGAAGACCCTGTGCAACGTAATATAACCAGCCAACCGACGAAACCACAAAGACAAATAGATGTACAAGAGGAGCACAAACCGATGATGCAGAAAAGTACAACCAGAGGGCATCAGTTCGTCTGCAGGTCTTACTCTTTCTTCGTTTACCCAGTCAGGGCCACAGCCCATGAATGTGTCATCAATGAGGATGTCGTCTTAACACTAGTGTTGAAACAGCTGCTGGATTGCTGGAGGAAGACTCCCAGAGTTCTTCTTTCTTTACATTACTATTTTTTTAAAGTTGAATGTTTATAAGATGAATGCACAAGTGCCTGAAGAATCAGAAGAGGGTGGTAGTTACTGAGAGTTACAGATAGTTGATTAGCTGTTGTTGACGCGTGTAGAAACTGACAGGTCCGATATAAACACAGAGTGTCTCAACTATGAGCATCTTCCAGCATGTCCTCATTCCTGACCAGAAAGAACTATTGCTTTACATCAAGACAGAAGTTCAATTAGAATAATCAGGACCCTACAAGGCTTTTAAATAAATTATGAGAGATATTATTACTTGTTTTAAGTTGAATTGTTAATGATACTTAAGTAGAAACAAGATTAGAATGCAGAGTGTGTCTGGTCAGATTTCAAAGTATAGTTTTATAGCTGTTGGTTGTTCTAGTCAGATCAAATTCTTATCTGTTTTTGCAGAGATAATTGGGGAGGAAATACTTTACTTTAAGTGCAAAGAATAAAATTTTCATATTGCCAGTAAAAGTTTGATTAGAGATTTAACTTCATCTGAAATTTAATATAAAATGGGTTTAATATGTCTTTTGTGTTTAGTAATGATTCCAAACAAAGGCTGGAAAATAGATGATCAGAACTCCTGTAAAAGTTTCTCAAGTTTATCATGTAATGTTTTTAAATGTGTTTATTTGGTGGGGAATAGAGATGAGAGAAACAATATAATAGGTAAGTAACAACTGGGCTTAGCAGCTGAGATAGACTACAAAAATAAAAATAAAACAAAACAATAAAGCAATTACAATGCAATAGAAATTCATTGCCTCCATAAAGCAATATATGCAAATTTGCTTCAGCCCTGTTGTCAGCATGCTGAAGAAAATGAATATCATGAATTAATTTTTAGAAAAATGGAATAATTAAAAAAGTAACAGAGATTATGGGAAATGTTTATGAAATTGCTTAATATGCATGGAAGTCCATTTAGTACACATCAATAATATTTATCTTTAGAGTGGTAGTATAAATATACTTATTTATTATTGCTAATAAATTATAAAACTACTATTTAAATTTAAAAAATTAAACAGCAGTAGACGTGTTTACAATTTGATCAAAGGTAAAAACACTGATTGAATCTTTTAGTCTTAAATTGTTAATTGGTATTTTAAATTCTTGCATAGATATTGATTAAAATTAAATCCCAGGGCTATTAAAAGACACATTAAAAAAAAAAAAACACAAATAAATATTGTGTTTGTGTATGTGCAGTGTGTGTGTGTGCATGCACCATCCTGTGTTGAAAGGAATGAGTAGCATGTGGAAGTGAGGGGCACAGAATGCAGTGTTATTATTGCGTACCCACTTGTCTGAGTGGGGCTCTTTCATTACGTTTACCATTGCAATATACCACATAGTTGTCACTGTTGGATTGGGGGTCATTGCTTGTCTTTAACCTTGCTGTAAGTGCTACATGAAGTGACTCAGATTACAGATGATCCAAGCATTGTGGTTACTTGGGTGCTGAGATTAATCTAATCACATGTTTTATGTGGTAAGCACTTCACCTGTTGAGCAGCTCAACCCAAATTGAACTATTTTGTATGAATTTCATATATGAAAATTGTATGTATTATAGATGTAGATGATGAAGATGTTTATTTTAATCCATTCCTTTATGGAAGGAATGTGTTTCACTACAAGATTTCTGAGAATGGTAATACATGTAGAAACTTAGTTAGTATTTATAATTTTTACTTTTATTTATTTAATTTTATTTATTTTTTATGTGTATTGAATGTATTGCTGCAGGTGTAAGGTCTGATGCACCGTAATGCGCTGACGCGGTTGGTCGAGAAGAGGTGTTGGATTCCCTGGACTGGAGATTCTTGGAATTGGAGTTACAGACATTCATTTTTTTTGCTGCCATGTGTGTGTTGGGGATTGAAACCCGGTTCTATGACAAGAGCACAGTGGTGATCTTAACGTTAGTGCCATTCCTAGAGATGAGACCGGGTTCACCCAAGCACAAATGAGGTTAGAAAGTCTGTAACTCAACTTCAGGAGAATAAGTTAGGGAATCGCACCTATTCTTACTTGCGGCATTGCTGACACGGGTAAGCAGACTAAATGCAGACAGTAATTATAGATACAAAAAAAATAAATTAAATAAATAAATAATAAATAAATAAAATAATTAAAAATTGGGCTTCTGGTACTGGAAAGAAGTAGAAATTTATTTTATCAGGAGAATAAGAGACTTTAGATATTGCAAGAACCAGAATCTATTATGAAGCAGATTAGTTCCTCTATGATAGAGTCCATAGGAAGATAAATTAGATCACATGTTCCATGGTGAATTCATAGGCCATTATTTTGGGAGGAAAACAATGTTTCTTTCAATATGAATAATCATTAAGACAACATATCTGAAAGATATACAGGTCAGCCAGAGAGTGTAAATTAGGACCTAATTGGTCGGAAGTTTTTCCACAAATATTTGAAAACTATTTTTAAAAAAGTGAAAAATTTTATTTTAAGATACAAAAATAAGTTTTTTTTGAGAATTGACAGTATTGTTCTAAAATTTTGATGATGATGTAAAGTCTACATCAGAGCAGATGGATTTGGGATTGTTTGGCAAAGAATCAAAGGGATTTTTTGACTTTCATGAATCACTGATTAGAAATATAGAAAAAAAGTTATTATTTTACATCACTATTACAGTTAGCATTTACTGAATGAGACTTGAGAAATTGGAAAGGAAGTGATTAAATAGGAGCCAGGAAGGAAATTTTGTAAAACATCTGCTGTCAATGATAGATAATGGACTGAGTTGTGCTTTCAGAGAATTTATATTTAGAAGAGTATCGGATAACATATGGGCTGGAGAGGTGGATCAGAATTGGCTCTTTTTGCACAGGACAGGGTTAGTTGCTATACAGCGTGCCAGCTAACAAGCATGTATCTCTGGTTCAAGGGATCGATTGTCTATCTGTTTGCAGGATTGCATCATATTGATGTGCTTATGGATGAAGGCAAAGTACTGGTATAAGTAAAATAAAAAAAACTTATAAAGCGGGGATGAGGAGTTGGTTTAGGGGCTGTACGAATTAGCACAGTGGTTAAGAGCTATTGGCTGTCGGTTTGAAAGAGTGTTCATTCCAATAGAACACTTGGTGGCTCACAGGACTGTCCAATCCAGTTCCATGGAATTGGCAATTTCTGGACTCACAGGATGCACACAATGTGCCAAATAATATGGAGGCAATTATACTTTCAATAATAATAAAATAATAAATAAAATAAATATAACAAACAAAAGAGTAGTTAACTTTACATACATATACAAGCATTAATCTAAATAGATGAGAGGCATGGTCTTTGAAAATGGGCTTTTATTCTATTTCATAAGCATTGACCTTGTTCTTTGTCAGGTTTCTATTTCTTATTCTATTTCATAAGCATGTGAGACTTGTTCTTTGTAAGGCTTTCCAAGTAAGGACCTGGGAACATGGTATGACAAAATAAAGGTAAATTTCAGGTATTAAAAAGACATTCAGACTATTATTCCATTTTTTTAAAACAGAAAATATAAGCTTTATTTCACAACATTCTATAAACTGTGCTTTATATTTGAACCCTAGACAGGTTCTAGAATTAAGCCTACACTTACTTTTCAGTTGGATTTTGGATATATGATGTGGAATGCAAATTTAGAGTAATAAGAATTAAAAATGAAAATGTGAATTAAGAAATACCAATTGGAATAAAAGTTTAGTTTTCAGAGTAATAATTTTAGCTATAGGGCAATGTATCAGGCTCGGTTAACTTAGCTTTCATGGATGAATATAATTTGCAGGGACTAAGGATAACTTTTGTTTTGCTCAAGGTCAATAGTTGAGGGGATATGCATGGGGATCATTTGAATGTCTCGAAAATGTGTGGAATTTGTGTAGGGAGGGTTTGGAGTGATAATGGGAATTAGCACGTGTCAGTTATAAAGGGAAGTTCCTGTTATGTTCAAAAATGGGAAGCTTGTTATCGAAGACGTGATTTTGTTTGAGTGGATGGGAAATGGTAAGAAAAGCTGGAAGGAGCCAAGGGCTTCCCCTTCCTCAAAAAAATACCCTGAGTGACCCCTGGGACAAGATCCTTAACTGACCTTGAGAAAATAACCTTGGTTAATCTGGGTAACTGTGTGGACTTAAGTATCCAAAAAGGAAAGTTAAGCCAGAAAAAAATAAATCAGTAAGGCTGAGAAATTGTACTTCAGAAAAAAAAAAAAAGTGAAAAGGCAAAGAGAGAGAGAGAGAGAGAGGAGAGAGAGGAGAGAGAACTGTTGTTTGCCTGATTTTCAATTCTTACTGGCAAGTGCACTACTCTGTGGCTTCTACTGTTTTGCCATCCTTTAAAGACTGAGACAAAGCTTTTTAACCTCCAATATGGACTGAAGACTCAATGTCTCTCCAAGAATCTCCAACTTCAATGTCAGATGTGGACTGCTGAGATATCAGCTTGTGGACTGAGAGTTACTGGGGTTTCAGCCTCTTCAGAGTATAGACTGCATTGTTAGCTATCCAGGTTGTATCATGGAGGCCGGTACAGGAAGATCAGACAGGACACAGTGCTTACTGGACTTCATTGGTGACATGGGAAGGAAAGCACCAGTGTGGAGCACAAGGAAAATATGATGTTGTTTGGGCTGCAAAAGGAACCTTCAAACACTTCTCTTAAGAAAAACATGACAATCTTTCAGCAAAAAAAGAAAAGAAAAGAAATCCTCCATATTCATTATATGTGGGCTATATATGTAGTATTATATATATTATATTTATATATATATATATATATGCAATACAAGTTGGGAAGACTGGGAAAAGACTGAAGCAGCTGAAGATTCCCCCTAACAATAAGCCTCTGTTTTGAAAAAAAAAAAAAAAAAAAACCTGGAAGACTCAGAAAAAAAGATGCAAGACACATTATGGCAGAGTCCGTGACTCAGGTGGGGGGGGGCATGGAAAGAAAATGAGTCTAATTGGATTGAGAAGTGATGTTTGATGTATGGAAAAAGTTAATAACAATTTGGAAAAGAAAAAAAAAAAAATAAGAAAGTTTGATAAAAAAAAAAAAAAACACCTAAAAAAAAAAAAAAAAAATAGTGCCTTAATTCTGAAACAAAGTCTCAAATATTGTTATCTTGATGAATCAAGAATTCTCTTAAATTGATCAATCAAAGTACATTTGGAAAATGTTATAACATTTGTACAGAAAATGTTATGTGGAAGATGTCTTAAATCTATCTCAGGTATAGGCCCTAAACTTCAGCATTGATTTTATAGTTACATCTGGATTTAAAGGAATTTTTTAAATTAAAATGAGTTAAATATCTGATCTTTAGTTTTCTAGCCTGATCAATGAAAAAATAATTACATAAATATCTTATAAGTATTTAACAACAGGATAAAGGTTTTTGTAAAACTGAGGCAAATTTTGAAACATTATAAATATTTACCACATGGTATGATGCATTAAAATTATTAGTACAGATCAGAAATGTGACATTCCTATAAATGCTGATTGGGATCATATCATGTTGGAAAGTGTAAAAAACTGTATTGAAGCTGGGTGTTCAAGGCCAGCCTGGTCTGTATAGTGAGATCCAGGCCATCTGGGACTAAATGGAGAAACTGGCTAAACAAAACAAAACAAAACAAAACAAAACAAAAAACTGTATTGAACTTCCAAGTTTATACCATTATCTAAGAATTATTCAGTTTGCCAGGTGTGGTGGTGCACACCTTTAATCCTAGCACTTGGGAAGCAGGCGGATCTTTGTGAATTCAAGGCCAGCCTGGTGTACAGAGTGAGTTCCAGGACAGCTGGGGCTACAGGGAGACCCTGTCTTGAAAAGACCCCCCCCCAAAAAAAAGAATTATTCAGTTTGAAATAGCTGGAACATTTTTGTAGCTTATATTTATACAGTCTGCCATTATAGGGTTATTTTATGTTCTCCAGGAAAAGCCAACTCAGAAGTTCAAATAAAAAAGAGGTCATTTGATCTCCTTGATCAAATTAAAGTTAATTATGGTCTCCTTCACACAGACTTCTTAAGATGTATCAACATATCTTTATTTATCTAGCAGGCACAGATTGATTATATTAATAATTCCATTCCAAGTTTTACATAAAAGCCTAAGTTTCTATGCCCATTCTCTATTCAGTCACTTACTTAGAAGAGGAAAAATCAATTCATAGTTGAATCAGGATTGAAGTCAAATCCATATTTGTGTTTTTATATCATAAACCCTCTAAATGGTGATAGGAAGCTCAAATTTTTAGAATTTTTTCCTTTCTGTCTCAATGAAAAATAAAACTTTTCATTTGCTAAACACTGCTAAAATTAAATGTCCACATTTTAGTAGAAGGCACAGGTTTTAAAGGCTCTTCTTTAATTAAAAAAGGAAAAACTAGAGGGAAAACTAATTTAAATAATATAAACAATGTTCTCTAAAAACATGTCCAATTTTATCGACATCTGTACCTTTCTCCAGTACAGATCCTGTGAAATCTTGCAAAAAATGGTGGTTTTGCTCCTCTTGGACTTGGGAGTTTTTCTATTGAATTTCTGACTGAAGTCCTTGCTATTGCTTATTTAGCTTATTTAGCTGGCAAGTTCTGGTCACTGTGCTGTAATTTCTTTTTGTCATATTTCATATCAAATGAAAGTTTTGACAAAATACTCCTTTAAAAAATTATTTCCAGGGCCTGGTGTGGTGGCACAAGCCTTTAATCCCAGCACTTGGGAGGCAGAGGCGGGCAGATCTCAGTGAGTTCAAGGTTATCCTGGTTCAAGGCCAGCTGAGCCTTCCGGGAGACCCTGTCCTTAAAAGACCAGAATAAGGGGCTGGAGAGATGGCCTAGTGGTTAAGAGCGCCTACTCCTCTTACAGAGGACTGGGGTTCGATTCCCAGCACCCACATGGCAGCTAAGAACCATCTTTAACTCCAGTTCCAGGGTAATCCGACACCCTCTTCTGACCTCTTTGACATTGCACGACACAGGTGCACAAACCGACATGCAGACAGTACATTCATACACATAAAATAAATAAAAATTTAAAAAAGACCAGAATAAATAAATAAATAAATAAATAAATAAATAAATAAATAAATAAATATGTCTTCAAGAAAAGGAGCAAGCATGAACTGCAGCATTCCATTGTTTCAGGAGTCATCTCATATTACAGTGTGTCACATAAGACATCACCTGAAACCACTCACTCCCTCCATGACTTTGAAAACGCTGAGGCTTGGTAAGGACTGCCCACTAAACAGAACCAGAGATTTCCTCTAGGGTCTTACTGACTTCTCCACATATGGGTGTATTTCTTCCACATAAAAAAGTGTCATTTGTGGGGCTGGAGAGATAGCCTAGTGGTTCAGAGCGCCGACTGCTCTTGCAGAGGACCCGGGTTGGATCCCCAGCACCCACATGATGGCTAAGAACCGTCTGTAACTCCAATTCCAGGAGAATTCCAGTTCCAGAGGAAGCCGAGACCCTCTCTCTTCTGACCTCCGCAGCATTGCACGACACAGGTGCACAAACCTACATGCAGACAGTACATTCATACACATACAGAAATAAATAAAATTAAAAAAATTTTTTTAAAGTGTCATTTCCGAAGGGCGTGGTGGAGCATGCCTTTAATCCTAGCACTTGGGAGGCAGAGGCAGGCGGATCTTTGTGAGTTCAAGTCCAGCTCTGGTCTACAGAGAGAGTTCCAGGACAGCTGGGGCTATGAGGAGACGGTCCAAAAAGACCAAAAAAAAAAAAAAAAAAAAAAAAGTGTCATTTCATTTTGGGAGTCAGGCATGGTGGCTCACACCTTTAATCCTAGCACTTGGGAGGGATTACAACCCATCCTATCCCACCAACTCTAATTCAAGTGGAATTATAATTAATTTAAGGAAGAGCAGTTGGGTTTGATCAGCCATTCTTTCCACTAAAATTTACAATATATCTTTTGCTTGATCAATGGAGAGCTGGGGGGGGGGTCTTCCTGGTGGAATATTTCAATATTCCCTTTCCCAGGTCTTTCTCATAATTAAAGGTTTTAGTTTATTTGATAAGTATTGCACAATTCATTAAGAAGGTGATGCTAACAGTATTTTTTTTTCATTTTTTTGCATCTATATGCAATAAAAAATCTGGCTAAGAGGAGGGGGTTAGATTTTGCAATATTGGACTTTAAACAGAGTCTAAATGTTAAAGTGAAAGTTTATAGAATTAACTGTTTTCCCGTCTTCCCAGAGAGTTAACAGAGTTGTCATTTCCAGAAGTTTTTGACTTTTGTCTGGGCCACGGTACTATCTAATTTAGTTAGACTAGACCTCTGGGTCATCTGGGGTTGTTGAAGTGAATCCGGTGAACTTGTTTTCTTTTAATGGCTTATTCTTTATTTCCATATGGTGCTAATTCAGAGTTATTACTGTGAGAATTAAAGTGATTTAACTTCGGTAAAGTGTTGTTGTTTATTTTCCTTTATGATTAAGTACTGTACCTCAAAACAGCTGAAAGGATTCTTGATGCTTGAGAAGACAGTTTTATTACTGTCATCTGCAAGCCGACCAGGGTGCCAGGAGAACTCCCGTAATTGTTTACCTGAGCGACATTTTAAAACACAATTTCAAGCCCGTTATAAGAAAAGGAGAACTAAGTTTAGTGGCCCCACCAAAATATATCCAACAAACAAAAGGCTCTTGCTCAATGTTCTCAAACGAATTCCTTTCCTAATATTTTCCAGTAGGGGGAACTAAAGACTCACCATCCAGAATCCAGCTTGGTTCAGGGACCTAGCGTGAGTTCTGTAAGCCCTCTTCTAATCACCTGAACAAGCATCAAACAGCTCCCAGCGAGCCTGTGATCACTCGTGTGCCTTGCCACACCGGTCACTCCAGAGCACCGCAGGCTCTGCAGCCTCCATCTGGTTCAACGAGGCCTTTTCTAACCGTATTCAGTCCTGAACTACGTTAACTTGGTAGACTCTGCCTTGGATTTAGCCATTTTGTCGCGTTTGGCTGAAACTCATCTCTTTTGAGCCTGTTTGTCCCCTTGGGTTATGTGCTTAGAACAGAACCTGATTTCTGAATTTCCTTTTTTTAGGAGCTGGAGAAGTTGAAGTCTCCAGGTACCCACTTCCTGCAAGCCATTTATTCCTGGACCCCCCCACCCCACATTCCTGGAGTCTTTTTTTCTAAGGTCCCACATCACACTCATCTTTGAGAGGTCAGAAGGCAACCGAGCAACATTAGCTGGATGCCAACCCTTCCCCTCTCTCCTCCTTGGGGGATTCCGTAGCTATCCATAGATCTTGTCTAAATCAAGTCACCTAGGTTAGCGATATACCCCACTCCTCCCGCCACACACACACACACACACACACACACACACACACACACACACACGCACACACACTCCCACCCCCGGTTCCCTTACAACCACACAGGAACACACAAAAAACCTTTCCACACCAAAAGGTGGTTATGTTTCCTTTCCTCTCCTTTCCTCCCAGCTGCCTAGCTTCTCATTTTGCTAAAAGGACCAGTGTGTGTGTGTGTGTGTGTGTGTGTGTGTGTGTGTGTGTGTGTGTGTGTGTGTGATTTTTAAGGGGTAATGAAGCTGCGCCCTGGGTCCTGGAGGATCATCTTTTTCCAGAAAAGCTCGTGCAGCTCCAACAGAAGGAAGGATGAATAATTAGGAAAGGCTTCTATGAAATCACTCACCGAGAAAATTACCTGCCCATCAACCCGACCGCAGCGAGGAGCAGAGGAGTCTAGAAGCCCACCTCGCCCCTCCCAGGCGGGAAGCAGGGGAACGCCCCAAAGGCTCCCGGCACGGAAAAGAGTTGATCACTAATCGCACTTCTTGCTAGCCGGCGGGGGCTCCACATTGCTTCATTTCCTTGCCCCCAAGACTCAACGGCTTGCCAGCTTTGCCCTCCTCCGCAGACCCCCGGGTGGGCTGTAGCCCAGTGCACAAGCAGGTGGCGGGGTGTGGAGGTGGAGAGCTTGGCGCAGCCCCTCACTCCCCACCCCCCCTCCCCGGGGCCCTACACAGCAGCTCTCATTCCTCCCCTCGGCTCCCGCCTCCCCCTTTTCCCTCCTCCAAGTCTTTCCAGCCCGCGGCAGCTGCAGGAAGAGGCAGACGCTGAGCAGCCCCGGCTGCCAGAGCGGTGACTGCACCGGAGGGACCGGAGGCTGGACCGCGCCTGCTGGGTGGACCGCGCGTTAGCATCCTCCTGGCTTCCACGTCCGGAGCTCTGGGGTCCAAGGCGCGCTGGTCCTTTGCCACCGGGTGCTCTATCGCTCTGGGGCGGCACCGCCGGGGTGGCCGCGGCATCAGCCCTGCCCCTCCCTCCTTCCCTCTCCCTTTCGCTCCTCGCCTCCCTCCCAGCCGCCCTACCAAGTAGGAGTTCCCATTCTCCACCCGAGCAGTCCTGCTTTCCCTTTTCCTCTCTTTTGGAAACCAGAGAAGCGGAGGGAGGTGTCCAGGCTGCAAAGGAGAGGGCCCGCTCGCAAAATGTTGCTTTGACACATCCTTAGGATGGAAGTTAAGTGAAAGCAAAACAAAACAAAACAAAACTCCGGGACGTGTTGCTGCTACTGTGGAGACCAGGGGAAAAAGGAAAACCTGGTAGGCAGGCCAATGGTTGTGGGGCTGCGCGCAGGCAAGTTTGTGGAACACTTTCTAGGAATTAGGTCCTTTTCCTCCCCCTTCAGCTTCTTGACTTCGGAAGGAAGAACTTGTCTTTGGATTGCAATGGAGTCTAAGGAGAGAGGGCTAAAGGCACGTGAATAGTCCCTCCGGCTGGGCTGCATTGGTGGGAATTTAGGAAGCCAGCGTGGAAATACGGCGGCTCTGGAAGTACTCTGGCTACATTCGGATGGCTCCTAACGTGTCCCGTGGCAGACCTCATCACCAACTCCTTCCGATCTTGCCATTTTGCTCTTCTTGACTAATTAATCTCTAGGAAAGTCTAAACTTCGGACCTACCTCTTTTTTTGATACTTATTTTTGTACTTTTGCTCTCTGGGATTGGTTTCTTAAACAATCTGGATCCTTTTTAATATGTCAAAATGAGTCTGCTGATGTTTACACAACTATTGCTCTGTGGATTTCTATTCGTTCGGGTTGATGGTAAGTTAAAAATGCTTTTATCTTTTTCCCTCCCTCGCCCTATAATTTTTCCCCTGAGTTTGTTGTGACTTCTAAATAAAATGACATTATGATTGCTATTGCGTTTTGACCAGGCACTAGCTCTTCAGGGCCAGAGGTTTGAAGTCTTTTGTTTCTAAACTGCTGGTGGTGGAAGATGTTAGTAGTCACCTATTGTTGTCATTATAATTAATTAATTGCGTCCCACAGTAAATAGATTAATTATCAGCTTCTTACAAAGATAACTTAAAGTAAGTCTCTTGAAAGAGCCTAACATGATTCTGGCCACTCTATTTAGTATTTGTTCTGGTGTCCAAACTTTGTCTTAGGCATCCAATTGAAGAATTTCAGTAACTGATAGTTCATGGCAGGTTCAACTGGTAGGGAAGGGATTTGAGACTGAATATCTCAAGGATCAAAGTGTGTCACCTGTGTGTCAGTGAATGCTATCCCAGCATGAAATCAGAATGAAGTATTTAGATTACAGGAGAAAAGCTGTCACAAGTGAGACTGGGCGAGGCTCCAGAAATGAGGCAGCATGCACTAAGAGCTGGCTATAGGCTGGGGACACTCTGTCTGGTCCCCAGTGGGCAAACACAATGGGGACCTGGAACAGGTGCTCTAGGTATCTCCCTCTAGGCTGAGTCACTCTGTCAAGCAGACAGATTTTGCCTCTGGTTCTCCGGTCTTTTGTTCAAAATTGGTTTTCTGGAATCTTTTTACTGGATGTCAGGTTCTTGTGAGACTATTACAAAATCCTTTTTGTAGGTGTTTGAATGAGAATTGGCAATAATCACTAGCATGTGTTTTGCTCATTAAAGGTAAAAAATGGTACTAGTTTTCTACGGATATTGATTTTTTTTTTTAATCAGTGCAAAGTGTTCTTATGTAGAGAGGACTAAGCCTCCACTTCTCCCCCAGGAAATGTGGTTGGTAATACTTTCATTTTTCTTTACACTTGTAAAGAATCTGAGGTGTATTAGTTCAAGTACTTGAGACCTCATAACGTGTGTTGTTGCTACATAAACTTTTCTTCGACATTTACACTGGCATGAATTCATTATTTGGAACAGTTCCTATTTCTGTCCATCTGTAGGAGCTAACTTTGGTTCTGGAAGGTGCTGCACAGAACCTGATGTATTGGACTCAAAAGGAATCCTTTCTATAAGCAAGAGGCAATAGAGATGAGTTTACCCACTGTTAAGTGGCTGTTTTCAATCATGGGCTACATGAGTCCCTTTGCCCCCCAGTGATGATCTGTGAGGGGTGCCTATGTGTAAGCTGCTTCTATTCCCTTCCAAAATAGTAGATGCTTAGGACTTGATCATTCTGAATGATACTGCTGCAATTTCTATACTCATATCTATAAGCATTATTCACAAATTATTTCTGAAATACTTACCTATACATGTAAAATGGTTCATACATTCTAAATATGTTTGATTCTCATAAGACTTTTCTATAGCACCAAGTATAATATTTACATTGCCCCCACAGGACAAATTCATCTATATACTTTATTCTAGACTATAGAATTATCACTATTTTTAAAAATCAGACAGAATGGAGGAGGAATACAATTAAATTGCTCAGTGGAAGTGACAGAGGGAATCAGAGGAGCTTGGCATTACAGAATGTAATTAATGTAGTACGGTGTTTGGAGATATATGAAACAAATGCAATTAACCAGCTTGCTGGAACAGCAACAGCAAGACATCATTTCTATCCTTGCTCCCTCCCTCTCTCCATCACTCTCCCATCCCTCCCCCTTCTCTCTGCTTTAGCCCTCTCTTTTTTCTATAATTTACTTGCACAACTTCCTCTTCCTCTTCTTCCTCTTCCTTTAAGATATAACTACAACCTTTGTTCTGATTTTCCATTATAAAATAAGGAAGCAGCTTTTCAATCTAAATTATAATTATGCACGAGAATTTATAGTAATAGACTGAAAAGGGTCGACAGGTAGAAGAATTAAGACTGCAGAGCCAATGACATTTCATACATATAAACTAGTTTGTATTTAGTCATCTGTTGGGTCAGAATCAAAAGCAATTATAGACACTAGACACTCTTACTGAATCCACATGTAAACCATACATTTGACATTGGATTGCCTTTGGGTACTTCAGAATGATGGCAGTTCTTCCACAGGGATTGTTGGAAATTTGGGATGTGCACGACACTGCCATCTAGGCTGTTTCAAGGCTTGGGACCTTGTGTTCACATCTCCAGCGAAGGGGTTAGAATACAGGATCTCTAAGCTTTTTACTTTCCCTGAATTCTGTGATATTTATGTACATATTGTCCTTCTCGAAGATGTGGGCTTATTTTCCACATGAATTTCAAATTTAGAGAAGCTTGTACCATTTCAAAGATATACTGACTATCCCTGTGCTACACACAGAAATTAATTTCATTCGTTGACAAATGATACATAGATTTGCATTGAAATTTGTTTGCTGGGTTATTTATATGTGCATTTTTATAGTGCTTGAAAAAATGTTAGAGTTTTGCCTCCTTGTAGAAGATATGTGCTAATATTATTTATGATTTTCCAGAATCTTTTCCCTAAAGTGAGCCAAAAAGAATAAATATTAAGTTAGCTGAGAACTACAGAAAAACTTTGAAAAATAAATATGGAATGCTAAGGTATTTTTAATTAGATACAGTGGAATTAGTCATGTGGAGAGTTCTGTGATAATATAGAGTATATAATGAATTTAGCTACAGATTTAGGTTTAAAAAAACAATAGTTTTCAATCATTACCATCAGGTATAGGGACATAATTTGAACCATTGCAAGATTTTAAATGTCTGTTATATCACATACATTAATCCAATAATTTTATAGCACTTGTGAAAAGGTGCTTTACAAATGATAATGGTTCTTTCTTCTTTACTCTTTATGTATTATTAAATGAAAATGACAAATACGGTTTTTGCAGAGATATTGTGTGTGCACAATGCAGATACATAATCTCATATAGGTTTATACATTTTGCTAAAGTGCTTCTTTCAGTAATGGGCTCATTATTGTGGCCATATGTAGCCCATTTCTGAATTTAAATTGCATATAAGTAACCTGAAATTTCTTCTTGCAGCTATACAGTAATATCACATTTGAACTGGCTTTGTTTGAATAACCTTTGATGCTATGCAACATGTGGACCATAAACCAAAAGGATTACTTACAACATTAAACAAGAAAATCTCAATGTCAAAGTCATGATTATGCAAAAAGAACAGTTTTAGGTATTTCATTCCTGAGCAGCCTGTAAAAATGGCATCTTTGACAGTAAAAATGTGGCTAGAAGCACATGCTTAAATGTGGATATGTATACCATGTGGAAGTGAGTCTCTCTTTCTCTCTCTCTCTCTTTCTCCCTCTTTCTCTTTCTCTCTCTTTCTGTGTGTATTTAATAATAAGTGTTTATGAAGTCTTTGAAATTTACAGGAGGTAACTTTACCTCCCAATATGCAATTTATTTTCCCATATGAATATTGTTAGAAAAAGTGGTGTCATCTGTTCATTTCCCTTCTCCTTTTCTTCTTTTATCCATCTTCTTCCCCTTTATCTTCTTCCCATCCTACCTCCCCTCTTCTTATTCTTCTTTTCTTCCTTCTATTTTGGACTCTTTAAAGAAGTAAAGAAATATTTGAAGAGTGAATACACTATGTGATATTGTTTCTTCAATAATAATTGATTAAATCTGTGTCTAAGGGGGATGTATTAATGGTGATTTACTTTAGTATATCTAAATTTGGTTTACACTTCCTCACTTTTCATTAGTCAAACCATATAATGTCACATAAACTTGCTTGGTATAGGTCCTATATATTTCAAGCCTAGACGAACACAACTCTAGATCTGAGCTCAGCCAACATGGAAACTTGCAGAGCACTAGTTTATGGATTTATAGATAGGGTCTTCCTGTAGCCCCAGCTAGCCTGAAACTGGTTGGCCTTGAACTCACAGAGATCCCACTGCCTCTGCCTCCTGAGAGAATGGCTGGATTTATTTTTAAAGAAATGAATCTTCATGTCTCTTACAGTTATCCTCACCTGTTATCCTCAATTAATATATTCATATGACATGTATTTCTTTAAAAGACACTTAATGAAGAATGATTGAATGATTATAATCTTTCAGGGAAAAAGGCTTAAAAATATCTTTCTCTGTTTTCATCGGGGGTTATACTAAGAGATGCAATATCATCTCTAGCATATACCCTATGTGCTGCAAATACCCATTTTTAACTCAAATAGTGTTCAAGGCACTTGAGCCTCAGTCTTCAGTGTACTCTGCTGCATGTCAGTCAGGCTTATGAACTTTAACCTGGCTAACATTTATGTTGATGCTTTTCTTTTTTGTTTTTTTTGTTTTTTAAGAAAGTGCTCATATTAAAAAAAACATTTATTAAAACAAAGCACACATTAAAAATTCAAGAAAAATGCAGATGTTAAGCAAAAATTCAGAGACATAAATATCTCCCCCCAAATCCTTGTTAGAATAAATATTGCAAGTAATATTGCCAAGACTCAACAAGAATGAAATGGCCAAAGTTATAGTTTAGATCTAGGATATTCTCCAAAAGGCCCATGCATTAAAGGTTGGATCCCAGCCTGAGGTACAGGCAAATGTTGTAGAAACCTTAATAGGTAGGGCTTAGTGGGAGGTCTTCATGTCATTGAAATCTACCCCTTCCCTTGCTTTGTAACCTGGCCATTAGGTGGGAGTATGTTGATGCTTTTCAAACCACTCTCATTACTGAGAGGACTTGAAGATCACTGAGGACTCACCTTAGCTCTTCTACACCAGGAAGTCCCTCCAGTGCCTGCAGCTGAATGTGACATGTCCCTCTGAGTTTTGACATCTTTGTTTAATAACTAATGATAATCAAACTCAAGCCCAAGATACCCAGAACCTGTTTTCTAGTTTTCTAGTTATTTCCATCTCAGTAAATGGCTTCATTATTCAGTATCTTTTTATGACCCAAAACAATGAATCATTCTTGTTCTCATAGCTTATACCTAGCTTGTTAGCAAACTCTTTGAAACTTAGCCCAATTTTATGATTTTTTTTCCTCCAACAGCTTATGAAGTACTTTAAACGCATGCAACCTGAAAGAAGTTTATAAAATATATTAAAATCCCCTGCCTCAGATTTGTTATTTACTCTGTTTTATTACCATATAGCTTTCAATGATCAGTATCCCTTCACCCTCCTGGCTTTCCTACTTCTCCATACCATGGCCACTGGAACCTTTAACACATATAAAAGAGAAACATGTCTTTTCCTGAAACTCTGTGTTCAATGTTTCTGATCAGGTTTTGTCCCAAACTTTCATAAGACTCTGTGAATTCAGATCCTTCTCTATCTCTCTGATTTTATTGGATCACACTCTGCCTAGAATGGAGGTTGATCACTTCAAGAGAAGTCCTTTTTTCCTGACTTAAGGCCCTTCC
Source organism: Rhizomys pruinosus (assembly GCA_009823505.1). Lineage (NCBI taxonomy): Eukaryota > Metazoa > Chordata > Mammalia > Rodentia > Spalacidae > Rhizomys > Rhizomys pruinosus. Next base: position 1,711,464 of record VZQC01011247.1, read on the forward strand.
ATTTGCTCCATCCTCTACAGGAAATGTCTGTCCTTATCCAGATATTTGCAGTGGTAAGCCTTCTCAATTGACAGAATAATGCTCCTAGTCCCAAAATATAGATGTGTTAAGAAAAAAGAAATTTATATTACTTAAATAAATGCTTGCTGGATATCCCTCTCCCTCTTTTGGCTTCAAAGGCACATGCCAAATCATCTAAGACCCCCACATTAGGCTGCCTCCTCTTAATTCTAGCATATCCCCAAAGTGCTCCTTTGTGGATTAAGCCTTTGGAAATCATTCATGTTCATATTCTAGCAGTTGGATACATTGTATAGAGTTGTTCTCTTTGAAATACTGTAGAGCTTCCCCTTTTACCTTAAAATATTTTTCATCATAGTTATCCCCCACTCTGAGAAAGTTGTGTGTTTACGAGCCTTCTCTCTCTCTCTCTCTCTCTCTCTCTCTCTCTCTCTCTCTCTCTCTCTCTGTTATCTGTATGTGAAGAAACATAAAGAGACCATCATTTTAGCAAGTTTGCAAGATAAAATGTTGCGGGCTCCAGTTACCTGATTTCTGGCAACAGATATGTGAGCTCTGAGTCACAGAGGATGGACTTCTTAGTCATGCCACAGGAAGCTGTTTGACTTCTTGTTTGTGGGGACTGAGCTATCTCCTGAAGCCCCTGGGGGAGTGGGCCAAGCAGGCATTGCATATACAGTGGCTTAACTTCACTGGGAAGAACCAGAGGTTAAGACCTGAATATTGCATAATGGCTAAAAACGTAACTTGCATAATCTCTGCCATTGGGTATGATACTATCATCATTATATAGGACCCTGAGCAAATTTGCCTTTGCACTCAAAATAGACCATTTGCAATTTCTCAGGCATGTGAACTACCTCCCAATGAAGTCTTTGCATACACACTTTGGAAGAAAAGCAGTAGTTAGTGCCTCTGCTGGGAAGACATGCAGAAACAAGAGACCGCAACTTATTCTGCCAAGTGTCAATAAGTATAGACAAGACATTGGTTTGTTTATTGTCTGACTTCTCCACTTAGCTTCTATGGCAGGGACTTAGCTTTGACTGTCATGTTTACCAGTGTACCTTCAGTGCCTAGAGCACTGAATGATACATGGTAGAGAGTCAAACATTTGCTGAATAAATGAAAATGTGCTTATGGAGTACTTTTGTCATGTTGATTTTCATGCCTTGGCTCAACACATGAAATGTGTACAATCTGAAGTAGTGAGTGTGTGTGTGTTTGTGTGTGTGTGTGTGTGTGTGTGTAGAAATAGACTAAAAGACACTTACCAAACATGCTTATTAACATGAATGATATGGTTTCAGCTGATTCAATATTAGGTCTTCTTCTTGGCCAGAGACACAGAATTGGTCATTTGCTCCAATATAGCTCTTTTGCATCAAGCACAGGTTATTTTTCTACAGTGATTATCACAGTCACTCTTCCCTTATTATCACAGGAGCACATAATCATAGCATTGAATTGTGTGCCTGTTTTGACAAGAAACCATTAAAATGATTCTGATGTACCTTAAAGAACTTTACAATACCCCTTCCAGGAACATGAATCTTTGTGGTGAAACATAGCACAAGAGACTGTTCTTTACACTCAGGGCCCATTTCACCTTTTACTAGAACAGCCAACAAATAAACATGATAGATTTAATCTGTAAATCAAACAGATCAGCTCAAAATGAATCTCCAAATGTAAAGTCATGTAATAATTGTAAATAAACAAAGATTAAATGTAGTGTCCCTAGTAATGGGTATTGTTCTGCTGTGGTTGAACTCATCATGACCAAGGCCCTGTTGACCACCAGCACTAAACAGAGATATATTGATATATTCAGGTTTCTGGTACCTAGAACCTTCTCTGAATGTTCATTATAAATTTATAAAATTACATTATTTATTGATTGATTTTGTGTGTGTGTGTGTTTGTAAAACTTTTGTGGGAGTCAGTTGTCTCTTTCTACCACTTTTACCAGTTGAACCATCTCACTGGAATATTTACTTTTTTGATTTAAGAAAATATGGCTGGGCATGGTGGCGCACACCTTTAATCCCAGCACTTGGGAAGTAGAGGCAGGCAGATCTCTGTGAGTTCAAGGGCCAGCCTGTTTTACAGAGTGAGCTCCAGGCCAGCTAGGACTAAAAAGGGAGACTCTGGCCTCAAAAAGACAAAAAAAAAAAAAAAAAAAAGGAAAGAAAGAAAAAAATAAAGAAGTATTAGCTGGAAAAATATGCTTTTAAAGCTCAGAGAAAGGCCAACATAGATACTCTCTAAATTTGATGTGTGAATATTTCTTTTGATCTCTTGTAGTCTTATAGAGATTTACTTCTTATGTCATGAAAAATTTCCATTTAAAATATAAATTTCATTGATTTTAGGTATATGTATGGTGTTGTAAAACCTTAGAGAATCTAATTTAAGAATTTTTTTTTTACCAACGCCCCTCCAAAACACTTATACCCTCATTTGTATCCACCACCACTCCCTCAAACTCAGAAAACCATTTGTCTCCATATTGTTTCTCTAGAATTATTTATTATCTACTTTTTCATGTAAGTGGAATCACTCTAAGCACATTCTGGGCTGCCCTAGTAGTCCATACCTATAGTCAAGAGGCAGAGATTACTCCCAACTTGAGGTCATCCATTGTTACATAGTAAGAGTGTTTCCAAAGCATATAAAAATGATATCGTATGAATCTATTTTCAAATGTCAACCATATAGTAACATATATCAGAATTTCACTCTTGTTATTGCTAAGTGATACTCCATCTCATTTTCCTTTTTATTTATCAGTTGACATATATTTAGGTTATGTCATCATCAATACTTTTGCTTTCAACACTCATGTAATTATTTGTGTGGGTGTGTGTATAAAACATATGTGTTTCTATTTAATCCAGAGTGAAATCATTGGGTCCTGTGGTAACTCTGCATTTAACCTTTTAACAATACTTATTATTCTTATTTTATATGTATGAGTGTATTGTCTGAATGTAAGGGCACCTGTGCTGTGCAATGTTCATGGAGGCCAGAAGATGGCGTTGGATCCCACAGCGCTGGAGTTATGGATGGTTGTTAGCAACCACATAAATGCCAGGCATTGAACCAGGGTCATTTGCTGGAGCAGCCAGTTCCCTTAACCACTGAGCCATCTCTTCACCCCTGCATTTAACCTTCTGAGGGATGACAAGACTGGTTTCCAAAGTGCCTGCACCTCTTTATATTTTCACTAGTTATGTATGGGCTAAATACATTTTTAATTCCAACAAAGTTCTGAATTATGTATAAAACTTTAATTTGAAGATTTGGAGTGAAACAATTAACACAATTGAACTTACCACTTTGAGCAGAAATTGTAAGCATATGAATGTAGGTCAAAGAAGGATAGGGTCTCAGAGTTAGAGGAAATATTTGCAACTTTGTCTCCCATGTCTCTTGAGACTCAGACACATACAGGCCTGAAACTCAGAGACATTCTGTGCCTAGTTGTATAACCATTGCTATATGTTAGTAAAGTTGAATTCCAGCCCAGGGGTACTTTGTCTCTATACTTCTTACTTTGAGAGACGGTTTTACTTTCCTAGCCACAAAACTCCATAAGAAGTGTTCCATGTGGTTGTTACCGAAAATCGCCAGGTGTTTTCTGAACATATCAATAAGGTAATTAATTAACTACACAAATTTGACATTATCATTTGATTCAACACATACTTATAAAGTGCCTATTTATAGACAAGCCAACTTGCTAGGTTCATCAAGGAACTTAAGAACTGCTAAAGTAATTCCACTTTGAAGAAGAGAAAAAGGTAAGATAACCACCCATCAAGAAAATGAAATAAAAATAATGGCTGTTAAATAGGAATTTAAAGACACAACCAGAAATCTGTGGGAACTCTCAGAAGGATTTGGATGATTTGTACCTGGTACAGTCTGGGAAGGGGTAAGACAAATAGATCACTTAACATGTAGGGCTTTTGATAGGGACAAAATTTAAAAACTGTGTATCAGCAGTGGACAGAAGTGTGTTCAAGAAAGACAGAAGATCTAGCTAGATTGCAAGAGAGCTTGTCCATAGGCAAAAACTGTATTATGGTAGTTGAAAGACTTCATTTGAAGTCTTTTTTTTTTTTTAATTTTATTTATTTTTGTATGTGGATGAGTGTGCTGTCTGCATGTAGGTTTGTGCACCCGTGTTGTGCAATGCCGCGGAGGTCAGAAGAGGGTGTCGGATTCCCCTGGAACTGGAGTTCTCCTGGAGTTGGAGTTTCAGACGGTTCTCAGCCGCCATGTGGGTGCTGGGGATCGAACCCGGGTCCTCTGTAAGAGCGGTCAGCGCTCTCAACCGCTAGGCCATCTCTCCAGCCCCTCATTTGAAGTCTTTTGAACAAGTCTTTTGACCCTTCTATGACTCAGTGTATTCATCTGCAAGTAAGGTATGGTGTAGTAATGTTTCTGTCTTAGAGTTTTTAGGAAAACTACATAGATATATACTGGAGACACACTTTGATGACAGTTTCCATAGAACATTCTAAGCATAATGTTCAGGAAAGCGATAATATTTTTTGTTTCCTCTAAGTGGACTCATCTGTGGCCACATCTATGCTACTGTGACAGGCATGCTGCGACATGTGCTTCTATTGCATCATATGCTGATTACAGAATGACTGGCATTCCCAAGGGAATAGTGTTGTGAATGAAAAGGGTAAACAAGGGGGGCGTTCTACAAACAGCCATGTTTGCTTACAAACAGAATACGCTGGAACAATGCTGCATTTTGTTTCATGTGTATATTTTCCACAGAGTATTTTTACCTAGTGCTTTGATATAAAGTACAGTGTAGGTGAATCTTGTATGAGACAAACTGGTGAGTTCTGAATAAATACTTAGTACATAATACCATTTTAAAAATTAACATGGAGTTTCCAATTTCCTTTTCTCAGGACTTTACTTATCTTTCTTTCTTGAAGTGTAGACACTGATTTTAATAACATTTTACAATGATCTCCGATCCAGATTTGCATAATAAGTGGTTATTAGAATGGATGACTAAAACAAAATATCACTATTCCTGAGGAAGCAGCGGTTGACACCAGTACTCATATTCCTACTGATTAATTGTGTAGATTCTTATCAAAACACACAAAAGTAACCAAATGTACCTTAATGATAAAACAAGAGCTTTGACTGCCTAATCTCTAAAGCCTCCCCCTCAAGCAAAAGTTCTGCTTACTTTGTTTATTATTCTCCTTTTCAGTGCATTATCACTGAATAGTTTTGAAGAAGAAAATTTAGCCTAAGCATCAATATCCACAACCATTAAAATGGCAATCCTTGTTAAAGAATTACATTCTGTCAGCTAAACTACTTATCTTTCATGCCTGTGTTTTGATTTGGGTGGAGTTATATAGCTATGCATATGGAAGGCATGTAAGATTGCTAAGGATATAATATATATTTACTGTCATTTCACTCATTAATGACCAGCACCATTTAGGCCTTCTTTATGAATATTGGAATTGTAAAATTTAGTACTAAGTAACAACTGCTTTGGCATCTGACCCCTACAGCTGGAGACATATGCAGCACAGTAGTTTCAACATCCATTTTTAAATTTCTGTGTCTAATATTTATGTGTGATCTTTCACCTATGTTTTTGGTCATAAAACTTTTGGAAATCAACTAAAGAACTCATATATATATATATAT